>JAJHZJ010000120.1:16861861-17348454 GCA_023548195.1 Bettongia penicillata ogilbyi
CTCAGGTCCCCTCGGGAGGCAGCTGCGGAGGCAGTAGCAGAGGCAGCGGCAGAGGCAGTAGTGGCCCTGGACTCCCGGAGCAGAAAGGACCTCAGGGCCATTACCAAAGGTCTCTGCATAAACCCCCTGAGGGAACTGATCCTGGGAGGTGGCCCTGCCCCCATCCAAGCACCAGAATTTAAGCTCACATTGAATAGCAGTCCCTCCCACCACTGAAATCCCTGAGGTTGGGGAGCAGCATTTGAATCTCAGACCCCAAGCACTAACTGGGTGGATCTAGAGGTGAGGTGGGGGTGGAGAGGAATCTCAGAAGTCAAAAAATTGGCTGGAAAAATGCCCAGAAAACAGAAGAAAAATAAGACCATAGAAGGTTACTTTCTTGGGGTACTGATGTTCCCGCCTTTCATTTCTGATGAGGAGGAACAACACTTACCATCAGGGAAAGACAGAAGCCAACGCCTCTCTACCCCAAATATCCGAAATAGATATCCAATGGGCTCAGGCCATGGAAGAGTTCAAAAAGTATTTTGAAAATCAAGTTAGACAGGTGGAGGAAAAACTGGGAAGAGAAATGAGAGAGATGCAAAAAAAGCATGAAAAAAGGGTCAATACCTTGGTAAAGGAGACATTAAGGGATTGAAGGGAGTGGAATAGGATATTCCAGAAGGCAAAGGAACTAGGACTGAAACCAAGAATCACCTACCCAGCAAAACTGAGTATAATACTTCAGGGGAAAATATGGTCTTTCAATGAAACAGAGGACTTTCAAGCATTCTTGATGAAAAGACCAGAGCTGAAAAGAAAATTTCACCTTCAAACACAAGAATGAGAAGAAGCATGAAAAAGTAAACAGCAAAGAGAAGTCATAAGGGACTTACCAAAGGTGAACTGTTTACATTCCTAAGTGGAAAGACAATATTTGTAACTCTTAAAAGTTTTCAGTATCTGGGTAGTTGGTGAGACTACACATACACATACACACACACACATATGCACACATGCACACACACGTACAAGCGTGCACACACACCCATACAGAGACAGAGAGCATAGAGTGAATTGAATAGGATGGGACCATATCTTAAAAGAAATTAAGGTAAATGGTGAGAGTAGTGGGAGGAGAGAGGGTGAAATGGAATGGGGTAAATTATCTCTCATTCAAGAGGCAAGCAGGAGACTTTTAGTGGAGGGAAAAAGAGGAGAGCTGAGAAAAGAACATGTAGTTTACTCTCATCACATTCCACTAAAGGAAGGAATAAAATGCACACTCATTTTGGTATGAAAACCTATCTCACAATACAGGAAAGTGGAGGAGAAGGAGATAAGCAAGGGGAGGGGGGATAATGGAAGGGAGGGCAAAGGGAGGAGGAAGCAACTTGAAGTCAACACTTGGGGAGGGACAGGATCAAAAGACAGAAGAGAAACAATGAGGGGCAGGGTAGGATGGAGGGAAATACAGTTAGTCTCACACAGCATGACTATTATGGAAGTCATTTGCAAAATTACACAGATATGGCCTATATTGAATTGCCTGCCCTCCCAAAGGGAATGGGTGGGGAGGGAGGGATGGGGAGAATTTGGAACTCAAAGTTTTAGGAACAACTGTCGAATATTGTTGTTGCTACTAGGAAATAAGAAATACAGTTAAGGGGGAATAGAAAGTCATCTGGCCCTACAGGACAAAAGAGAAGATGGGGACAAGGGAAGGGAGGGATGATAGAAGAGAGGGCAGATTGGTGATAGGGGAAATTAGAATGCTTGGTGTATTGGGGTGGGGGGAGTGGACAAATGGGGAGAAAATTTGGAACCCAAAATTTTGTGAAAATGAATGCAAAAAGTTAAATAAATAAATTTATATTAAAAATAAAAGTAATTGTATTTCTGAACTTGAAAGCTCAGAATAGTCTATTGAATTTAATATCCAAACCCCTCTTAATATCACCTTCATCTTCTATGGAAAGACTTCTTTCTCTTCTTTCAAGTCCCAGCTCAGGTGCCATCTCCTCTGTAAAGTCTTGTTAGAATAAGGTAGGCCAAGACTCATAATTTACACAGTTGGTGTGTGTGAGAAGAATCCACTTGAATTATCTCAGGCTGTTTTCTCATCTGCAGAATGGAAGTAACATTTGAAGCCCTTGTCTCACAGTGAGGATGTTGACATTGCAGTGAAATAATGTATGATGTCTCATATAAATATCAGGTATTGTCATTTGAAAATCATTGTCACCCTTATTTGAGCACTTTCCTAATTTCCTGTAATACTTAGTCTAAGTCTTGTCTTTCTTATCTCTCTACCTGTCTTTTCTAACTCATTCTACTCTATCTTCTCAAGGCCAGGGGCTGTGACTTTTTCCAAGATGTGCAGAAGGAGGCATACTGACCGAAGAGCCCTAGAAATCTGACTGAGTCTTGCTTGAGAATCATACTGTAATCCTAAAGATATCTCTTAACTGTTCAGTGTTTTAGTTTAGCCTCCAGGGTTATAAATTGGAAAGAAGTTACTGACCTGATTTAATACATTGAGTTTTCTACAAATGGTAGTTCTCTAAATTAATGAATTCACAGTATTAGTCGTGATCCTTGTTACACAATACCATTAGACAATTCAGGAGATGTGAGTTAAAAAAATGTATCATCTTGAAATTGTGAGTTCAATTGAGTAATTTGAAATTGATTTCAATATTTAAGTGGAAACCTCCACTAAATTTTTGATGTAATACATCATTGTAGTATGGCATTGACCTTGAATTCTCAAAGTTTGTCTTGGTGGAGTGTATTTACTAGCTACAAAATGCTGCAAATGCCACAAAACCTAAAAGGTTTTGACCATGGTCTTACATGTAGAGGCAAAGCTAGCTAAGGTCAGAAAAGCCAATCACTGGAAGGCAAATAGGATGATGAAATTTTAGGCTGCACACATTTTTTAAGATCATATAAATGATTTCCAGGAGCCAAAATAGTGGAGTAAACAGTAAATCATTGTAACTCTACCACATTCATCTCCAAACAGTCATAAAATAATGTCCCAAAACAAATCCTGGAACAGCACAACCAACAAAACGGGTGGTGAAATATTTTTTTAATCACAAGAAATTTGGAAGATTCATAAAAAAGGTTCATCTCAGTTGGGTAAAAGTGGAAGGCATTCCAGGACAAGAAACATCCAAGCAAACCTACAGCAAACCACTTCAACAAAACAGCAGATATTGAGCCCTAGTGTGGTGGAGCAGGAAAATGCCAACACCAGGTCCCCCCCACATGCCTTAGCATACTCAGGGATACTAGCATACTCTCGCTCCAAGAATCATCCTGTGCTTCTGCATAGCCTAGGGAAACTAGGACTCCTCCAGTTGTCAGACTTCCACTTGATTCAGTGTAGCCCTGGGAAAACAGCAGATAAAAAGTAGATCAGACAACCAGTTGCTTCAGTGAAACCCAAAGGAAATACAAAAACACCCTCAAGGCCTCAGCACACATCAGACCCCACCATTAGGACCCCAGCTCAGCACCAGGTAAGCTGCCAGATCCCTATGACTTTAAGTAGTGCCAGTTGCTGCCACCTTTTTCTGCTCCTTTAGTGTAGCACCAGACATAAGGTTCCCTGGTGGCCTCAGGGCAACATCAGTGAAATACCGGGTAAATAGTTAAGGCCTGCATCCATGGGCACCAAAAGCCTGAAAAAAATACCCTTCCACCCTGAAAGAAGAGACCAAATTTAAAAGAAAGGAAAAAAAGGCCAAAAAATGAGCAAACCACCACCACAACAAAAATAGAATATGAACATAAAAAAGTTATGGTGACAGGGAAGACCAGGACAGAAACTCAGAAGAGGACAACAGTGTCAAAATACCTATGAGCTAAACACTAAAGAAAAACCTGGAAGTTGTCTTAAGCCCAGAAAGAACCAATGGAATAGGTCAAAAAGGAGCTTAGAGGGAGGTGGAGCCAAGATGGTGGAGTAGAAAGACTCATGTATGCTAGCTGCAAACCCACAGCCCATATATTTCCTGCAAGAAGAACTCCCCACGAATTCTGGAGCACTGCAAGGTGCGCAGAAACACAGTGCAAAAGATTTCCATTCCAGAGAGCCCTGGAGAGCGGTCCCCAGGGGTCCGTCGCCACAAGACAGCGGAGCCCACCCCTGTGCTGCCCTGTCCACGGCCTCAGAGGATCAGATCTGAGCAGGCTTCAGGGATGGATCCTCTAGCAGCCAGGAAGGTCCCTCTGCCCACAGATGCTACAGGTCACTGAGAGAGATGTCTGGGCTGGCCAAGAGGCGAGTGGGGTGTCTCCGTGACTCGGGCCCCCTGGGGAGGCAGCGGCAGAGGCAGTAGTGGACCCAGACTCTCCGAGTAGCAGTCAGAAGTTCAGGGCCATTACTGAAGGTCTCTGCATAAAGCCCCTGAGGGAACTGAGCCTGGGAGATGGCCCTGCCCCCACCCACTCCATTACTGAAGGTCTTTGCATAAACCCCCTGAGGGAAATGAGCCTGGGAGGCGGCCCTGACCCCACCTGAGCACCAGAAATTAAGCTCACATTGAATAGCAGCCCCGCCTGCCCCGGAAAGCCCATTTGAATCTCAGACCCCAAGCACTAGCTGGGCAGATCTAGGCGGGGGTGGACAGGAATCTCAGAAGTCAAGTAACTGGCAGGGAAAATGCCTAGAAAAGGGAAGAAAAATAAGACCATAGAGAGCTACTTCCGTGGGGGACAGATGTTCCCACCTTTCCATTCTGATGACGAGGAACTATTCTTACCATCAGGGAAAGGCATGAAGGTTGGGCCCTCTGTATCCCAGACTTCCCAAGTGGATGTCCAGTGGGCTCAGGCCATGGAAGAGCTCAGAAAGGATTTTGAAAATCAAGTTAGACAGGTGGAGGAAAAACTGGGAAGAAAAATGGGAGAGATGCAAGAAAAGCATGAAAAACGGGGCAATACCTTGCTAAAGGAGATGCAAAAAAATGTTGAAGAAAATAACACCTTGAAAAATAGGATCACTCAACTGGCAAAAGAGGTTCAGAAAGACAATGAGGAGAAGAATGCTTTCAAAAGCAGAATTAGCCAAATGGAAAAAGAGGTTCAAAAGCTCACTGAAGAGAATAGTTCTCTCAAAATTAGAATGGAACAGATGGAGGCTAATGACTTTATGAGAAACCAAGAAATCACCAAACAAAACCAAAAGAATGAAAAAATGGAAGAGAATGTGAAATATCTCATGGGAAAAACAACTGACCTGGAAAATAGATCCAGGAGAGACAATTTAAAAATTATGGGACTACCTGAAAGTCATGATCAAAAAAAGAGCCTAGACATCATCTTCCATGAAATTATCGAGGAAAACTGCCCTGACATTCTACAACCAGAGGGCAAAATAAGTATTGAAAGAATCCTTCCATCACTGCCTGAAAGACATCCAAAAAGAGAAACTCCTAGGAACATTGTGGCCAAATTCCAGAATTCCCAAGTCAAGAAGAAAATATTGCAAGCAGCTAGAAAGAAACAATTCCAGTACTGTGGAAATACAATCAGGATAACACAAGATCTAGCAGCTTCTACATTAATGCATGGAAGGGCATGGAATAGGATATTCCAGAAGGCAAAGGGACTAGGACTCAAACCAAGAATCACCTACCCAGCAAAACTGAGTATAATACTTCAGGGGAAAATATGGTCTTTCAATGAAACAGAGAACTTTCAAGCATTCTTGATGAAAAGACCAGAGCTGAAAAGAAAATTTGACTTTCAAACACAAGAATGAGAAGAAGCATGACAGTATTTTAACAGCAAAGTCAAGTCATAAGGGACTTACCGAAAGTGAACTGTTTACATTCCTACATGGAAAGACAATATTTGTAACTCTTAAAACTTTTCAGTATCTGGGTAGTTGGTGGGATTATACACACACACACATACACACACGTACATGTGTGCATGCACACACATACACACATGCACGCACATACAGAGACAGAGAGCACAGAGTGAATTGAATAGGATGGGACCATATCTTAAAAGAAATTAATGTAAATGGTGGGAGAGAAATGTAGTGGGAGGAAAGAGGGTGAAATGGAATGGGGTAAATTATATCTCATTCAAGAGGCAAGCAGGAGACTTTTTAGTGGAGGGAAAAGAAGAGAGCTGAGAAAAAAAAAAAAAACAACAAGAAGTTTACCCTCATCACATTCGACTACAGGAAGGAATAAAATGCACACTCATTTTGGTATGAAAACCTATCTTACAATACAGAAAAGTGGGGGAGAAGGAGATGAGCAAGGGGGGGATGATGGAAGGGAGGGCAAAGGGAGGAGGGAGCAATTTGAAGTCAACACTCAGGGAGGGACAGGATCAAAAGTCAGAAGAGAAACAGTGAGGGGCAGGATAGGATGGAGGGTAATTCAGTTAGTCTTACACAACACAACTATTATGGAAGTCATTTGCAAAACTACACAGATATGGCCTATATTGAATTGCCTGCCTTCCCAAAGGGAATGGGTGGGGAGCGAGGGATGGGGAGAATTTGGAACTGAAGTTTTAGGAACAATTGTTTAGTATTGTTGTTGCTACTAGGAAATAAGAAATACAGGTAATGGGGAATAGAAAGTCATCTGGCCCTACAGGAGAAAAGAGAAGATGGGGACAAGAGAAGGGAGGGTTGATAGAAGAGAGGGCAGATTGGTGATAGGGAAAATTAGATTGCTTGGGGTATTGGGATGGGGGAAGGGGAGAAAAGGGGAGAAAATTTGGAACCCAAAATTTTGTGAAAATGAATGTAAAAAGTTAAATAAAAAAAAATCAAATAAAGGAACTTAGAAATCACATAAGAGAGAAAGAAGAAAAAAATAGGAAAAGAAATGAGAGTGATGGAAGAGAATTAAATTTTAAAAAGAGTCAACAGCTTGGAAAACTACCTTAAAGGTAGAATTAGTCAAATGGAAAAAGAGAAACAAAAATTTATAGCAGAAAAAAACGACAATGTATACAATTAGCTAAATGGAAAAGAAAATGCAAAATACAAAAAAAAATGAAGAAAGGAACACCTTAAAAGGGTGAGTTAGACAAGTGGAAGCTAAGACCAACATGTGGTGGCAAAATATTGGAAATTGAAGGAATGTCCATCAATAGGGCAACGGTAGAACAAACTGTCATATATGAATGTAATGAATTACTATTGTGCAATAAGAAATGGGATACAGGCAGATATCAGAAATATGAATTGTATGAACTTATGCAAAGTGAAAGGAGAAGAACTGGAAAATATTATATACAGAATCAGCAACATTTTGTAATGATTAACTACGAATCACTCAGCTCTTGTCAGCAATGCCATGATTCAAGACAAGTATAAAAGACTCACGAAAGAAAATATTGTCAATAACCAGATAAAGAACTGAAGGCAGATTAAAGCATATTTTTTCACTTACTTTATTCTTTCTCATGCTTACACAAGGGATACTAGTATGGAAATATTGTTCCATCATACATGGATAAACTATAACCACTGCCTACCATTTTCAGAACAGTGGAGAGGACAGAGAACATTTTGAAACTCAAACTCTTGTAAAAATGAATGTTAATTTTTTTCTTAGCATATAATTGAACAAAACAATACTATTTTTAAAAGACCATATATGTAATAGAGGATCAGTGAAGGTAGGGCCTAGACTCTTAAAATTATAAATCCATGAAATATTGAATTCTTCAATGCATCCTTGATCTTCCTGCAAAGTTACAGATAATCAAATGTCAGTTTTTGTTTATAAACTTGTATGATCCTTGTTCTTTCATACGTTCTCCTAAAGTGATGAGCTCTTGTTCTAGGTCTCCTGTTCCATTGGCATTAACATGGGAATTGGAGTGTCCATATTATCTCTAATCTTTGCTTGCATAAGCAAAATTCATAGAGATGAATAAGTAAGCAGCACTGTCAACAGTTACCATTTTCTCTTTTATTTTTGCTAATAGTGTATATGATTTTTCATCCTTTTTTCTGTTTTTGATTTTTTAAGCTATCTTAAGAATTCATTCCCCAGTGCTTTCAAATAGTTTCATTTCAAGTACATGTATCGTCTATGTTCATGCATCTAATTCAGTTGCTTTTGAAAACTGAATTGTATTTAACACTTATTCTATTTCCTTAAAGACCACATCAGGCACTGTCATTAAAAATTTAACTGTGATGATTTCACTGTCACTTACATCATCTAGAGCTATAGGTAGCTATAGAAATACTTGTTCAATTCCATTTGCACACTTTGAGGAACAATCTGGTTGAATTGGGTCTCAGATCAGATTTTCTTCATTCTTAGTTTCCTTTTCACCATTCTTCACTTTTTTAGTTGCCATTCTACTCATTATCTTCTAATATCTTTCTTCTCACATTTTTTTAAAAGATTATTTATGATCCCCAAGAGATTATAAAAACGGGAAAGGGTCCCACGTGTACAAAAATATTTATAGCAGCACTCTTTGTGGTAGCCAAAAACTGGAAGTCAAGGGGATGCCCATCAATTGGGGAATGGCTGAATAAATTATGGTATATGAATGTAATGGAGTACTATTGTGCCATAAGAAATGATGAACAAGAAGACTTCAGGGAGGCCTGGAAGGACTTATATGATCTGATGCTGAGCGAAAGGAGCAGAACCAGGAGAACTTTGTGCACAGCAACGACCACAGTGTGCGAGAGTTTCTTCTGGTAGACTTGGAACTTTGTAATAACACAAGAACTTACTGAGAAAAAAAAAAAATCCTAATGTCGGTCTTCAAAGGCAAAATGCCTTCCACACTCAGAGAACGAAATGTGGAAGCCACTTGCAGAATGTAGCAGATCATGTTTGTGTGTGGGTGGGTTTCAGTGTAATATGTGTTGATTTGTTATATGATTTCTTCCATTTATTTTAGTTCGACTACATAGCATGAATATAGTGAAAACGTGCTCAATAGGAAAGTATATGTAGAACCTAAACAGAATTGTATGCTGTCATGGGGAGGGAGGGGGGTATTGAGGGAAGGGTGGGGGGGAATAAAATCTTAACTTTAAGGAAATGATTGTAAAACATTAAAAAAAAAGAAAATTAAAAAAAAAAAAAAGAAAAAAAAAAGATTATTTATGCTGTGAAGCTGCCACATTTCTCATCTTGCCAAAGATATCAAATGTTTGGGGTGAGGTACTTCCCTGGCGCTTTCTACACCTCATTGTGGCTACTGAGTTTTTAAGCTTTTTTTTTTTATTTAATTTTTTACATTCATTTTCACAAATTTTTGGGTTCCAAAATTTTCTCCCCTTTTCTCCCCTCCCCCACCCCAATACCCCAAGCAATCTAATTTTCCCTGTCTCCAATCTGCCCTCTCCTCTGTCATCCCTCCCTTCTCTTGTCTTCATCTTCTCTTTTCTCCTGTAGGGCCAGATGACTTTCTATTCCTCATTAACTGTATGTCTTCTTTCCTAGTTGCAACAGCAATATTAAACAGTTGTTCCTAAAACTTTGAGTTCCAAATTCTCCCCATCCCTCCCTCCCCACCCATTCCCTTTGGGATGGCAGGCAATTCAATATAGGCCATGTCTGTGTGGTTTTGCAAATGACCTCCCTGATAGTCGTGTTGTGTAAGACTAACTGGATTACCATCCCTCCTAACTTGCCCCTCATTGTTTCTCTTCTGTCTCTTGATCCTGTCCCTCCCCAAGTGTTGAATTCAAATTGCTCCCTCCTCCCTTTGCCCTCCCCTCCATCATTCCCCCCCCTTGCAATATCTCCTTCTCCCCCCACTTTCTTATACTGTAAGATAGGTTTTCATACCAAAATGAGTGTGCATTTCACTCTTTCGTTTAGTCAAATGTGATGAGGGTAAACTTCTTGTTTTTTTTTTTCTCAGCTCTCCTCTTTATCCCTCCACTAAGAAAAACTCCTACCTGCCTCTTAAATGACATATAGTTACCCCTTCCCTTTCCCTCTCTTTCCTCCCCCTACATTTCTCTCTCACCATTTACCTTAGTTTCTTTTAAGGTATGGTCCCATCCTATTCAGTTCAATCTGTGCTCTCTATCTCTGTATGTGTGTGCATGTGTGTATGTGTGTGCATGCGTGTACATGTGTATATGTGTTCCCACCAACTACCCAGATACTGAAAAGTTTTAAGAGTTAGAAATATTGTCTTTCCCTGTATGAATGTATACAGTTCACTTCTGGTAAGTCCCTTAATACTTCTCTTTGCTATTTATTTTTTCATGCTTCTTCTCATTCTTGTTTT
This sequence comes from Bettongia penicillata ogilbyi, assembly GCA_023548195.1. Lineage (NCBI taxonomy): Eukaryota > Metazoa > Chordata > Mammalia > Diprotodontia > Potoroidae > Bettongia > Bettongia penicillata. Next base: position 16,872,110 of record JAJHZJ010000120.1, read on the forward strand.
TGAAAGTCCAATTTTCTTTTCAGCTCTGGTCTTTTCATTAAGAATGATTGAAAGTCCTCTGTTTCATTAAAGGACCATATTTTCCCTTCAAGTATTATACTCAGTTTAGCTGGGTAGGTGATTCTTGGTTTGAGTCCTAGTTCCTTTGCCTTCTGGAATATCCTATTCCACGCCCTTCGCTCCCTTAATGTAGAAGCTGCTAGATCTTGGGTTATCCTGATTGTATTTCCACAGTACTGGAATTGTTTCTTTCTAGCTGCTTGAAAGATTTTTTCCTTGAGCTGGGAGTTCGGGAATTTGGCCACAATGTTCCTAGGAGTTTCTCTTTTTGGATCTCTTTCAGGTGGTGATCGATGGATTCTTTCAATACTTGTTTTGCCCTCTGGTTCTAGAATGTCAGGGCAGTTTTCCTCGATAATTTCATGGAAGATGATGTCTAGGCTCTTTTTTTGATCATGACTTTCAGGTAGTCCCATAATTTTTAAATTGTCTCTCCTGGATCTGTTTTCCAGGTCAGTTGTTTTTCCCATGAGATATTTCACATTCTCTTCCATTTTTTCATTCTTTTGGTTTTGTTTAGTGATTTCTTGGTTTCTCATGAAGTCATTAGACTCCATCTGTTCCATTCTAATTTTGAGAGAACTATTAAATTCAGTGAGCTTTTGAGCCTCTTTTTCAATTTGGCTCATTCTGCTTTTGAAAGCATTCTTCTCCTCATTGGCTTTTTGAACCTCCTTTGCCAATTGAGTGAGCCTATTTTTCAAGGTGTTAATTTCCTCAGCATTTTTTTGGGTCTCCTTTACCAAGGTATTGACCCGTTTTTCATACTTTTCTTGCATCTCTGACATTTCTCTTCCCAGTTTTTCCTCCACCTGTCTAACTTGCTTTTCAAAATCCTTTTTGAGCTCTTCCAGGGCCTGAGCCCACCTGCCACCCCCCTGGGGTGTCTGGGGTACTGAGGCCCCGCCCTCCATGTCTTTCTCCGATGGCAAGGATATGTCCTCGTCATCAGATCCGAAGGTCGGGATCATTTGCATTTGTTGGAAAAAACTCTCTAAAGTTTTATTTTTCTTCCCTTTTCTAGGCATTTTCCCAGCCAGTTACTTGACTTCTGAGATTCCTTTCCACCCCCGCCTGGATCCGCCCAGCTAGTGCTTGGCCTCTGAGATTTAGCTTTCCTCCTGCTGGCTGTCAATCAGTGAGCTTTAGTTCAGGTGCTGGGGTGGGGGCAGGGCCGCCTCCCAGGCTCGTTTCCCTCAGGGGTTTTATGTAGAGACTTTCAGTAATGGAGGGGGTGGGGGCGCGGTGGGGGGCCTGCCTCCCACGCTCAGTTCCCTCAGGGGCTTTAAGCAGAAGCCTTCAGTAATAGAGCGGGGTGGGGGCAGGGCCATCTCCCAGGCTCAGCTCCCTCAGGTTGTATGCAGGGAATCTTCCGTAATGAAGATCCTGCCTGCTGCTGGGGGATTCCTGATTCCTGGTCCGCTGCCTGCCGCCTCAGCCTCCGCCCACACCTCTGCCTCCGCCGCTTCCTGCCCCCGTCTCTGCCGCCACCGCTTCCTCCCGAGGGTGCCCGAGTCACGGAGATGCCCTGCTCCCCTTCTCCTCCAGCCCGGCCTTCTCTCTCACTGACCTGTAGCTTCTGTGGGTGGAAGGACTTTCCCGGCTGCCGGAGCTTCCGTCTCTGAAGCCTGCTCAGATCAGCTTCTCTGGGGCCGCGGCCAGGGCAGCGTTGCAGGTGGGGTCCACTTTCCGGGTTGCGACGGACCCTGGGGACGGGTCTCCAGGGCTCCCTGGAACGGAAATCTCTTCCACTCCGTTTCTGCACACCTTGTATTGACCCAGAAGTTATGGGGGACTCCTTTTTACATTAATTCTATGGGCTTTCGTTTCGGAGCTTGTAAACGTGCGTCCTTCTACTCTGCCATCTTGGCTCCGCCCCCGAGTTTTTAAGCTTTTATAGGAAATAACCAGTGACAATATATTTTCTTTTCTCTCTCTCTCTCTCTCTCTCTCTCTCTCTCTCTCTCTCTCTCTCTCTCTCTCTCTCACACACACACACACACACACACATGCATACAAAACAAAAAATTGTGTCTGGTTAGAAACAATGAATTTAGACTATTGAATAATCCCCTACTATGTCTTTTTTTTCATATTTCAGCTTCTCATTTAGTGTTGATTTTGACCTTTGCACTGTGGTGGTTAATTAATAATTACTGAGTAGCAAATTGAACAATATGATTTATTAGCAAAACATGTATAATAAACATGTCAGTGGACTCCCAGTCAGTCCAGTGACCCTGAATATACACTGAAACGGATTTTTATGTATTACAAACAATAAAATAAGATCAAGCAATCAAAAGGAAATAATTAACTATGATACAAGCCAAAATACAAAATTAGGCACTCTGGTTTCTAATTGGAGGAAAGATTAGGGGCTTTACAAGTCATGAGAGGGAAAGAGTGAGTTTCAGTCCAGTTAAAAGGGCTACAAGTAGATTTCTGAGTCTTCACAAAATTGAGAGATGCTAATGAATTACCTCCATATGAATTTAAGAAACAATAGATGATTTATGCCATTTTTCCCATTTTTTCCCCAATCTCTCTTACCTCTTTAACTCTTCTATGCATTCTTTTTGGCTTTGGTTCTAATTTGGATTTTTTTTTTTTATGTTGAATTTGAATTTTTCTTTGAGACCTTTTCTTGTGGCTATTTTCATGTGGTCTTCTGAGTTTATGTTTTCAATTCCCCAGCCATCTTAGTGAATTTTTATGGTGATATTTTTTTGTCTGCTCATATTTCCAGTCTTCTTTTTTCATTTTGAACTTTAAGTTAAAATTGGGCTCCGCTCACCTTGAGGTGAGGAGGCATTGTTTCAAGCTCTAGGATTTTTCATGTTTCTGTTTTCAGAGCTAATTCTGGAAGTTTACAAGCTATTTGTTTCTTTCAAGCTGGGGTGGTCATGAGAAAGGTGTATTCTCCTCCTCTGTGCTCTGGTCTTTACTCAGGAAGGGCTTCTACTCCCTGCAGATATATGTGCTAGCATTCCTCTTTTCTTAGGAACTGTCATAGTGAATCTTGTTTCCTTGTGATAAACTGTAAGCGTTCCTCTCTGCCTTTGAAAGGAAACCCCAAAATGTATGTGGGCAATAGACTTGTCAATCAGTGGCAGCTGTTCCCAAGGCCAGCAAAGTCCACCCAGTCTCTCTCTGACCAGTTGTCTGACCCCCTTACCAGTAATGGGCTGAGAGCTCCCAAAGTGTCTGCTGCAGCTGCTGTTGCCACTGCCAAGCATTCAGGCTCTGGACAGGCTTCTACCTGGCTGCCACACTGCCACAGACTTCTCCTGTTGACCTCTTAAGTTTTTTTAGGCTATAAAAATGCCTAATCTTCTGTTGGGTTTACTGCTCCAAAACTTGATTTAAAGCATTATTAAAACAAACAAACAAAGAACAACAAGATTTTGAGGGAAATCTTTAGACAGTTCAACTTGCCGACTGCTCCTAATCTACCATCTTGGCTGCCTAGCACTTTTCAAAGCTCTTTTTGAAGAATGCATGTCAGTATACACCTTGTGTCTCCCATTTCTTATTAATGAATCATATTTTACTATGGTTCCATGGCCCAGCTTTGATCTGTTCCATTTTAATTTCTTGGGTATCTCTAATCTGGACTTGATCCTTAGTTTACAAGAATTAGTAACCAGGAAAACCTCCATATATGTGACATAAAAAAGAATCTGTTCAGTCAAGTATAAGAGGAAATTGAATTAAAATGTATGAACAATAAAGAATACTGTATCTCAGGAGATGCTGTAATTCAAATGGCAAGAGACTAAAAAGAAGAATGGAATGAAGGAGAAGGATTACTTGTGACTCCACACCATCTGACTCAGACTCCTAAGGTAAATGAGGGTGTGTTTGTCCTTTGTTGCTGAAGACCATGCCATCAGAGAAATAATGACATGACTTTCACTTGACTTTGTTTTGAGTGAGGGAGGGCTGTGCAGGTCACCAGTTTCACTTCTCCTCCAGAGTCATCTGAATCCAGTGTCCAGATATTCATCAGGGTGACTGGAGATGACCCAGGATGAAGCAATTAGGGTTAAGTGATTTGCCCAAGGTCACATAGCTAGTGAGTGTCAAGTGTCTGAGGTGACATTTGAACTCAGATCCTCCTGACTCCTGCACTGGTGCTCTATCGACTTCACTATCAAGCTGCTCCAGTAAGGTAAATGTATAACTTAAGAAAATATAAAAGGAGACATGGAACCAAGGACAGTATGGGAAATGATAGACAACATTTAAGTTCATATGAAATAATATGGGAAACAAGGAATCCCCCCTCATCAATTGACCTAGTCATGGAGGTTAAGGGGACTAAAGGGGTTTTCACAATTAGTTGAGGGAGAGGAGAGACAGCAATGAAGGGGGAAAAGGTGTCAATAGTAATGATATAATGACTGTCATTAAAAGAAAGTCAGGATTTTCAGAACCTGAAATGTATGCTTTTAAAAATAGAACAAAGGATGTTTTTATTAGGTGTCTACTGTATGTGAGACATTCTTCTAAACATTGCTGCAAATGTTAGCTAATTTAATCCTCATAAATACTGAGGAATATGGGTGCTATTATTTCCACCATTTTACACTTGAAGAGACTAAGGCAAATACACTTTGAGGTGAATTACCCAGAGTCATATAGCTAGTAGGTGTCTGAGGCCAGATATGAATTCAGATCATCCAGACTCCAGTACTCTAACCACTGATGGATGTAGATGCATGAGAGAGAGAGGGAGGAAAGGAGGGGAAAAGGGAGAGAGAGAGAGAGAGAGAGAGAGAGAGAGAGAGAGAGAGAGAGAGAGAGAGGGTGGGGTGGAGATTGCTTATAGTTCTAGGCAAAAATGATAAACAGATCCTCTCACTGACTCTGAATTATTTAGGTTCTGTACGTTTTGGATATGACTGTCACCTAAAAGACTTGATGTTGAGATAGTGAATTACTTGTGCTTTTTGTTACATTCATAAACACAAAACATTGGTTTGGTAATGGCACATATGTAGTTTTAGATAAAGATATTACTTTCAATAACAGGTTGCTGTGAGGAAATTAGAAAGAGTACAGTTAGTACTATTACTCAAATTGACCTTTTCCAGGTTCTGTGGCTGCCTATGTTGAGATTTTGGAGAAGCCATGAGACCTCTTCATTTTCTGATGCCCTCTTTTGGACTTCACCATGTCCCAGGAATTCATCTTGCAGGGTCTCTTCAGTCCTCAGTTCTCCCCTCATCCTTATCCTCTGCCCTGAGACTACTCTTTTATCTTTTATGGGAAGGTAGGCATCTCTGAACCTCTATTTAAGGAGGAAGTCCAGGTCAAACATCTCCATTTTCCACCTGGTTACAATTTTTGGATTTCTCATGATTCCCCCATTCTAAGGACCTTTACCTCCCACTCTACTTGTAAGAGTTTTTTGTATTCTTTCTTCCTCAGTAGATTAGAAGTTCTTTGAGGTCAGAGATTGACTTTTGCTTTCTTTCTACATTTAACATAGCACAGTGCCTGCCATACACAGTTGGTGATTAATAAATATTTATTGATGGACCTCTTAGGGACTAGATTTCTTTATCCTTAAAAAGTGAGAGCTTTACTCACTGAACACTAATATCCTTGGTAAGCTTGTAATCCTTCAGCTCCTCAGTTTTATGACTACAGAAATAAACATTCTTTGGATCTTTCCATAGAGTAAAGGCATTGCTCCTCCTTTGTCAATCTTTATAGCTAATGATGATATGATTCACATTTGTGCTTTTGAAAATCTCTATAATGCAGGGGAGACACATTTAATTCAAGTTGTCCACATTTTTTTTATGAATGGCAAACTCATGACACAAACATGAACAAAACAACCTATTGCTTTGTTCTTCAACAATTTGACTGGATACAAGAAATATGCATTTATCACTTACCATATACAAAGGGTAGAAATAAAAGGCATGGTATAAGAGATGTAGAGTTGATTTCTGAATCATTCAGACCTGGCTTCAAGCTCTCCTTTGAGAACATTGTGATGGCGATCAAAATAGGATCTTTTGATGTTTTAATATAATCAAGTTTTAGTATAATTTGCTTTAGTATAATCAAGTGCCTGATTGAATCTTGCCTTTATCAATCAAGAGTCTTTCCTAGGAATAAAGTACAGAAACTAGAGTTTCTTTAACTAGAAACAGTATATATATATATATATATATATATATATATATTTGTATGTTAATGTGATTAAAGATCTTCTCCACCCATTAATGGGCATGCCATTAAGGGGAGTTTGATTCGGGAGATTTGTAGGAACAACCACAGCTCTTGTTAATGAGAGACTAGTTCTCAAGGGTTGGGATGCCCTCTGCCTCTAAAAAAGGTATAAATATTCTGAGGGTGAGGTTTTACTTTGGGGGCTTAGTTTTTGAAAGAAAGTCTATGTGCCAGATGAGACTCTGGGAAGCTGCTAAGTAACCTTCCCCTTAGCCCTCATCAGCCTTTTGAAGCTCCAGATGTTGGTGCTTGCCTTTCTGGTAAATAAGTATGTATGTAGGTCAGGCTGTTTGAAAGCACTGTCGATTTTTAATTTCTCTGAAATTTTTATTTTTATTTTCTCTGATACCTGTGCTTGATTAAAGGATGTTTAGCCCCTCAAAAGTTGCCTTTCCTTTAACCAAGTACATACACATCATTCAGTTAGTTCAGGGAGTCAGCACCCTGAATTTCAAAGAAAATACAGAGAAATCAAAAGATCAACAGATATGGCTTCCTCTGTCTGAATTCAACGGATAATTGGACCCCAAATGTCTGATCACAGCTACCAGAGAAGGAAGCACAACATTAGGGAGGTTGTTGAGATTTCCTAGAGTCTCATCTGACACACAGACCTTCTTCCAAAAACTAAACCTCCAAAATAAAACCTCGCCCTCAGAGTATTTATACCTTTCTTTAGAGTCAGAGAGCATCCCAACCCTTGAGAGTCAGTCAGTGCCTCATTAATCTTGGACCATTCATTTCACTTTGAAGTGGTCCAGAAAGCTCTTTAAGTTTGTAAATTCCACAGTGAACACTAATCTCCTAGTGATAGTGTCCCTAAATGAGAGTTCCCTATAGCAAGCACTGTGGTACAGACTTTGTAAAAAGGCCTCAAATATTTTGCTAGATCCTAGAAATACAAAAACAAATATACCAAATGAAATAGCCCCTGCCCTAAAGAGCTTACTACATTCTGCTAGATGCAACAATATTACACAGAAAACTACAAATTAATTTCAAGAGGGAAAGAGCTCTGGAAAGAGAAGGGTATTGGAGAGGTAGGTACATCAGCCAAAGCCTCATGATTGAGACGGTGCCTGATTTATACCTTGAAGTAAGCTGAAGATAACAGATGAGGCGGAAGTAAGGGCAACGTCACATAGGGAGGGCCCATTCCAGTCATGCGGAAAGGCACAAAGAGAGGACTTAGAATGTTACAGAATAACTAGAAAGGCAGTTTTCCTGGAAAAGGAATGTATGGAGGGGAGCAATATGAAACAAAGCTGGAGGGATAAATGCCACCATACTGTGGAGGACTTTAAAGGCCAGGTTGAAGGTTTTATATTTTATGCTGGGGCAATAGGGAGTCACAGAACATTTTGATTTGGGAAGTGATGTGGTTAGATCTCCTTTTGGAATTACAGATATCTGTAATATTTGGCATAATACTAGTTAACTAAACTGAATTCTAGAACGACTAATTCTCTGTGTCCTTTGTAAAGGTGACTTTATTTATTTAAGAAATTTCTTAGGAAAATATGATTCAATAGAGTTATACCTAACTACATGTCCTGCTTATTTTCAAATAAAAGGAAAATGCAATCAATAGCAACAACATAATGGCATCCAGACCAACGAATTATCTTATCGTCCTCATGACCCACACCATAAACAATCTTTTTCTCCCACATAATCAAGCTAATGCTCAAAAAGTGATGTGCAAGGTTGATTTTGTTCCTTGTCACTGTCAATGGGCAGACCCAACATCGTCATGGAAAGAGGTAAACAATTTGAAATTCAGTGCAAGTTTTTTATCGTTTACAAGTGCTGTTGGTACTGGCTATGAGACACATTTGCTTTGTCGATTTATTTTGCTATTTTTTCCTCCATCAGGGAATTCAGTGTATATAAATGATTCCCTTCTGCCTTTTAGATATTAAGTAACAGAATTTGAAACATAAAGCATGAACCCTGCTGTGCAAGGGTGATAGGCACCGGGGAAATTAATAGCTATTTTAGTAGGAAGGCAAGAGTATGAGAAAAAAAAAATATAGTGGGTCCTGCCTGTTAACTTTTATGGCTGGAGATGTTAGCCACAATAACTAAAAGAATTAGGAATTTTCATTTGGAAAATACTGCACATGGGGGAGAGACATAAGAAATTCAATTTCTAGTTCAATGCATGGACTCAGATACTTGCCAAATATGCTTTCAAGAATTTCCCAGCTAGAAGAAGGAGAGGATGTAAGCTAAATTTTATACACCACAAGATTTTCAGAATCTTTATTGTTCATTGCGAAAAACTTCTGTCTGATGTGCACCTGTGGGTACTATGTGAAAAAGTAAAGCAAGGGCCGGCTAGGTGGCACAGTGGATAGAGTCATGCATCTTAGTCAGGAAGACTCTTGTTCATGAGTTTAAATCTGGCTTCATACACTTCCTGTGTGACCCTGGGTAAATCACTTAACTCTGTTTAACTCAGTTTCTCATCTGCAAAATGAATTGGACAATGAAATGGCAAACCACTCTGATATCTTTGCCAAGAAAACCCCAAATGTGGTCACAAAGAATCAGATATGACTGAAATGACTGAACAACAGAAAAGCAAGAAAAATCTCATCAGAAATTCCAAATGAGGTGAAGGTCACTGCAAAGGGGAAAGAAAGAAGACCATTTTTTAATGGTGATCAGTCTACAAGCTGTGTCATGCCATACCTTCCTGATGTGGGAGGACCAGAACATGGGAAAGGACACAGAGGTGTAAACCTGTCATCTCTTTGCCTCAGGTTTAGTAAAAAGTGGTAAGACTTGTGAGTACAGGAGAAAATAGGCTTTCACCTGTATAATTCAGTTTGCACTGTACAATTCCGTATATCTAATAGCTGAGAATATTAAGTGACAGGTATATATCTATGAATCAACAGGCTTGAATTGAATTATCCCACCCCCTTAACCACCATGCCCACATATATACATACACATTCAGTGATTCAAAACAGTTGGGTTACCAATTGAAAGAGAAAGGAGAAGCAAAAGAATCCCTAGGAATACTTCCCTACATATTCTCCCCTTATCTACTCCTCTTCCAAGATACAAATACCTTAATAACTAACTAAAGAACATGTCAGACATTCAGGTACACATCAGAATCTATCAGAAAATAAGAAATTTCGAAAGAAATCTCATGACCATCATGCTTTAGTTATTCAATGGATCTGCAATCTCCTCAAGAACACATTCAATTTTATGTTTTGCAACCTATTGCGGAACTTTCCTTTTGGACAACTTTCCTCTTGTTCATGTGGCCCCTGAACTTTTCTATACCAAACTCAATCAGTGTGCTTGAGGCCTTCCTTTTGGGAAAAGTTTTTGGTTACAAATTAAACATGTTTATTGCTACTGGTTGATTATTCTTCATTCTCAGTCTGTGACCAACATAATTTTTTTAGCTATGCATCTCTTTATGATATCTTTTATATCATTTCTCAATCGTAATGCTAATGTGACAAATTGCAATAAGACATAGGCTTTTTACCATAAACTTCACCCAGTTTATCTCTACATTTCCTTTTGCTGGCTTCACAATTTTAGTTTTTCAGAAATGCGGTAGTTATGATTCACAGAAATACAATATTGTCATAATACTGATATTTAAAAGCTGTTGTTTTCTCACATAGAAACCTGGCAGTCCTTCCCCCTACCCACCCACCAAACATCCCAAGTTTCGATATTTATAGTATTCAATTCTGGGTCCAGTTTGTTGTCAATTTACAGTGTGTATATTAGATATATGTACTATTTGTCTAACACTGGGATTTTCATGTCACTTCATTCTACCATCTCAAAAATAGCTATTGTCTATCCACATGGTTTTTCACTGTGTGGATGGTTATGCTGAAACCTTTTAACTGAAAAGACTATTTTTCCTTATATAATGGACTCAGAAGTGTAATTTTACGTAAAAGGTAATGCACTTGTTGCATCATCTGAAATTTTGTTGAATTTTCATAATTGTTCAAAATTTTGAAGAAATACACACATATGTTTGTAATAATATAAATAACTAACCCCTATCTTTCACACAATATGCTTTCAAGAAATATTTGGTGTATGAATTTTGGAAACTATGAATTTGAATGGATTTAAAAGTTCCCAATTTAAATAAAAAACCTTGCCAGATGTTTTAGAAAGATCTCTGAATTTATCAAGAAATGAGAAATTCCTACTGAAGTATGGGAAAACCCTGAATTAAAGCATGGATCCCATCTTCATAGAGTGAATGAATGAAATCATTATTGTGTAGGATCTCTTCAATAGGATATTGAGCTATTGAGCTATCCAGCATATCTTCTTACTACAGTATGGCAAATTGAAATAAAGGAGGTTTTATAATCACTGGTGTTGCCTATTCCAATCTTAGGTATTAAACGCTGGCCTCAGTGTAATTCAGACTGTGATATCTTTAGCTCTGGTATATCTATTTAGAGGGATTTCTTTCTATCATATCTGGCAATAAACTTCTTATGATTCAATTTGGCCATCTAAGGCTATGCTGTGAAGTCTCTGTTACTAATATCAGTGCTTTATGAAGGTTTGAATTTGCTGATTTAATCTGAGCCCTCACTTTAGACTTGCCTGTGGATACTCTACCCAAAGCACAAGATGCTTAATGAAATAAATTCCACAGTTGTGAGAATATCCAAGAATAATAATAGTAACTGAAATTGAAATAGCACTTTAAGGTTTGCAAAAAGCTTTATATACATTATCTCAAAACAATTGCATGTAGTTAATAAGGTGTGTAATGGATCTATGATGTCAATAGTGTAGGGAACTCCTGTTGAGGAAACTGTCTACAGATTCAGATCTACAATTTTTTGGCGCTGAAATGGCTTAGAAAGTTGCCTGGGGCAAGTTATCCAGGATCATATAGCCATGGAGCAGAGGCTAAACATGAGTCATCCTGCCTGTCTGGTTCCTTCTGCTATAGGCATCAGTATTTCTGTTTTGCAGATGAGAAAACAGGCTCAGAGTGATTAAGTGACTTACTCATGCCCTAAGGAAAAGAATAAGAATACAAAGCCAGGTCTTTCCTGACTTACGTTACTTCTCTCCTTCTCTCCTAGATAATGAATAGGAACCTATGAGGACAGAAACAAAATATAGTAATATATGTTTTATTATTGGGTTTTCTATAAATAAGATTCTCTCAAATGCACATCATTCTGGGGAAACTGCAATGGACAATGAGAATGACATATTCAGGGTGTCAATGGTCTGAAAACAAAAGTCATTGTAGACAGAGGATTCTGATTTTTTTTTTCCAGTGAAAACAGTCAGGGATGGGAAATAATAAGATGGTTATTTTGATAATATAGACTTCTTTTTCTAAATAAAATTTACAATAGAGGGGAGAGAGAGGAAAAGAGGAGGAAGCAGAATTGGTAATTATTGTATAATTCAACTAACTTCACTAAATATTAATATGTAACTACTGCTATAGAGAAGGCACAATGCTAAGTACTTCAGAGATGATGCTGAAATACCATGGAGACTTTTGCCTGAGTAATTTTACTGCTTAATACTAGCAGAGGTTTCCTGGAGCCAATTTGAACCAGTTCAAAAGTGGTTACTGTGAAATTTTCAATTTCAGCATTTTCATCCCATAAATCAACAACCACGACAAATACAGGGCTCTTTATTGTTTTGTTATTGTGTAAAAGCAAGAAAATGATGGAGAAAATGTTAATAATCCATATTCATAAAGGAGCATTGGATGTATATTACTTATTTCCAGAGAGACAGTTTTTAAGCATTTACTATTAGATGCCTGAATAGGAGATTTATGACATACCAAGAAGTAAGTAAGATGTAAGGTAGGGTGTGAAAAAAAGTAAAGAATATATATAAGGGGCAATACTTTCAATTGGAGGAACAAAGAAAGGCTTTATAGCAAATGTTGGCAGCTGAACTGAGTCTTGTAGTGGAGAAGTATTACTGCATGAGTATATTAGGGGAAGCATATTTTAGGAACAAAGGGCAGTCTTTGCAAGTATATGAAACCAGGAGAGGATGGAAAATATTGATAAAGTGGTTTAGTTTGAAAAGTGGAATATGTGAAATAGAGCAGAATGAAAAAAAGAAGGGACAAACTAGGTTGGAACAGAGTATAAAATTTGAAATTCAAGATTTCAAAGTTGATATTTAATTCCAGAGGGAGCCAATCAAGATTTTTTTGAGCAAGGGAATAACATGAATTTATATATTTGGAAAATTTCTAGCAGTAATGTAAAGGATGTCAGTTGAAAATCATTGATTAGCACCTATTATTAACTACATACTATGCTTAATGCTGAGAATACAAAGAAAGGAGGAAAAACAGCATTTGCTCTCAAGAGGATCACAATCTAATGAGGTGCAAAACATGGAATCAATTATGAACAATCAAAATATATAAGATAAAATGCAGGCAATCAAGAAGAAACTAGTATTAAAGGGGATAATGAAAAAAATAAGAAGGTATTTTAATTGTGAATTGAAGGAAGCCAGGGAGGCCAGGAAATAGAGATGAGGAAGAAAGTATTGAAGGCTTCCAGAGAGTAAATGAAATTTCACAGAGTAAGTAAAAGGAGTGCCTTATTGAAGGAATAGGAAAGAAGCCAATGCCATTTGATCATATGTGGGGTAGTGGTTTAAGTTGTAAGAATACTGGAAAGGTAAAGGAGATTGAATTTATGAAGGGCTTTGAATGCCAGAGGATGCTATATTCGATGTGATAGGGAGTCATCTAGCTTACTGAATATGGGAGTAATATGATCATACCTGTACTTTAGGAGGATGAATCTGATAGATAAATGGAAGATGAACTAGAGTGGGGAAATATACAGAGGAGAGAGAGAGAGAGAGAGAGAGAGAGAGAGAGAGAGAGAGAGAGAGAGAGAGAGAGAGAGAGAACAGCAGGATATGGCATGGGTCCAGGAATTACATGGTGAAAGCACACTTCTGGGTAATAGATAGGTCAGAGGATAGAAAGGTACATATTCAAGGTAGATGTGGGCATGGAATCAAAAGGAATTGGCAGTAGTTTGGATATGATAAAGACAAAAGAGAGGGGAGAGTACAGAGTGACATTTACCTGGGAGGATGGTGGCATACTCAGTAGTAATGAAAGAAATCAGGAAGAGGATATGTGTGTAGGGGATGATAAATTCAGTTTTTGGCATGTGGCATTTAAGATGTCTATGGGATATGTAGCTTTGAGCTAATGAAATAATTAAGGGAAATACAGAGGAAGAAGAGAATGAGAATCAGGATAGAGATTTGGGGAGTGCCTATGTCTACTGGGCATGATCTATTCTAAATGAAAATCTAGCAAAGGAGACTGAAGAATGAACAAATGGGTAGAAGGAGAACTAGAAAAGAATGGTGTCACAAAAACCAAGAGAGAAGAGATCATCAAAACTACAGAGAGATCAAGAAGTTTGAGAATTGAAAAGTGATTAGATTTGGGAAATAAGAGATAATTTGTTAACTACAGATAAAAGAGTTTCAGTTGAATGATGAAAAAGAAATTGAACAAGCCATCAATTAATTTTGTCAGAAAAAGTCTCCAGAAGCAGATAAATTGTACCACACATTTAAAGAACAATTAATCCCACTTTTGTATAATCCATTTGGAAAAAAAATAGAAGAATGAGTCCTATCAATTTTTTTTTATAATACAAATATTATGCTGGTACCAAAACTGTGAAGAAGTGAAATAGAGAAAGAAAATCATGGATGATTTACCCTAATGAATTGATGAAAAATTGTAAATAAATTATTATCAAAGATATTATAGCAATCTACCATAAATCTCACCCATTATGACCAGGTGAGATTTATACCAGGAATGCAGGGCTGGTTCAACCTTAGGAAAACCATCAGCATAATTAACCATATAAATAACAAAACCAACAGGAACCACATGATTATCTCAATATATGCAGAAAAAATATTTTGACAAAGAACAACACCCATTCCTATTTTAAAAAAACTGGAGATCATAGGAATAAAGGGAGTTTTCCTTAAAATGATAAGCAGTATCTCCCTACTACCATTGAGAAGTATTACATGAAATGAGGACAAGCTAAAGCCCTCACAATACAATCAGGGGTGAAACAATGGTGACCATTATCACCTCTATTATTTAATACTGTACTAGATATGTTAGCTGTAACAATAAAAGAAAAAAATAAAATAAACGAATTGGAATAGACAATGAGAAAACAAAACTATCATTCTTTGCAGATCATGTTTTGTTTACAAAATCTTAGAGAATCAAGTAAAAAACTGTTTGAAATTAATAATTTTAATAAAGTTGAGGCATGCAAATATACTGCGTAAATCATCAGAATTTCTATATGTTACTGACAAAGTCCAGCAAGAAGAGGTAGAAAGAAAAATTCCATTTAAAATAACTGTAGATAATAGAAAATATTTGGGAATCTACCTGCCAAAACTAGTAGGAGCTATATGAATGCAACTATAAAACAGTTTTCACACAAATAATGTCAGATCTAAACAATTAGAAAAATGTCAATTACTCATGGGTAGGTGAAACATTATAAACATAATAAAAATATAATTCTACCTGAATTAATCTATTTCTTCATTGTCATACAAATTTAATTATCAAAACCTTTTTCTATAGAGATTGAAAAAACAACACAATTTATCTGGGAGAACAAATACTCAAGAATATCAAGAGAACCAATGGAAAAAATGCAAAACCAGGTTGTCTAGGTATATACAGTATACCAGGTATACTGTATTATAAAACAGTAATTATCAAAACAGTCTGGTTCTGACCAAGAAATGAAGTGGTGGAGTACTGAAATCTAGTACATGATAAATCCAAAGATCCAAGCTTTTGGAATAAAAACTCATTTTTTGGCAAAAATCTACTGAGAAAACTGGAAAACAATATGGCGGAAACTAGGTATAGACCAACAGGTCACACTGTATATGAAGAGAAGGTCAAAATGGGTGGTGCATGACTTAGCCATACAGATTAATACCATAAGCAAATTAAGAGAGTATGGAATGTATTTTACCTGTCAGATCTATGGATAAGGGAAGATTTTAGGACCACAGAAGAAAAAGAGAGCACTGCAAAATAATAAAAAAACCACATAATTTTGATTATACACACACACATACACACACACAAACATACACATATGCATATAACAAACAAAATCAATGCAACCAAAATTATAATGAAAGCAGAAAACTGGGGTGGGAGGAATTA
The DNA here is from genome assembly GCA_023548195.1 of Bettongia penicillata ogilbyi. Classification (NCBI taxonomy): domain Eukaryota; kingdom Metazoa; phylum Chordata; class Mammalia; order Diprotodontia; family Potoroidae; genus Bettongia; species Bettongia penicillata. Next base: position 16,887,696 of record JAJHZJ010000120.1, read on the forward strand.
TAATAAGTATCTCTGATAAAGGTCTTATTTATCAAATATATAGAGAGAACTGAATCCAATTTGTAAAACTACAAGTCATTCCTTAATTGATAAATGGTCAAAGGATATGCACAAGCAGTTTTCAGTCAAAGAAATCAAAGTTATCTATAGTCATACAAAAAAAAAAAACTGGTCTAAATCACTATTGACCAGAGAATGAAAATTAGAAAAATTCCGAGGTATCACCTCACACCTTGCATAATGACGACAAAAAAGGGAAATATTGGATTGGGAGGGGAGTAAGAAAACTGGGACAGTAATGCCTTGTTGAAGGAGTTGTGACCTGATCCAACCAATCTGAAGAGCAATTTGTAACAATTCCCAAAGGGTAACCAAACTGGGCATACCTTTTAATCCAGCAATACCATTGCTAGCTCTATATCCCAAAGACATCCAACAAAGGGAAAAGGACCTATTTGTACAAAAAATATTCATAACAGCTATATTTGTAGTAGTTAAGACTTAGAAATCAAAGGATATCAATCAACTGGGGAATGACTAAACAAACCTGTCGTATACAACTGTAATGGAATATTATTGTGCTATAAGGAATGACAACCAATATGATTTCAAAAAAAGATAACACCTAGAAAGACATTAACTGACGTATAGTGAAGTGAACAGAACCAGGAGAACTTTGTGCACAGTAACAGGAATATTGTTCAGTGAAGAACTGTGAATGACCTAGCTATTCTCAGCAGTACAATGATCCAAGACAATCCCAAAGGACAAATGATGAAGTATATTATCCACCTCCAGAGAAATAACTAATACTGATTGAATAAAGACTTAAAATGGTATTTTTCATTTTCTTCCTTTCATGTTTTCTTTTATTCAAAATTGTTCTTCTTGTATGAAATGACTGATATATAAATATTGCATATAATTGCACATACATAATAAATATCTGATTTCTTATTGTCTCAGGGAGGGAAAGGGGGAGGGAGAAAAGGAGGGACAGAATTTGGAACTCAAAATTTTAAATAAAAATGTAAAAAAAAAAACTACTTAAGACCTTGGGGGATACTCTGTATAAATGTTAATGGCTGCTACCACTGTCACTTTAAGCTATTAATGGTTTAAATAGGTATTACTATTCAATAGTTATTAGATATCTGCTACTGTTAATTCAAGTTTTTGGCATCTTAAGTAATAAATTGATATCTAATTACTATTTTAATAATAAATTAATATCTTAAAACTAAAATAACGTCTAGCCATAGAGGGAAGGAAAGATAAGGATGAAATCTAGTAGGGATGGACAGATATTTCTAGGTAGTAAGGAAAAAAAACAATTGGCATGGAGAGAATAAAATTTAGAGGGAAAGTAGAGATGATAGTAGGAACAATGTGGTGGAGATGTGTGAGTACAAAGGAAATTTTCAAAACATAATTTCATTTCCAAATGAAGAGTTTTATTATCTGAAGATAGCCTCCAGGGGGGATTATAAATTACTCTCTTTCTAAGCCTAGCTCAAGTGTTCCCTCCTAAACAAGTCTTTTTTCTGCTCTTTCTAGCTGTTAGCACTCAATCTTGAAAATAGCATGCATTACTTTGCATATACTTTGTACTTACTCACTTGAAAATTTTATATATCCCAGTACACTATAAGATCCTTGAATTCAGAGATTATTTCATATTTGTCTTTGTATCTCCAGGGCTTAGCTCAGTGCCTTCAAGAAAACAGATGCTTAATGGATGTTTATTGAATTGGTTTGGACTGAACTGAACTGAATTGAATAAAAATAAACTCCCATAATGGAAATGTGGAAGTATAGGAATTTCCTTTCGTGGAAAAAGAGTCATTTCTTCTTCAGTGACTGGATGAAAGAAGGAGATAGATCAACAGGGTGAGTGATTTTGAAGTAAGAAATAGGACAACAGACCAAAGGATATCTAGTCTCATTTTTTTCAGGAAGATCAGAGAGAAGGGGATCCATTAAGAGGGAAGGGGAAAGGATGATGTAGAGGATTTTATTATCAGAAGTGAATCTTTGAAAGAGTGTGCACACTTGATTATGGAAGAAAAAATTATTGTCACTCAGAAATGAGACCTCATTTGATATTATATAATATTTGTGGGCGGCTAGGTGATGCAATGGATGGAGTGTCAGATCTGAAGGCTAAGAGAAGTCATGTCTTAACTAGTGTCACATAGAGAGTGAGCACCAGAAGTGTGACTAAATTACCAGATTTCCTATCTTCATTGCAGTGCTTTTACAATGGCACCACATAGCTATATTTGAAATGTGGATAGGATTTGGAGGGACATTACAAAAAAGAAATGGAACTGAAAACTTGGAAATGAGCCTGAATAAATGAGTGGATAAACAGGAACAGGGGTCGTATTTCGGCAAGTGGTTGGAGATCAGGTTACTCAGATAAGTTGAGGTCACATAGTGGATGTATGTGAATGTCAGAACAGGGAATTTAGTAGCCAATCAGTAGTAGTCAATATGTTACTGACAGGAGAGACTGTTTCAAGAGAAACAGAATGGAGGAAGAGAGGACAATGAGGTAGATACTTACAAATTAAGTTCCATTAAGGAGGCATGATGTAACACAAATTTGACATAGGGTGAGAGAAATAGCAATAAAGAAGGGGTGGATCTGAAAGACATTTTAAAAGAAAAAAACAAGAGAATTTGATAATGATTTGGATATAAGATTTGAAGGAGAATGACAAATTAAAGGTGGTTATGAGCTTTTGAGCCCAAGTTATTATAAATAATTAATCTTATTCACAAGGGGTAAAGAAGATGAGAAATGGAGCAGGTTTGATACTAGGAGATGAAAAAATGATATGGTTATTACGACTGTACATGTATATCTTGTATTAGATTACATACTATCTTGGGAAAGGGAGGAGAGAGGAAAAATTTGGCATTCAAAATTTTATATAAGTGAATGTTGAAAACTATCCTTACATGTAATTGGAAAAAAATATTCTCAAGTGGGGAAAATGTTTTGGGGATTTGTGAATTTGAAATAATAACTTATCCAAGTAGAGATGTTGTAGGTACACCAGACTTGTTCAAAGAATTCAAGTCTGGAAAGGAACTAGAGATTGGAAGATTGGAAATATACCTTGTGAGATGGACAGCTACTTTCACTTTCATTTAAACCTCTCCTGGGATATACTATGCCACACAAATTTGGAATTTTATGTAGAGCATCTCACTCCTCAATGTACCACTAAAATAGGTATGCAAAAGGCAAGGTTTCCTTCTGTGAGAAAACCCCAAAACAGGGGCTATTGTCAGAATCTGTTTAAATGTTTTAGACATCTACTCACAAGTTGAATCCAACTTGTCTTTAAGAACGTGTCCTTCCTAATATTGATTTCCTCTTGGATTTCCTTTTAGATGTGAAATTGCTACAAGGCAAGAACAGTATACTGGAGCATATAATTTTGCAATATCTTACAAACTCAACATGATGATGTTCAAAGCTGCTAACTCTTAATCATTTGGTGAGAACAATAACTTTCTTATTACCTGATTCTACCTTCTTTTCTTATATGCTATTATGCCCAGAATATTTTACTGAAGTGTTTAAAAGCAGAAGGAAGGGGGCAGAGTTAAGGTGGTGGGGTAAAAGCCTAGTTTTCCCAGCACACCTCCCCACCAACATTCTGGAATACATGACAGACTAAATTTTTATCCAGAAATCTAAGAAAAATGTCATAGTGAATTATTTTTTTTCCAGGTCAGGGAAGATTAGGAAGAAAATTAGAGAGGTCTGTGGACACAGAGGTTGGGGCTGGCCAGGAGGACACTTTGGCTCTTGTCAGAGTGCTGGCTCTCTAGTACTCTCCAGAGTGACACTTCCAATTGGAACTTCTCATCTGTTGAAAATTCTAGCCAGATTCATGTAAGTTACAATCTGGGACCCACTACCTACACATTTGGACCTCCCATGCAGACTGTGCAGGGGATGAAGAAGACTGAGAAATTTAAAGACAGATTGTACATTTGAAATACTGCATTTTGAATTGCTTGTTCGCTTTCTGTTATGTCTGTTGGACTGTTTTCCATTGTGCTCTTGCTAAAATAAGATTTCTATTTTGCAAACATGCTACTGCTTATAATTATATTGTGACAAACACAGATGTGAACACATCTACCTGTCTGATAGTGCTATTGTTTCAACTAACTAGCTTTGTTTTCTTAATTAATATTTTCGTTGATTGGTGTATACTATGGATATTCATGTATTTTCAAAATGGGCTTGTGCTGTGTTCCCACATGTCCTGCATGTAGTTAGGCATGTTTTCATTATACTAGCCTCCCAGCTTAGGCTGTATAGTGTTATGTCTATTTCATGTATTATTAATGCGCATGTTTTATTTCAGATTCAACAATACCAGAGGCTGATTACTTGAGATGCCAGAAAAACTGTCTCAAATATTCCCTCATTCCCCGATTGATACCACTCTAGTTGGCATTGATTATTTCCTTTGGTCTACACTGATATTCTCCTAATGGGTCTCATTATCAGTATATTTTCACTCACCAATTCATCTTGTATGTTATTGCAAGGTTAATATTCCCAGTACATGGCTACGAATATGCGAATCCCAGACTAAAAAAAAAAAAAACAAAACAAAATAAAGCAAAGCAAAACAACTGCAATGATGATCACTTTTTAAAGAAGAAATTCTAAACTCCTTAGCCTGGTAACCAGTGAAGTATGGATGAGCTCTAGGATCAGCGATATGTTCAGGTTTAATCAGTTAGACAGTATCAAATTTGTAAGGGATTCAAAGGTCTTTGAGTTCAACATATGCCTGAAGACCAGTTTCTCTAATGTACCAATTAGTAGCCATGTAGGTATTACCTAAAGACTACTAGTGAAGGGAAACCCACTGCTCCCCTGCCCCACTGCCAAAGCAGCTTATATCACTATTTCTTTTTGTTTGTGTGTTTGGTTAGTCATTTTCAGATGCAGCCAACTTTTTGCTACCTTTTTGAGGGTTTTCTTGGCAAAGATACTGGAAGGGTTTGCCATTTCCTTCTCCGACTCATTTTACAGATGAGGAAACAGAGGCAAACCGGGTTAGATTGCTCAAGGTCACACAACTAGTAAGTGCTTGAGGCAGGAGCTGAACTTAGGTTCTCCTTGCTCCAGGCCTTGCTCTCTATCCACTGTGTCACCTGGCTGTCCCCACTTTACTTTAGACCAAATTACCAGGATTTTTGCCCTTTCCATCAAGGTTAAATTTGTCTTTCCAATTTCTATTCATTTTTTCCTTGTTCTACACTCTGAGGCCAAGAAGGACAATTACTCTGTGTTATAGCTTTCTATGTACTTCAATATAGTTATCATATGCCCCCTGTGTCTGATTGCATTACAATGTCCTTCAACTAATTCTTATATATGCATTATACATAAAATATGATGTCCAGATCTGAACACAGTATTTCATGTATTAGCAGGAAGAATATAGCAGAATATCATATACTTACTAGTGATGGACAATTTGCCTTTCTTTATACAAACCAAACTTTCATTAACTCTGATTTGTCACATCACACAATTGATGTACATTGAATGTATAATCCATTAAAATGTCAAAGTTCTTTTCTCTTTGTTCCTTTTTTATTAGCCCATTCCTATTATAAGCAGCTAGATAGCACAGGGAATCTGGGTTGTTCTCTGGCCCTGATGTTGCAGAGACCTGAGTTAAATCTGGCCTCAATCATTGACCAACATGTAAGCCCAGTTAAGTCAATTCCTTGGTTTTCTTAGCTATAAAAAGGGGATGATCATAGTGCCTATACCAGGGATTTTATGAGGATTAAATGAGATACTATGTAAAGCACTTAGAACAATGCCTGGCATGTAGCATGTTCTATGCAAATACTTATTCCCCTTTCCTTTCTGTTTTCAAACATTATTTCAGCAGACTACAAGATCCAATAGACTCACCAATCTGAAAAAACTGATGTGATTGTAGAAAAGGGACAGATACAAAAGATATGGAGGTAAAGTGACAAAATGTTCAAGGGCTTGGACATGGGGATGTGAGGGGATGGAAAGTCAGGAGTTGGACATGATGACACTGAGGTTAAGAGAAACTGGGTTACTGGAAGGAAGGAGGTTCACTTGACAATACAGAAGTTTGGAAAATGGATGACTTTGGAGAAAAGAAAATATAATGATATAAATCATAATCCTCCTTATCCTGTGTTAATCTGCCCTATCCAAAATTAAAATGGGGATGTAAGATTTTTTTTTTTTACTTGTGATTCATTTCCTCCAAAGGTAGAGTCCAGTCACTATGGTTCATCTGCCACAATTATAAAATGATCTGGTGAAAGGGGAAGAGGAGTACTATTATTAACAGTACAAACTGCGCAGCCACTATGGGTAATGGTAATTTAATTTAGAATTTTTCCTGAAGGAACAATGCTAAGTTTGGAAGCATACAGTGGGAGAGTGAGGAAGAAAAATGAAAAATATGTTTATGTTGGAAGCAATTGCCAGGATTTGCTGTCACTGTAAGAGTGCAACTTATCTTTTAGCCCATGCTTTCAGGTCAGGTCGCAGCCTTCCTATGGTGACACCACAGTTTCTCAAGGGAACTTTTCCCCACTTCAGACATGATAGGCCTAAAACAAAGACTTAAGTTATTTTGCCCAGGATCACACAGCCAATATTAATCAGAATCAGATAGGTATTGCTGACTCAGGTTGGTTACGCTACGTTTCCTCTCAGTGTGATCCAAGAAAGTCCTTATATTATTTAAAAAAAATTATTTTTTTTACTATATTAAGTTGACATCAGCTAGGAGACTCAGTAGATAGAGTACAGAGAGGGCTGTTAGAAGGACTTGAGCTGAAATCTGACCTTAGACACAAGCTGTGTATCTCTGGGCAAGTCACTTAATCTCTATTTGCCTTTCCTTCACTCCCCAAGAGAAGAAAATAACAGCACCTACCTCATAGGTTTGTAATAAAGATCAAAATAGATGATATTTTTAAAGGATTTACAGGTGCTTTAGCCACTATATAAATGCTTATTCTTTTTCCACATCCCTCGACTCATGCATGTGTGAACATCGAAAATAGACTAAATTATACAGGTCTTCCTTTATTTCAGTTATTTTCATTTTACTTCATAATCATTAATGGGTCATATGTATTTCTAGATAGGTTAATCACAAATGTATGTTGATTTTTATTTTCATTGTGAAAGGTCTTCTTTTAAAATTACATTTTCCTAATTTTTATCTCGAACAAATGTGAATGCAAATGATCTTTGGGGTTAATCGCCTATCTTGTGGCCTTGCTGACCTCATTTATCGTCTCTATTAAGTCCTTGATTTAGAGAATTGGATTGTCTAGATATATTATGATGTTATTTGTAAATGATGATATTTTGATAACTTCATTGCTAATTTTAATTCCTCTAATATTTATTTCTGTCTTCATGCATTTGACAGAATTTCCTATATTAGATTTCCACCTTCAGTAAAAGCAATTAAACTGATACCTGAGAATGTATCTCATGGTTCTCCATCATTTATTGTAGTTTCTTTTGCTCTCAGACATTTTTGGTATTTATTAAAGAAAAAAATCATTATTTCTATTATTTTTGACATGTGAGTAATGAACAAAAGTTGGAATATATCAAGACTTTCTCAGTATTTAGTGGTATAATCATATTGTGAGTTTTATTTAATTTCTTTTTTTTTTTGGAGGGGCAATTATAGGATAGGTGGTATTATACTGAATTTTTTCTAACACTAAAGTATTTTTACATATTTGGTATCAATTTTTCTTGATAACTTCAAAACATATGATTGTTTTGTTTTCATTGATATTCAGTATTTTCATATCTACCTGTATTAGAGAAATTATCTACAGATTGTTCTCTGGGGAAAAGTAACTTTGCCAGGTATTAGAATCAACAACACATTTGCCTCATAATAGAAACCATTGAATCCCCTTTACTTTTAGGAGAAATTTAGTCTTGGAATCCAGATTTTAAAGAATTCATCTGGGCAATGGAGTTGGTGTTAGTAGGGAATTTAATTTTAATTTTTCCTCTGAAGCCTCAATACACAATTCATAATTTATTTAAGGTCTATGATATGTAGGTGAATGCTCAAGGCTTGGACTTAAATATAAAAGTCAAAATGAAATAGTTTATGACTCAAGAATCATAAGTTCTTGAATTATTAAAAAAAAGGCCTAGATACAGCATGTATACAGATAAAAGTGTATATGTAACAGCCATTGCCCTGGTTAGTGTTTTTCCTTAGTTCTTGAAGAGGATCATGACGTTAAGATTACGGTAAGTGAATTGGGTTTAAGTAAGGTAGTTCTGTGCAAAGTCACCAGCCTCACTTTCTTCTCTGCGATCACCTTGGTAACCATTGCCTGAAGACCAAGTAAGCTATCTTTTATCTCTTCCCCCAGCATCCTCCAGTACCAAGGGGCCTGGAAGTGTATAGATTACTTCTTCCATTAGCTCCAGTTTCTCTGATTATGTTTCCTAGTTGTGGGAAGATTCCTGACTCCCAGGCCCATATAACCACTAAAACAGTTGGATTAATTTTTTTTAAAATCAACATTTATTTCAAAGGAAAAGCAAGAAAAAAAACATGTACACAAACAAAACAGCTAGAGAGTTATTTAAATTCTAACACAGAAAGATGTTTATACATGCCTACATATATGCCTGCCTGCATAAATACATACATAAGTATCTATATACAAAAAGTGTAATTATATGGATTAAGTAGTAAATGAAAACAGAAACAAAACATTTTTAAGGACCTTGGACATTTCAGTCAAGAACCATCAATTAAGCACCTACTAGACTTGTGTCAGGCATTATCTTAAATATTCTGGGTACCTTTCTCTTATTGAAGTAAATAGTTTTGTTTCCAAAAACTATGGTCATACAATTCCAAAAACTCCTGATAGAAAATGCTGTCCACATCCAGAGAGAGAACTGTGGATTCTGAATGCAGGTTGAAGCATATTTTTTACTCTTTTTTTTGCTTGTTTGATTCTTCTTTCTTTGGTTTTTTCCTTTGGTTCTAAGTCTTCTTTACAACATGACTAATAGGGAAATATTTTTCATATGATTGTATATGTATAGCCTATATCAGACTGTATGTTGTCTTGGGGAGAGGGAAATAGAGGAAGGGGAAGACAATGTAGAAGTCAAAATCTCGTATAAATAAATATAAATAAAATAGAAAAGAAAAATTATACTCATAAATACAGTACATGAGATTGGGGAGTGAAGTACTACTTTTAAATTCTTTTTCATATTTTTGTCCAAATTTAATATTTTCACTTTATGGTTTTTGAAAACTCCACAGTTCTAATTATGTGGTTGAAGCTGTGGTTAAGCACCAGAGTGAGACTAAAATCCACAATCTAGTTGATGATAAAAAGCAGAGAAATTCAGCATTTGTGGGGGCATCACCAGGTGTGCAATGGTACATATTTTAACAACTTGTTCACCAAATAAATAAAAATACTCATTGGACTTCTCATTTTAATCTGCATGACTGCCATTTTCCCCATAACTTTCTTAAATCTAGAAATCATCATAGCAAAAAAAAAAATCAAGGCTTGAGTTTAAGCCTTTGCCAATTCTGAGGTAGGCAGGGAATCCTGTCCTGTTCTGCAGTGTAGGTAGGATGAATGGGAATCCTGGTTGCTTTTGTAGGGTAAGAGGATGAGAAAGCAAGGTTAAATGTCCTTTCATCTAGTTTTATCAGGCTGGGGAAAAAGAAAGGTGGGATTCAGTTAGCCTTTGGCCTAACAGAAAAGGGTGAGAATGGAAAACCTTTTTATCTACATGTTTTCAGCAGGGTATGCCTGAATAGCTAGGATTGAGTTCCCAGGCTGGGCATTTTTCTTTAACTGGCAGAAATCAGCAGCAAATATTTCTGGCCTATGGACAGTGAGGCAGCATTATAAGGAATTGATCATGTTTAAATTCTAGTGAGAAGGATGTGGTGGCAGCCCGGTTCCTTAGGTTTTGATGAGGTACAGGGACAGGGAAAGGTGTAAGGGATTGGGTTGTTGGACACTGCCCTTAACTCAGGCTGAGTGTTGGGGTCAGGGAGTTCAGAAGGATTCCTTGGGCTCTCATACCCACAGAGATGTCTTCCTGCTGCCTTTCTGGTATCTGCTATATGGGTGGCATCCACCTTCCAGGTGACACTTGGATGACAGTGTATGGGGTGAGGGTCAACATAAGTGGAGGCCTCAGTAACATATGATTGCTCAACCCAGACAGATACATGAACAGTTATGGGTGGCCCCGTTAGGGGTGCAACAGGTACATAACAAATAGCGATGAATGTTTAAGGTCAGTATAATCTTTAAGACTACAAGATAACAGACAACACTATTCAAAGGTAACAATTTTAACAGTAACAGAGTAATGGTTCTATGATAATATTTCATGCTTTGTTTTCTCTTCTCATACCTTTCTGTTTCTTTCTTTTACCTCTTTCTCCATAGCTCACTCTCCCCTTTGTTTCCCTTTTGCTTTCCCTTTCCTACCACAATCCACACACACAAGGGGTGAGGTGACATTGATGATTCATTGATGGGATCAGTAGAGACTTAGCTTTCCAAGGGTTCCTATTGTTCCATTATCTTACAGAAAATTCAGAATTTACCTTTATATTTATTCTGAGCAATTTAGAAATTTTCTGACCATAATAAAATCTTTACCATTAAATGCCAGAAGCAACTGTCAGAAAAAAAAACAAAACATGTTTTGTGTTTAACGAAATCTAAATATGTTTTGGTTCAGTACTAATGGCAGGGAGAAATGAAACATGTCAAAGCTCAGTCTTCATCTCAGGCATTTTTACTAGCTAATAAGTAGGTTTGACAACACATTCAAGATGTCCCAAAATACTTAGGGCTGATGTGAGCTTGAATAGCTTATACATGGACATTCTTTAAGATTTTTTTTTAAAGAATCTCCTCTCTATCACCCTGCTCTTCAATGCTTAACAATCAATCAAGAAGAATCTTTTAGGTACCTACATTTATTTTACAGAGGATACAAAGGTAAAAATCATATAAATCCTTCTCCCAGGGTATTTAACTGTGTATCTAAATAGAGGAATACAGCATGTTCACAGATTAAAAAGAGGGCAATAAGTAAAAATAAAGCATTGCAAATGAGTTTATACACCGAACCACTGCTTTACTGGGCTACTAGGCAGAGCAAATGTCATTACTGGATGAGGCAATTCTTGTGTCCTTCCATCCTATTAACTGAGGCAACTTTTGCCCTGGGTGTATTTCTCTAAGAACTGACCATAAAGTCAATGCATTTACTACTATCCGTTTCTGCTTTTACTTTGACAGTCCTTTCAAATGAGTCCTGCTGGAAATCTTATAATTGCACAGTGACACTTTGTGTTCTTCCTAGTTTCAATTTTGATTTGACTTTTATAATGATCTAATTCTACACACATAAATGAACATGAAGTGATTGCGACATGAGCAATCTGCCATTTCACAGTTTGCTAAGATATTTGTATACTGTATATTATACATCATTCATTATTCCCCGTGTCTAGAACAACTTTTATAAAAAACAAATTTAATATTGCAAATAAAATAATTTCTTAAGAGTTATTTTACTCACGCATTTTATTGCCTTCTGAATTGACAATAAAAAAATCGCATATCAAAAAAACCCAACTATCAAACTAAGATTCTGTGATTATGTTCCTTCCTTCCTTCCTTCCTTCCTTCCTTCCTTCCTTCCTTCCTTCCTTCCTTCCTTCCTTCCTTCCTTCCTTCCTTCCTTCCCTCCTTCATTAATTTCTTCATTAATTCATATTATGTGTCAGGCATGGTAGTTGACATTAGAAGTTTTTGAAGGTACTCTTCTTAACAATGATAAAAGGTTAAATTTTTCCACATGCTTTATATCAATTATCTCATTTTTTCCCACTATACTCCTGTGAGGCAGATAATTATTACCACCATTTTCCAGGGAGAAAAAGAAACTTAGGGCTCCCTGAAAGGAATTGAGTTGCTCAAGATCACATAAAAGATTACCAAGATAGGACTTTACCCCAGGTGTTATTATTTCAAGTATAAGCTTCTTTTAACCTACCAATGCTACCAAAAGTTACTGAAAAACTAATAGCTGTGGTCATCTAGAGCAGTCATTAGCTAAACAAATAAACTCTTCATGCAAAAAGAGAAATGTTTAACATGCAGTCAACTGATTTTAGGGAAATTAATGAATATGCATTTTCTTCCTGTGCAAATGTCACTCTGTTTTGTTTTTAAGCCATACTTGCTATTTTCTGAGCTTGCACCTGTTGGTAAGTCTGCCTTCTTGCTATTGTTCCTGTCTCCTTAAAATGAGTCACTCTGTCCCTTAGTGCTGCATGTCAACCTTCCCTGTTTGTAAATACTTTTCCTGCAGTGCACAATTCTGTGTCATTATTTATTTATTAACAAATCTTTCTGATGATTTGCTTTTCTTTAACGATGGGCTGGCTGATGTGTAGAAGAAAAAAATAGTAGGACAAAGAAGTAAATAATAGGTGTGGTTTAAACCCAGCATCTCAAAACCACTCTGATGATAGCCTTTAACACAAAGAAACAACGATAGAAAGTTAGGAAAAAAGTTTTGATTATCATACTTTCCGATAAATCCTAAAAGCCTGGATTTCTAAACACACTCAGAAACAGGAAATTTAATGATATAGAATGAGATAAACAAGATAGACTACAGTAAAGTGGATATTTTTTTTTTAAATTGACTGAGAATGATGGTGGTGACTTCAGACATATAATTATATCTCAGCTAAGGAGTTAATAAAAAGAACTAATGGCAGAGATCATCCAAAGAAAATATTATAAATCACTTATATTTGGTTTTGAAATTATTTTATTAATATGCATTTATATTCATATGTGCACATATACATGCATATTTTGAATATATATGATAATAATTATGTTTATATACTATCAAATGGTCTATTATGCAGTTAAATGAAGTTTGTTGCAACTAAAATTTTTACATAATTCTGACAGAGAAAACAATAGTCTAGATAAATAAATCAGCTTTATATTTTGATTATTCCTCTATAGAAATTATTATGACTTTCCTATCACCCCAGAAATATGTAAAAAGGGCTTCACCCTCGAGGTATGTAGAGTTAGCTCAAATCTGATAGGCAGAACCAAATGTTTAATTTTCAGGGTGAGGATTTATACTTTGGAAATCAGACAAGGCTGCACATGAGGTCTTCAGTTATCATTTTTTTGATCACCTAACGGGGTTGGTGAACCTTAGATCTCAAGGTCACATATGGTCTTCTAGGTCCTCAAGTTCTACACTTGAAGACCTAGAGGACTGTATGTAGTCTCAAAGTTTCAGGTTCCCCAGCCCACTGTAGACTAAATAAAGTGATGAAGAAAATACTAATACTGGAGAATAAACTTGTGTCTTTTGTTTTCAGAGAGTCCATTGTTTTCAATACATAATTTATTTATTTTTCATTTCTTAACATTCACTTCCACAAGAAATTGAATTCAAAATTATCTCCCCATTTCTCCCCACCATTCACCCCAGGGCAGCATGCAGACCATTCACCTCTTCCTCCAATCTGTGTTCCCTTCTATTACTCGCCCTTCTTCCATTCCCCTTCTCCTCTATTTTCCTATAGGGCAAAATAGATTTGTATTTTCCATTGCCTGAATAGTTTAATGTCCATTTACATGACAAAATATTTTTAATTGAATTATTATATAAATTATAATATATATTATATAAATATATATACAAATATAAACATACATTATATATTTAAATAAACAAATGTATATACAAATATATATATATATAAAACAACTATAACTTTCAGTGTTCTACAACCACTTCAATGTATATTAGATTTTTTACCTCTCTCTCTACCTTCTTCCCCACTCCCTCCCTGAGACAGGATACAATTTTATGTAAGTTCTACAATACATTCCTATTAAATATATTTTCACCTTAGTCATGTTGTATAGAAAAAACAAAATGAATGGGAGAAACCAAAAACAAAACAAAACATAACACAAAAGAAAATGGTCTGCTTAATTCTGTCATCAAATTCCATAGTTCTTTCTCTGGATGTGGAAGGCATTTTGCCTCGAGTCCTTTGAGAATGTCTTAGATCCTTGAATTGCTGTGAAGGGCTAAGTCTACCAGAAAAATTCCTCACGTGTTGTGGTTGTTGCTGTGTACAAAGTTCTCCTGGTTCTTTTCCTTTCAGTCAGTGTCAGATCATATGGGTCTTTTCAGGCCTCTCTGAAGTCCTCCTGTTCATCATGTCTTATAGCACAATGGTATTCTATTATATTTACAAATCACAGTTTATTCAGCCATTCCCCAATTGATGGGCATCCCCTTGATTTTCAGTTTTTGGCCCCCACAAAGAGAGCTGCAATTAATATTTTTGTACATATGGGACACGTTCCCATTTTTATGATCTCTTGAGGATACAGTCCTAGAAGCAGTATTGCTGGGTCAAATGGTATGCACATTTTTTTAGTCCTTTGGGCATAGTTCCAAACTGCTCTCCAGAGTGGTTGAATCAGCTCACAGCTCCACCAACAATGAATTAGTGTTCCAACACTCCCACCTCTTCTTCAACATTTATCATCCTCCTGTTTTGTCATGTTAGTCAATCTGATTGGTGTAATATGGTACCTCAGACATGTTTTGATTTGTGTCTCTAATCAATAGTGATTTAGAGCATTTTTTCATATGACTATAGATAGTTTTAATTTCTTCCTCTGAAATCTGCCTGTTCATATTCTTCAACCATTTATCAGTTGTATTCTTGTACATTTGACTCAGTTCTCTATATATTTTAGAAATAAGGCCTTTATCACAGATACTAGTTGCAAAAATTCTTTCCCAGTTGTCTATTTCCCTCTTAATCTTGGTTGCATTTGGTTTGTTAGTGCAAAAACTTTTCAATTTAATATAATCAAAATTATCCATTTTGCACTTCATAGTATTTTCTATCTCTTCTATAGTCAAGAATTTCCGCATTCTCCATAAATCTGATAAATACACTATTCCTTACTCCACTAATTTGTTTATAATATCAATCTTTATACCTGGATCATGTATCCATTTGGACTTTATTCTTGTGTACAGTGTCAGGCATTGGTCTATGCTCAGATTCCACCACACTGTTATCTAGTTTTCCCAGAAATTTTTGTTGAACAGTAAATTCTTATCCCAGAAGCTGAGGTCCTTCGGTTTATCAAACAGTAGATTGTTATATTCATTGACTACTGTGTTTTGAGTACCAATATATTCCACTGGTCTTCCCCTCTGTATCTTAGTTCCAAGTGGTTTTGATAATTACTGCTTTATAACACAATTTGAGATCTGGTAGGTCTAGATCACCTTCCCTAGCATTTCTTATCATTAGTTCCATTGATATTCTGGAAATTTTGTTCTTCCAGATGAATTTTGATATTTTTTGTAGCTCTAGAAAATAATTATCTGATAGATTGATTAATATGGCACTGAATAAGCAAATTCATTTAGGTAGAATTGTCATTTTTATTATATTGGCTTGGTCTACCCATGGGCAACTGATGCTTTTCTACTTACTTGGATCTGACTTTATTTGTGAGAAAAGCGTTTTGTAATTGGGTTCATATAGTCTTGGGTTTCTTTTTACAGGTAGTCTCCCAAATACTTATAGTGTTTACCTTACCTTAAAAATGGGATTTCTCTTTCTGTCTCTTTCTGTGGGCAATGTTAGTAACATATAGAAATACAGATGATTTGAGTGGGTTTATATTGTATCCTGCAACTTTGCCAGACGTTTATTATTTCAAGTAGTTTTGATTCTCTGGGATTGTCTAAGTGTATCAAAATATCATCTACAAAGAGTGATAACTTAGTTTCTCTGATTCCTTCAATTTCTTTTTCTTCTCTTATTGCTACAGCTGATATTTTTGGTACTGTAGTGGTGGTAATGGACATTCTTCTTCCGCCCCTGATCTTATAGGAAATGCATCTAGCTTATCCCCACTGCATATAATGTTTGCGGGAAATTTTAGGTTGATACAGCTTAGTTGTGTTTACTCTTTTGTTCTCCAATGTTTTCAATAGGAATGAGTGTTGTATTCTGTCAAAAGTTTTTTCTGTATCTGTTGAGATCATTATGAGGTTTCTGTTTGTTTTGTTGTTGCTATGATCAATAAAGCTAATAGTTTTCCTAATATTGAATCAGCCCTGCATTCCTGGTAAAATTCCTAACTGATCATAATGTATTATTCTTGTGATAAGTTGCTATATTATTTTTGTTAAATCTTATTTAAATTTTTAGCATCTATATTCATTAGAGAAACTTGTCTATACTTTTCTTTCTCTGTTTTGGCTCCTCCTGGTTTAGGTTTCAGAACCATATTTGTATCACAAAAAGAATTTGGGAGGACTCCTTCTTCCCCAATTTTCCCAAATAGTTATAGAGTATTGGAATTAACTGTTCTTTAGGTGTTTGATGGACTTCACTTGTAAATCCATCAAGTCCTTGAGATTTTTCCCTGGGGAGATCATTGATGGTTTGTTCAATGTCTTTTTTCTGACACGGAGTTATAAAAGCATTCAAATTCCTCTTTATTTAATCTGGACCATTTGTATTTTTAAAAATAATCATCCATATATAATTTTTAAATTTTTAAAATTTAATTTTTAAATTAATTTAAAATTTAAAATAATTTACTTTTTAAAAATAATCTCATTTAGATTGCCGAATTTATGTGCATATGGTTGAGCAAAGTAATTTCCATTGTTGTTTTAATTTCCTCCTCATTGGAGGTGAGTTCACCCTTTTCATTTTTGATATTGATAATTTGGTTTTCTTTCTCTTTTTTAATCAAATTGATCAAAGATTTATCAATTTTATTGGATTTTTTAAAACACCAACTCTTAATTTTATGTATTAGTTCAATAATTTTCTTAATTTCAATTTTGCTCATCTCTTCATTTTCAGTATTTCTGATTTGGTATTTACTTGGGGATTTTAAATTTGTTTTTTATCTAGCTTTTTCAACTTCATACACAGATTCATTGTTCTCCTCTTTCTCTATTTTATTCATGTAGGCATTTAAAGATATAAAACTTCCCTTAAGAATTGCTTTTTCAGTATCCTATAAGACTTGGTAATTTGTCTTATTATTGTCATTCTCTTGAATGAGGTTGTTGATCATTTCTGTGATTTGTTCTTCAGCCTACTCACTTTTTAGGATTTGATTATTAAGTTTCCAATTAATTTTTGTTCTATCTTTCCATGGTCTTTTATTACATATAATTTTTATTGCGTTATGGTCTGAGAAGGATGCATTGACTATCTCTGCCTTTCTGCACTGAATTGTGAGATTTTTATTCCCTAGTACATGGTCAATTTTTGTATATGTGACATGTACCTCTGAGAAAAAGGTATATTCCTTTCTATCCCCATTCAATTTTTTCCAGAGATCTATTATGTCTACCTTATCCAGAATTTTATTCACCTCCTTAACTTCTTTCATGTTTACTTTGAGGTTTGATTTATCATGTTTAGAGATGGGGATGTTGAGGTTCTCCACAAGTATAGTTTTGCTGTCTATTTCTTCTGATAACTCCCTTAACTTCTCCTCTAAGAATTTAGATGCTTTACCACTTGGAGTGTTATTTTAGTGTAATCTCTTTCAAAATTTCTGATCCACATATTTATGTAATATTATAACTATTAGGCACAATATGGCTTATAGAGCCCTTAACATGTATCAATGAGAACTATCCATCAGAGAATTTGATTCAGTAGACAATCCATTACCCAGCTAGGACTACTAATAGAGGTTACCACATGTACATACATATGCATACACACAAACCCATATACACAAACAAGGAGATTTCAATCTTTCATTATACTTGGTTCAACACTCAAATCTTTTTCAGTCACAGAGTACACAACTATAGCAGCAGCAGGTTGATCAAAAAATCCTGGGTGGTCTAGGATTTATGGCACTATCAAGGCACATTTTTTGGCTTGCAGTAGATGTATAGTAAATGTCCTGGCAATACAGGGATGAATGAGAATTTTAGCACATATCAGAAGAACCGAATTCACCTGAAAGAGCTAATAATAAAGGCATCCATCACGCCAAATTTTCTGAGTAATTACTGAAACATCATAATGATGATCAAAGTGAAGTGAATTTTTTTAAGAACTTCAACACAAGTTTGGAAATGTAACTGAGTACAGTAGTTTTATCTCCCCTAGGTTTCACAACTTCTATGATTTCACTGTGTTGAAAAAAAGAGATGTGATCCATTGGGGGCCTGGCTGTAGGACATTTCACAGCTTTTCATATTAAAATGTAATAAAGGGGATGAGCTGAGCAAAAAAGGTCAATTCTACAGAATTGTCAGCGACTGAAACAGATGTGACGGCTACAGTTGGGGAGCAGGAAAGTGAGCAGTCACCATTCGAGATGGGAAGGAAATAAAACTCTGACTTTTAACACAGCAGAACCCAGAGCTGGAACTAAAGTTTAATCATTCTGATATTAATATTATCACCAATAAATTTCAAAGCAATAGGGCTTCAGCCTAAACCTTACCATATATCATCAATGCATCTATGACTAGCGTTGTGAGGCACATAAAATAAAACTGACACAGTAAATATCAGTTAATAGTAAAGCATCTCCTATATTCAGAGCCAAAGAATAATATTGCAAATTATATTTAAAGCGATTATTTTTGTGGTTTTTAAAAGAACCATGATGAAGATGATATGCTACTTAGTAAGGTTTAAGTTGTACCTTTGAATTTCAATGAGTTTTAAAGTAATGAGCATGAAAATAATGAAAATAGCTTGGGGTATCCAGATTTATGAGTTCATCAGTTTGGGGAGCTCCCCGTATGGAAACATCCTTGAGTTATCCACAGTAGTGATTAGTCTGTACTTTCCAGTCCTAGGGCCCCATGATGTTAAGAGATATATCCATGGCCCTCAGCTAAAATGAATCAAATTCAGGCTGTGGACCTAAATCTTCTTGGTTCCTAGGTCATTTTCCTGTGCATCATGACATACTGTCTTTATAATGAATGATATTTGTTACTAAAGTTAGTTCATAGGCTAACAAAAGATGATTTCCGAGCATCCTCATGCTTTAGGTCACAGACATGTGTGTGTGTGTGTGTGTGTACATGCATGCTAATAAAGTCCTATAAAATTTTCTAACTGTGAATTACACCAGTCAGTCAAGAAAAATGTGTTAAACCCCTACTATGTTCCAGGAATTATGCTAAGTGATAAGTCATGCCAAAACACGAATCTGATTTTAAAAAACACATCTGAATTGTTGTTTCCTTCATAATTGAGGTATCTAAAAATATGAAATAAAAATAAACAGATGGCTGATTTCCTCTTTCTTAAAAGCACAGTGTTGAAATTACGAAATACTTGGTACTTCATAAATTTCAGAGATGTTAATTTCAGAACAATCATTAACTGTTTCCCAGTACTGATTGAAGACTGAACAATGAAATGCCAATATTATTGAATAAATAGAAAGTGCCTAGAGGTGACAAGTTGTTTACCACTTTAGCAAAGGACCATAGTATCATAAGACCATAAATCTAAAGCAGCGAGAATCTCAGAGGTCATCTAGACCAACTCTCTTCTTAATAAAAAGCCGAGGCCTGAGGAGTTGAAGTGACTTTCTATATGTCATATGAGTGGCAAAAACCAGAGGAAGGAATTTCAGGGAGGCAACTATATGGCAAGATTGGAAAGGTATTTCAAAAGAGAAAGTTAAATATTTTTTTCTTTTTTTAAAATAGCATTTTATTAGTTTCCCAGTTATATGTCAAAATAAATTTTAGCATTCATTTTTACAAAATTTTGAATTCCAAATTTTTCTCTTTCCCTCCCTCTTCTGAAAATGTTAGGTATTTTGATATAGTTTATACATGTGCTATTATGTAAAAAATTCCATATTAGTTACAGTTATAAAAAGAACTAGAACAAAGAAAAAAAGTATAAGAAAGAATAAAGCAAGTGAAAAAAAATATGTTGTATTCGAGTGACAGCACTGTTAGAGCAGAGAAAAGTGTACATAGAAGATGTATGGTCATCACCAGAAATCCCTTATTAAATTTTTGGTTATGGATGTGGAGGAGTGAGGTAGAGACAATATGACTCTGCAGTTGTGAGCCTGAGGAAGGTGCTGCCCTCTAGTAATGGGGAAGGAGAAGTGAACAGGTTATGGGGAAAGATAATGAATTGGGTTTTGAACATATTTTAAGATGTCTCCTGGAAATTCATTTTGAGATGTTTGGAAGATTGCTGGAGATGCAAGATCTTAGGTTAGCACAGATTGGGGCAGGATAGGTAGATCTGAGAATTATAAACATAGAAATTCCAATTAAATCCATGGCAGCTGATGGGTTCACTGGCTGAAACAGTATAGATTACAAAGAGAATACAGTCTGAGCCAGAACCCTGAGAGATACCTACAATTAGAGAAAGTGCTACTATTTAGGTAATCAAGAAAACCTCTGATAATTAATTCACATGAAAGTGAATTACTGTAAATAGTATTTATTTTATTATCTCTTCTATTTAGTTGGAACCAGAAGTTTCTTAAAGGAATAAGGCTGTGAAAAATAAGACTGGAAATGTCAGCAACTGTAAGGACATGTTATTTTTTGGGCGGTGGTGAGATTCTAGGACACTCTGAACACAGCTTGTATTTGGTCTACAATAATTTCTACTGTAATCCTTCTATTTCTACTACACAGACTATGCATGTTCTAGTTCTAATAATACTCCTTTTTACCTGGAAGACAATAAGACATTTATCTTCTGTGAAAAGGGGGATTTCCACCATTGTAACATCAAAGATGAATCTTAGATTGGGTTACAGATATGCCACTATTCCTGAATATGGATCAAATTCTCAGATGGTTTGTTTATATGCTTAGGCATGTTTATGTGTATTCTCTTTTGGGAGTAGATTGGAGGTGGGATCTGAGATTGTGTCTGTGTAGGGAACCCCTAGTGAGGAAGTTCACTTCAGAGAGAGAGATACAGTTTGGCACCTATAGAAAAACTTAGAGTTTTAGAGAGTTTCTTGGGACACTGAGAGGGCAAGTGACATAGAAAAGATGTCACGAAGTTAGGACTTATCAGTATCAGGAATTGAACTCAAATCTTCCTGATTGTGAGGACAGGTCTTTATTCATTAAGTCAAGGTGAGTTTCCTCTTTTTCTTTTCCCTTTTCTCACTCTCCCTTTGCTTCTCCTTCCCCCTCTTCTCTTTGTCTACATCTTTCTGTCTGTGTCTCTTCTCTGTCTTTCTGCATGCCCAACTATGGTGAATGTCTTATGCTATACTGCATACACACATGTGTTGTATATATACACACACATACATAACACATGAATATACACATATGTGTTTATAAATTCACACAAGCACATATACATACATATATACATAAACACATACACAAATGCATACTTCTATGAATATACAGTCAGACTAGAAAGATAGAAAGATTAAATTACCTTTTCCAGAGCTCACACCATTGGTTAGTGACAGAGTCAAGAGTAAAACTTAAGCCTCATGGCCTCTGATCTCCTTTTATTTCCTTAATGGATTCATTATATCTCCAAGATTAGAATTGATTCCTCTTCTCCTGGGCCAGAGATTTTCCTCCCTTATGTTTATATATGCTTGGAAGAAGGATAGTATGGAAAATTTTCATTTTATCTTCTGATTCCACCTTACCTCAGTGTTCAGACTTGCTCACCATAAGCACTGAGAGAGATGTCTAAGGAACAATTTCCCTTCGAATGAATTCAGGAGTAGAAAATGGATTCTCTGAAATATTCATAAGAACCAATAGGAAAATGGCAAGTAAATGTAGAAACAAATATCTTATTTGTCATATCTCCTATAAGGCACATTGAGCAACTTATTAACTATGTAACCTTGATTAAAAGTCACTTTTCCTCAATGGTTCTCATTTTTCTCATCAGTAAAATGAAGTTATTTGACTAGATGATCTCTAAGGTCCCTTCATTATCAATATAATGTTATGAATATATATATATATACATGCATATATATATATATGCACTTCTCTCTACACATACATACACACACACATTTGAAGATTTGCTTTCATTAATTTAGAAAAAAAGATTTTTAGAAATATTCTCATTATAAATGAAAAGCCAAATCATCATCACTTTCTGCTTTTGAAATACCCTCAACATCCAGTTTAAATATAAGCATTTAGATCGATATTAGTTTGCAGACTGAGCAAACATCATGAAAAGATGCATATAGATGTAATGAACTGTCTGGATAATTCACACTGCTTGTTCTTCAACCAAACACACACACAAACACATAAGAAGCAGATGGAAAAGAAATTAGCAGTTGAATTAGTTGGGTTTCAATCGAGTGAAAGGCCCTATTATTTTCCAGGTAGTTTTGACTGAGGCCTAATGAAAATTCTTGGAACTAGTCCATTTTAATGAACCGTTAGCATCTTTGCCCACTAACTACACTGTCATATTAGATTTTTCAAGTGAAGTGTTTGTACCAATGAGTCATTTCCCTGGAGAAGGGCTAGTTAGGAAAGGAAATAAATGAAAAAAAGGATCGCTGGGGAATATAAACCTTAGTTGGAGAAATTTGGCTCCTCTGAGCATACCTTCATATGACCTTAAAAGCAAATCACTTGATAAACTCATTGATGCTCATCTGTCCAAGGGTATATTAGGAAATAAATAAATTGGAATCAGAGACATGATGAATGTTGAAGTTCCTGATTTCTATATAGTACATGGAATGACAACAAGAAAACAAATATTTTTGGCCAGAGGTTATAATGAATGCAGTGACTTCAGCATTAGTAAATATTTGAAGTTCACTGCCATCTTCATTTAATGATATCTATGGCTCACTTAGACTTTCATTTCATTATGCCCACAGATCACACTTTGGCTTTGATGCTCCACACCCTGGTGGAGACAAGCTTTAGAAGGTTCATCTAATGTGTGACCTTAAGAAAGTCACTCTATTTGTCTGTCTCACAAGTTTCTTCATCTCTAACAAGATGTACAAGGGGATAGACCAGATGATATAACAAGCTTTTTAAGACTAACTCTAACACCTTGTGATACTTAGGAAATTCAATGGATTGCAAATTTGGCAAACTCAAAGACACTTCAAGTGTAAGTCATTAAGTTCCTTGCTGTCTTGAGGCGTCAAACTTGGAGAGGATGGAGGATTCTCTGGCCTGGGAATTAGTCATATGCTTGCATTATATTTTAACTTTAAAAATGTATCTTTGATGTCAGCAATGTGAATATTCCCTCCACTGATATGGATCCAAATTTTCTCTTGTTATAGGACTCTTAACTACATCTACCCACAAACTGACCCAAAGAATCCACTTAATACCTTGGAAGTCTATCTTTTTGAATGTGTGCCTTATATCACTGATATACCAGTATATCAGACCACAACAAAAAGATTATCTATTCTTTTCTCTAACTACATGATTGGTCCATACAGATCTATTTCTAATTATCTAATTCATGAGGGAATATTATTCCTGAGAGTTTCATTAAGAAGTCCTTGTTGCTAATATATTGTAATGTATATGCTTACCCAAAGTCTTTCCATATGTTTATTTTTTCCCTTTGTTCACTGGACCTGTGACTCAATCGAGCTAGGAAGCTTCCTATGAAGCACTTGTTATACCATTGTAGGTGAACAACTTTTCTGCCAATTGTATGATCAAGGAATTGCATGAGATACTGAGAAGTAAAATGATTTTTCTAGGGTAATAAGCAAATATTTGGCAGAAAAGGGGTTTGAACTAATCTTTTTTCTTCCCCTCACTATGAAGCTAGACTACTTGTACCATGTCATGCTGTTTTTCAATCCTAACATCCATATATGTACACATGGAGAAATACTTCCACATTCATGCTTACCCTGAAGTTTGGCCCTTCTCTTAGATGTGGTGTCATCAAATATTCTAAGAAACATTTCACTGAAGCAGAAAGGGGAACTTAAAGCATTTTTGAAATGAGGAGTTCTGAATAATGAAGGCTACAGCATGAAGGAGCAAAATAGAGTAACTGCTGAAATAAGGTAGCAATGGAAGTGGAGAACCCTTAGCTTCTAAAGGAGGAATTGTTTAAGAGTAAGAAACTATACAATAAAAAAGTGAGTAGGTTCAGATTAAACATTTGAAGAGTTAAGAATGAGAGGACTTCTGGGGAGGAGCCAAGGTAGTAGAGGAAGTACTCAGCTTTGCTCTCCCAACATTCCTTTTCAAACAACTTTAAAATAATGCCTCAAATCAAATTCTGGAGTAGCAAAGCCAACAAAAGGTCAGAGTGAGACATTCTTCTGGCTGAAGACAACACAGGAAATCATAAGGAGAGGTCTGTGAAATGAGAGAGAAGTCTGGCCCAGAGCCGACATGGATGAAACACTGGTGCTAGGATCAGGTGATGCTGATAGGAGCAACTGTGGCTTATGGAGCTCTTAAGCCAGAGAGAATGCTGGATCTGGCAACTTGTCAGAAAGAGATTTATAGAGAGCACTGTGCTAGCAATAGATGCAGGACCAGATATGGCTTGGCAACTCCATTGCCTGTACCTAGTTCTGGATCATAGTTCAAGGGAAGACAGAAGCATTTTCCATCAACAGGGATTGAACCATCTCACCATTCCTGACATAAATCTCACCAGCTGGGATTCATAGTGCTTGATCTTTGTGATACGTAGCTTTAATCTCTTTGCTAGTATTTTATTTTATTTTGTCGACATCTATATTCATTAGGGAAATTGGTCTACAATTTTTTTTTAATTTTTTCTCTTTCTTGTTTGGGCCACAGTCTCATATGTGAGTTGCAAACAGATATTTGGAAGGATTCTTCTTTGCCTGTTTTTTTTTTTGAGTAGTTTATATATTATTGGAATTAAATGTTGTTTAAATGTTTGATAGAATTCACTTTGAGTCCTGAAGAGAATCCAACTGGTCTTGGGACTTTTTCTTAGGGAGATCATTGATGACTTCTCAAATTTCTTTTTCTATGATAGAGTTATTTAAGTGTTCTATTTCCTCTTCTGTTGATTGGGGTAATTTATATTTTTGTAGATATGTATTTAGTTCACTTAGATTGTAAGATTTATTGACATATAATCAGGCAAAATAGATCCTAAAAAGCTTTAATTTCCTCTTTGTTGATGACAAATTCACCCTTTTCATTTTTGATATTAGTCAGTCATTTTTAATGAAATTAAATGGATGGTTTAACTATTTTATTGCTTTTTCCCATAAAACCAAATATTAATTTTACTTATTAGTTCAATGATTTTCTTACTTTCAATTTTATTAATTTCTCCTTTAATTTTTGATTGATTAATTTAATTTGTTCTTTTTCTAGTTTTCTTTTTTAATTGTATGCCCAATTCATTGATCTCTTTCTCCGCTCCAAATTGGAATTCTAATTCCAATTCAAAAACTGGTGGGACCAGTTTACAATTCTACCAACAGTGCATTAGACTTATTTTCCTAAATTCAAACCCAGTCTCAGACACTAGCAATATATCCCTGGATAATTTAACCTGTACACCTGAATTCCTCATCTGTAAAAATGAGCTAAAGAAGAAAATGGCAAACCACTCTAGTATTTCTGCCAAGAAGCCCTGTCTCCTGAAAAAACGGCAATCATGAAGTGTTGGACATAACTGAAATGACTAAACAACAGCAGCATAGAGAGTAAAGTAATAACAAAAAAATAGGGAAATTTTCTCTGAAAAACGCCTCATTTCTCAAGTACATACTAAGTATACAACTGAGTCAAAATTGCAAAAATAGTAGCTATTCTCTAAGTTTTAGTCAAAGGATATAAACAGTTTTCAGAAGAATAAATCAAAGTTATCTATAGTCATAAAAAATACTCTAAATCACTACTGATTAGAGAAAGACAAATTAAAACACTTTGAGTTACCACCTTCTATCTGTGAAAAATGATAAATGCTGAAGGGAATGAGGGGAAAATAATTACAGTAAAGAAGTGCTGGATGAAGTAGTAAACTGTTACATCCATTCTGGAGAGCAATTTGGAACTGGTCCCAAAGGGTTGTAAAACCATATAGCCTTTGACTAAGCAATAGAACTACTAGGTCTCTAGTCCAAAGAATTTGAAAAGAATGAAAAGGAGCTATATATACATAAAGTATTTAAAGTGATTTTTTTTTTTTTATGGTGGCAAAAAATTTGAAATCAAAGGCATACTAACCTATTAGAAAATGGCTAAACAAGTTGTGGTATGTGATTGTGATGGAGTACTATTTTTCTGTAGGAAATGATGAAAAGGTGGTTTCAGAAAACAAAATAAAACATAGGTAGACATATAAACTGATTATAAGTGAAGCAAGAACCAAGAGATCACTGTGCATAGTAACAGCAATGGTGCAGTTAAGATCATCTGTGAAAGAGAGCTTTTCTGATCATTAAATAATATGACAATCCTAAAAGATTCATGATTAAAAAATGTCATCCACTTCTAGAGAAAGAATTAGTGAACTCCGAGTGGGAATTGAAGTATATTTTCCTTTCTTTTTCTTATATTTTTTTGCAATATAGTTGCTATAGAAATTTATTTTGCATGATCAAACACGTATAGTTTGTATCATATTAATTGGTTACTTTCTCAATGGGTAGAAGAGAGAATTGGAGGAAGGAAGATAATTTAAAACACAAAATTTTTAAAAATGAATATTGAGGATATATTTTTATATTTAAGCAGGGTTATAGATTAAGCAATGATTTTTGGTAGAAGGTGGGATTTTAGTTGAGACTTGATGGTAGTTAAGAAAGTCAGAAAGTAGAGATAAGGAGGGAGAGCATTCCAGATGTAGGTGATAGTAAAAATTCCTAGAGTCAGAAAATGGAATATCTAGTGTAAGAAACAGTGAGGACATCAGTATTAAAAAAAAAAAATTAAAATCAAGAAAGAAAGGGCATATTAATTGTTTGGACATGTAAATTTAAAAAGTAGTAAAAGAAAAAAGAAAAAATTCTCAATTAAACACCAAAACGGAAATCCAGGAAAATCAAGGGAAAGACTGAAAGTTAATTCCATTTAACAAATACATGAAAATTGGAGCTGTTTTTATGAAAATAATAAAATTGATAAATCATTATTTTGATTTTTAAAAAGAAAACAAAATTACAACTGTGAAAATTAAAAGGGTGAATGCATTAACAATGAAGGTGAAATTAGAGTATTTATTAAGCATTATTTTGTTCAATTAGATATAAGTAACAATCTAAGTGAAAAGGATAAAAAATGCTCAGATTAACAGAAAAAAAATATATTTTTTTTATCTAAAGCAGGGAATATAAAAACAGGGAAGGGAAATTAAAGACCAATTTCTTAAATAAATATCAATGCAAAAATTTTTAGTAAAATACCAGCAGGTAGATTATGGCAATCTATCACAAATATTACACTGTATTGCTAGGTGGATTTTATATTAGGCATCCTAGGATGGCTCAATATTAGTAAAACTATCATCACAACTAACCAAATCAATAAAAACAACAGTAAAAAAATCATCCAGAGATTCAGAAAAAACTTTGAAAAAATACAACTAGTCCTATTAAAAACATTAGGAAGCATAAGAATCAATGAAGTCTTTGTTAAAATGATCATTATCAGTTACCTAAAACCAAGAGCAAGCATTATATGTAGTGGGAATAAATTTGAAGCCTTTTCAACAAGAATAGGAGGGAAGCAAGGATATCCATTATCACCACGATTGCACAATACCCTACTAGAAATGCTAGTATGGCAATAGGGTAAAAAAAGAAATTGAAGCAACCATTTTGAGGAGGGACAGGGTCAAAGGGTAGAACAGAAAAAAAGAGGATGAGATAGCATGGAGGGAAATTAAGTTGGTCTTTCACAACATGACTTAAGAAAGTGTTTCCCATGAGTACACATGTATAACCTATATTGAATTGCTTGCCTTCTCAATGGGAGTGGGTGGAGAGGGAGGGAAGGAGAGAATTTGGAAGTCAAAGTTTTAGAAATGAAAGCTAAAACTGTTTTTACATGAAACTGGGAAATAAGACATAGAGGCCATGGATTATAGAAATCTTGTCCTACAAGAAAAAAAAATGGGAAAGGGATAAGAGGGGGTGGTAATGATGGAAGGGAGGGCAGATTGAGGAAGGGGGGGAATTAAAATGCATGCTGTCTTGGGCTGGGGGAGAGGGAGATGGGGAGAAGAGTGGGAACTCAAAATCTTGTGGAAGTGAATGCTGAAAACTAAAAAAAAAAATAGCAAGAAAAAATAAATAAAGCTAACTGACTGAAAAATTAAAATAAAAAATAAAGTCCAAAAAGAAAAAAAATGAAGAAATAAAAAAATAGTCAATGAGGAAACAAAACTATTGCTCCTTGTAGATGATAAAATGGCAAACTTAGAGACCCTTAAAAATTCAACTAAAATAACTAGTTGAAACAGTCCACTTCAGTAGAGTTGCAGGATATAAAATAAACCCACATAAATTATCAGCATGTCTGTATACTACCAACAAAATCCAGTAGCAAGATATAGAAAGAGAAATTCAATTTAAAATAACTTCAGACAATGTAAAAGACTTGAAAGTCTCCCTGCCCAGATAAATCCAAGTAGTATATGAACAAAATTATAAAACAGGGGTCTGAATTAGGGTGAGTGCTATCTGTATAATTGGAGGGAGGGGAGTATGTTGGAGAGATGTGGATATCAAAACCAAATAACTGGTTACTGATTAGACTATAATAAGGGAAAAATGATTTTATA
Organism: Bettongia penicillata ogilbyi; assembly: GCA_023548195.1. Taxonomy (NCBI): domain Eukaryota; kingdom Metazoa; phylum Chordata; class Mammalia; order Diprotodontia; family Potoroidae; genus Bettongia; species Bettongia penicillata. The sequence continues at coordinate 16,916,663 of JAJHZJ010000120.1, forward strand.
TTTTTTTTAAAACCACATTGACAGTAACCAAACTACAGTTTTCTGATGTTTTAAAATAAACCAAGTTATTCATCCAATCAGAAAAGGGGGGCAGGAGTTAATACTTTACATATACATTATAACCGGAACATCACATTTTACAAAATACTTTCATATATATAATGATTCACAAAATAAATTGTTGAAGGGATAGCTAAGTTATGAAAGTATTATAAATTCAATTTTGCAAATAAGGAAGCTGACATACAAGGAAATAATTTTTCCAATGTCACATAACTAGTAAATGTCAAAAACTGTCTCATGAATCCAGACCTTGTGATTTCAGATAGTGTTCTTTCTACTCTCTTATAACCCCTCTATTTCTATAGCAAGGATTAAAACTCAGGCTTCCAAAATCTTAATCCAGAATTTTCTGTTTCTTGTAATGATATGTCTAAATCAGATAACGAGAATGCAGCAGCCAAATCCAATTTCAAAGAAAGTCTGAAATTTTCCTGATCAGACATCATAGATTTTGCCTGCCTGCATTGTGCCTCTTGGGTCATTTTGACTCGCATTTAAATATGCCAGAGGAGAGAGTAGGGATTTTATGAAGTGAGCAATTATAATTAACTCAGATACGAGTACCATTAAATGTAGGAAATTCTATCAAGGAAATGGCATAATTATCTTCAAATTCCCAAACCTGTATTACACACTCATTTGCACACATTTAACATTAAGAACAGTAGTTCTGGCAAGATGGCGGCATGAGAGGACATAAAAAAGTTCAGTGCCTGATCCTCCACATGAGTAGAAATGAATATATCCTGGAATAAATAACAATGTGAGGGAATAATGATGGAGAAAGGAATGAGGAAAAAGAATGAAAGTAAAGGAGAAGGAAGAAAGGAAGGAAGGAAGGAAGGAAGGAAGGAAGGAAGGAAGGAAGGAAGGAAGGAAGGAAGGAAGGAAGGAAGGAAGGAAGGAAGGAAGGAAGGAAGGAAAGAAGATAGGGGAACCAATTACATGTCAAAAAAGACGTTTCAAATAAAGAAATAATATAACAATGAAATAAACTAGCAAGGAAGTAGGATGGGGGACCAAGCAATACAATGAATAAATATCATTTATTAAATGTTTTAAAGGACAAAAGGGGAGTGGGGATGGTTTTTCAAATAAAAAGAAGTGAGCCAGTCATGTATTGAGAGCTAAGGACAGTATAATGCTGTCTATAGTTCATAAGAACCCAGGAAACCCTTATGCACATTTTTTCTCATGCCAGTTCATCTTTCTAGATTTTCCTCCCTACTCCTCTCATCATCTTTGCTTTCAGACATCTTACTCATACTCCAAGGATTGCCTTAAATAGAAGCCCTGTAAAACTTTCACAGCTACAAGTTATTCTCCAGCATCCTAATTTCCTTCAGTGCTTTTTTTATACCCTAAAACTCTTTCAATTTTTTTTAAATTTTTTAATATGCACATATATCTTCAACACTTAAATGTGAACTTATTAGCAGCAGGAGAAAAATCAAATTTTTAATAATTATTAAAAATACAGTAATTATTAGAAGTTTTTCCAAGACCATTTTTTCTTACTCCTCTTATTTTGGTAGAAATTCCTTTGTTTTTCTAGTCACTCAGTTCTCAACTTGAGTCATGCTCAACTCTTTCCCTCATATCCAAATCACTTGCCAGGTCTTGTTGATTCTACCTCTATTACATCTCTGAAATCAGTTCCTTTTTGTCAATTTACCCAGAACATACCCTAGTTCAAGTCTTCATTATCTCTTATCTAGATTATTATAATAACTTCCCAATTGATGTTCCTTCCTCCAAGCTCTTTCCTCACCAAATTTTTATTCACATAACTGCATCTGCCTAAAGCAAAGATTTGACCACATCACACTCCTGTTTAAGAAGATAAAACAGGTGTCTGTTGTCTCCAGGATAAAATGCAAGCTCATCTCTTTGACATTTAAAGCCCTTCCCAATCTGTTTCTAACATGTGTTTCTTCATTGATCTCATATTATTCGTGTCCTCTGCATTATGACCAGACTTGCCCTTTTGATGTTCTTTATTTAAAAAAAAAATGACTCATTTATCATCTCTATACTTTTGTCTGAACTATTTCTTATGCTTGGAAAGCACTGTTTTTTGTTGACTCGGTCTCCTTTCTAACAGGAAATAGATACACTCAATAGGTAGTAACAAGTTATTAAAAAAAATGGTGTGGTGTGATCTAGGGAAAACCCAATACAGTGAAATCATTTCCTTAATCCATGTCTTCTGGTATTACAACATTAGTTTCAAAAACATATGCTAAAATTTTATCAAAGTATTATCTTGATATCCTTGGATAACTTTCCATTTGGGGAACTTTATGTGAGTCCTTTGCTCTTTTAGTCATAGCCATATTTTGAAAATTTGTCACATTTCTTTTGCCTATATTATTCCTTAGTTCAATGTCAGCTTTCTTCTTTGGCATTTAGAATTAATAGTGGCTTGATTTCATAGCCAAAATTATCTTTTCTTAAAGTTTTCAGAAGAATCTCTCCAATGGTAGAGTCATAGATAATTTCTAGGATACAACAGGACTGCATAATACCTATTGTACTATAGATATGAAGGGGGAGGAAAGGAGAAAAATTGAGAATATTTTATAAAATAAATGAATGTAGTACCTACTGCCCCCATCTCATGACAATTTCAATAATCTTCATGTGCACTTACATTTGTCCAAACAAACCAAATCAAAATGGATACCTTAGTGCCACCAAAAAAAAAAAAAAAGAAAAGAAAAGAAAAGCCAAAATCCTTTTAGTATTCTGGGTTAATTTCTTTCATAAGGCATCTGCACTAAATACATCCCTATCCTCCTACTTAATGCCTCCACCTTATATCATTTCCTTGTACTTCCCCTCACCGTATTTGCAACTGCTACTCTTGGAACTTTCAAATCTAAAAAGATCTAGTAGTGGTATTGCATGACTTTAAACCCTTTGGGCATAGTTCCAAATAGTTCTCCACAAGAGATGAATCAGAATACAACTTCATCAATAAGATATTAGTGTTATTTCCTACACCCTCTCCAACATTTATGATTTTTCTTTTCTGTCATATTAGCCAATTTGATAGATCTGAGGTGGTCACTCAGAGCTGTGATTGATGGATCCTTTCAATTTCTATTTTACCCCCTTGTTTTAGAATATAAGGGCAGTTTTCCTTGATATTTTTTGAAAGATAATTTCTAGGCTCTTTTTTATTTTGCCATGACTTTCAGGTCATGCAATAATTTTAAAATTATCTTTTCTGGACCTATTTTTTCAGGTCACTTGTTTTTCACATTTTGATTTGATTGTTCACATTTCTTCTATTTTTTTTTATTCTTTTGATTTTGTTTGGTTGTTTCTTCAATTCTCTTGAAGTCGTTAGTTTCTCTTGCCAAGTTCTAACTTTTAAGGAGTTATTTGCTTCACTGAGCTTTTGCTCCTCCTTTTCCTTCGGTTCAATTCTATTTTTTGACAACTTCTCTTCAGTGAAATTTTGTGACTCTTTTTTTCATTTGGCAAGTTCTGCTTTTCAAGGCATTCTTCTCTTCATCAGAGCTTTTCATCTCTTCTACCATTTGATCTATTCTCCTTTTTAAGATGTTATTTTATTCAATATTTTTTGTCTCCTTTACTAAGCTGTCGAATTTCATTTCATGATTTTCTTGTATCATTCTCAATTCTCTTCCCAATTTTTCCTCTACCTCTGTTATTTCATTTTTAAAATCCCTTTTGAGCTCTTCCATGGACTGAAATCAATTCTCACTCTTCTTTGATGCTTGGATGCAGGAGTTTTGACTTTGTGGTTTTCTTCTCAGTGTGTGTTTTGATATTCCTTTTCATCACAGTAATTTTATATGGTCAGATTTTTCCTATTGTTTGCTCATTTTCCCAGGCTACATCTTGACTTTCATATTTATTCTAAAATGGGGTTCTTCTTCCCAAGTGGAGGGGGTACTGTCCCAAACTTCAGGGTTTTTTGTACAGCTGCTTTCCAAGGTAATTCTGGGGAGTTTTAAGTTTTTGGCTCTTTCAAGAGGTTACAGTCTAGGGAGAGATGTTTGCTGCTCTCCTGTTCTGTGCACTGCTTGTAAGTGACCACAATCACTCCTTTCAACTCTTTAACTGTGACCAGTGTCCCTGCTGACCTGTTTCTGTAAGCTCTGCTCTAATAGTGTTCTTCCTTGTAATGGGACTAAGACTCAGTACTGTGACCCAGACTCAAGTATAGGCAATGTAACACAGTCCTGCCCCTGGTGCTAGCAAAGGAACCTCTGTAAATCTTTTTCTGACCCATGGTCTGATCCTCTTACCATCTGTGGGCTAAGAGTTCCAGAATCCAACACTTCTGCCATTGATTCAGTTTCACCAAGGACTGTTCCTTGTTTTCTGTCGCCCAGTCTGGGCTGCCACAGCCTACACAGGACTGTGTTCCTCTCTTATCCTGGTATAACAGGCCTTTCCTGACAACTTTTTAAGCTCCCTTGGGCTGAAAAAAAAATGGTTCACTCTGTTTGAAAATGTTTTTTCACTTCAAAAGTATATGTTTTTAAATTTTTGTGGGTTCTGTTCCTCTAGAATTTGCTTATAATAGTTATTTAAAGTTATTTGGAGGTAGCCCAGGATAGTCCCTGCCTTTATGCCACTATTGTGGCTCTATTTCCACAACTGGGGAATTTCAGTGTGATCTCTTCATGTATCCTTACAATCATTGTTGAAGAAAGATTCCATTAGTTAGAAAAAGATTCATAAAACAATTATTCTGTGAGTTATGTCACATTCTGATTGGTTTAAATGACATAATTAGCTGAGTTTATACTTCTCTGTAATCTGTGAACAATATTACTAGAAAGTTCTGAGAGGAATGTAGCAATGGTAGTTTTTTGATGGAATGGATAACATATTTTCTCTCAATATCTTCAGCCCTACTTCTACATTATCTCCCTATAAAATATGTGAAGTCTTAAAGAAGAATCAGAAAATGAAGTTAATGTTAAAAAAAAGATAATGATTAGAATTTCCTGACATGGCAGAGAATGAGGGTGGAAATTCATCTTATATATGGACAACAGAAGAGCCATAGCTTTTTGATCTTCATTTCTGTGTATCATTTTGTATCTTCCTGATATCACTCAGGAATCAAAACTTAGCAAGTGTCCAGATCATATGAGCTGATATTCTCTACAGTTAATATTCAACCGATAAATACATATGACAAATCAAGCTATGATTTGTAGCATTTTATCATTTCTGGTGTAAGTGCTGTGCCCTCTAATTTAACAATTCTTTCTGGTTACAGTTTATATCTCATTACAACACATGCTTGGACTAGTCCCTAGAATTCTAAAATGGGAAGGGACACAGTCAATTGTGGCTTAAGTTTGTGAAAGAGAAAAGAGATTCCAAAAATCCTTAGGATATCTGAAAATCATGAAGGATATAAAATATAATAAATCTGCCTTTAAGGATAGACACAGAGTCAATCTTGTAACACAGTGAAATAACTTCCGGAAGTTTTATTCAGTGCCATTGAAAAAGATACAAAACTTTTGAGAAGGGAATAAGTGGCATAACTAGAAAATGCTTGTTTATTACAATGTCTCAACTATTTTCATTCAAAATAAATAAGTCAGTCATGAGAAAACTGTCAAAATGGCTTGACCAGAATTGAAATTAGTCATTTCAGTGCCTTAGGGAACCACTCTTGGGACAAACACAGCCAAGTGGGGCAAGCACTATTACCATGGATTGTATCCTTGGAATAAATTTGTAATTCATGAAATGAAAACAATTCAAGAAATGATTAAGACAAATTCAATAAAGCTGTAGCAAAAATTAGTTGGTATGATGGATTGGGGGATAGAACCTTAAGGCTAGCTTGGGCTTTTTGAGTCATTTAGTCCAGCCCTTAGCATTTGAGGAATTATGCTTTTTTTTATTCCAGGGGAGAGGTCTAAAGGGTGTTCATTTTCAAACAGCATAAAGTAAGGAAGGTGAGGTACCAGGGTTATTCATAACTGATGAGAGAAAGTGTCACTGCTGAAATGACTGGAGAGATACTGGTTTGCTTCAAAAAGAAAAAAAAAAAGAAGCAAAGAGAAAGGCCTAAGGGAGCTTAGAAAGTGGGGTGTGTAAAGAATTTTTTTTTTGAAACAAAGAGAGACTGAGAATACATAATCAGGCTACAGTCTACTATTCCTATAGCTAATTAGAGCCTACCCCACTTCTTTCTTTTTCTTCAATCTTCATCTGAGCAAAGGGGCTCCTCACATTTTTTTAAACTTTGTTAAAGGAAAATGTGTTAAATTTGGGTCTTGTCCATTTTCTGTCCTAAGGTCAAGTTCCAGTTACCCTATCCCAGTTGATTCTTGACTTAAACATTCAGCACTTTGATATCATTCTCCCTCCACACATTCTTAAAAACACCTGCCCATAACAGCCCTTGTACTTTTAGTTCTATGTGTTCAAAACAAACAAACAAACAAACAAAAAACAACTGGATATTGACTTGAAATGATGAACAAATCTGACTTGAAAGCTCTTGTTTTTTTTTAGCACAGTCATACACTTTTAGGAGCAACTAGATTCCTTGAATTCTTTCTATACATCAGTCAAAAGAGAAGGAATAAATCACTAACTAAACTTATATTTCCAATACATAAGGGATCCAGAAGTCTTAGTCAAGTTTTAAGCTTTGATTCTGCTAAGATTTTTGTGGCATCCTGAATGAATGGGTCCACTAACAAAAACAAAAAAACAAACAAAAAAAAACCAAAATACACACAAACACACAAAATCTTGTTGTTAAAATAAAACAAACTTACTTCTATTGTGTTATGACAATAGTTAAAAAAAATAACAAAATAACAGAGGTAAGAAGACATATTGAAATGGTGCTGAGATTAAAAGACTCTAACACACTATTTGACTTTTTTCCTATTGGTGCTCTAGAATTCTACCACTGCATATTCTGGCTACAGAGGATCAAGGACTGCTTGACAAAATGTTTCAGAGATATTGTGAGAGAGACTGGAATCAGATGTAAAGCATGTTATTTTTGCTAAATTCCTTATTCTAATCATAGCAGTGAACTGTTTTTAGACATTAGGTGGTATTCATAAATTTGAAGAAGACCATAGAAATCACATGACATTGATTAATTAATTACCATGAGAATGGTGATATGTTGTTATCTTGATGTTTAATGCAAAACCAAATTGGGTTAGGATTTGAAAATTCAACTTATATATGGGAGCAAAGACAATACAGGTAAGAGGGAAAAGTCTTGGAATTGGGTTCATGAAGACCTTCGTTAAAATACTTTTTTCTGACATTTAGTAATTATGGGGAAATGTATCTATGTCTCCATATAAAAAGAATTTTCATTCCCTTTTCAAACCACACTTTTAACTCATCTCTACAGGATTTTGTCCACAACATCATATAATACTCTTTTCTCTGCAAACTCAACTTACTCCGCTCACATTGGAAATACATTCTTCCCCTAAAAGCTCATCTTATCATAAGCTAATTATTCCCACAGCCTCTAGTTGAGGAAGATGGTTCAGACCAAAGATGTCTTCATCCTTTTCCACAAATTACCACTGACATCTCTGCGAGGTTTTGTTTACTATGACCTCCTCTTTGCTTTTCCTACTTCCATTTTCAGTCCTCTTTTAAATGTTATCTTCTGTCTTAGAATATACACTTCCTGATGAAAAGGAATGTCTTTCTATGTTTGAGTTTTGTGTTTCTGATTTGTATAGTGCCTTGAATAACAGGACTTATTAACCTTTGTTGATTGTCCAATTTGTTGGTGTTTCCCTATCCATAAATGAAAATAATAATAATTGTTATGTCTTTCAAAGAGAAAGAACAACTGTTCTGGAACTCATATGAAATAAAGCATTTTGAAAACTTTTATGCTATATAAATTCCTACAATTGTTATTATCCACATATTCTCAGAATTGGAAGGGTTTTCAGAGTCCGTCAAATATAATCTTCTAGTATCTGAATGACCATTCTCTATACAACATCTCTAAAGACCAGTCATTTGGGCTTTGCTTGGAAATTTAAAGTCATGGTTTGATCACTACACAGATCAAAGATTTAGAACTTCAAGAGATCCAAGAGGTTAAGTCCAACTCTCATTTTACAGATGTATGGACAGAAGTCTTGAGAGATGAAATGATTTACCCAAGACCAAACATATAAGAAATGGAAGTGCTGAGATTTAAAGCCATGCTTTTAAATTCCAAATATGGTAGTCTTTCAAAAAAAGTATTCTGACTTCCCAAGACAGTTCATTCTACTTTAGGACTAGTGTGGCATAATGGATAGAGTATTATGCCTGGAATCAGGAAGACTTGAGTTCAAATGGGGCCTCAGACAATTTCTGTTTGTGTGACCCTGAGCAAGTCTTTTAACCCTGTATGCCTCAGTTTTCTCATCTGTAAAATGATCTGCAGAAGGAAATGGTGAATCACTCCAGTATATTTGCCAAGAAAACCTCAAATGGTGTCACAAAGAGTCAGACATGACTAAATGGAATGAACAAGAAGATAACAATTTTTAGGAATGTTTTCTTTAAACCTTAAGCTGCCCCTCAGCAGCTTCAGTAATGGCTACTAGTGACTCCCCCTGAGGCTAAGAAGATCAAGTCTAATCCATCTTCTACTTCCTAGATTTTCAAATAATTCAGTATAATGATCAGGTGACCGACCCCTTAGTCTTAGTGGAAATTAAAAATGCTAAAATTGTGTTCTAGATATTAAATTAAATTTAATCATTTTATAAGGAATGTTAATATTCAACAAAAGAATGGACATTTGGTCCTCTCTCTCAAAGATGGGAAGGCAATCATGGCATCAGGTTCATGCCTTAAATAACCTTTTGGAAGAGGAGTATTCTTGAGGGTAGAAATCCACTCTGATTGGCTAGCAATTAATAAGAGTTTGAATGTTACAGTGAGGTACTCGACCTGAACTTTGATTGTGTCACTTACTTCTAAGTTTGCACCAGCTTTTGGCAACCTATTCAAAGAATGTATTTCCACCTAAACCTGAGTAGAATACAATAGCTGTCCTACTTGGGTGGGATATGGACAAGAAAGTTAGCCCAGAGGAGGCAGAGCCAAGATGGCAGAGTGAGAGCAATGACTCACCTAAGCTCTTGGACAAACTCCTTCAGGTACCGCTGAAAGGAGAATCTGACCAAATTTTGGAGATGCGGAATCCAGGGGGAGACAGACTGTGATGGATTTGGAGCCCAGGTTGGACGGGAAGGTCCACAGGAAGGATCTGTTCTGCCGGGGTGAGCCCCTAGCACACAGTGCAGCCAGCCAGTGCAGTGGAGTGGAAGGGACCCGAGAAACTTGAGAGTGCTGGGTGGAACTGGTGGAATGGCACCAAGGGTGGGAGACAAGCCTAGATGAGCCAGTGAGAGCCGTCGAGCACCAGATATCAGCGCAGCAGCTCCTGAGACCTTCAGCCCGAAGATTAAACTTTGACAAGTCACCTACTTGAACTTCTGGGAGCCAGGATGGTAGAGTGATCAGTAAATGCTCTCTCTTACCCACTTGATGACTGAAAGAACCATAAAATATTTCCCCAGAAAAATCCTGGATCAGTGGGAAGAGCAAAGGGACCAATAATAGTCTCATAACACCTGAGGCTAGGAAAATAGCTAAGGGGGATTCCTCTTACTGTGGTGGAGACAAACTGGAAGCACAGAGGACCCAGGGCAGAGAAAACTCCCACTAGGACCCAGGCAAGCCTCAGCATCAGGAGAGGAGCCCCAGGAGGGGTGGGAACATGCATTAGCATCTAGGTGTGCCTCAGCACTCCACAGGAATCAGAAAGACAATAGGGCAGCTGGGATCACCAGCCCCTGAGCTTGCCTTTGCCTCAGTAAAGCTGAGGAGATCTCCTGTGACCAGAACACTTCTTCCACACACTTAACAAGCTAACCCCAGGGCTGATCAGGATAACACAAAACAAAAACCTGCTTTTAGCTTTTCCACACATCAGCTCAGAAAAACTTCTGCAGCTTCTGACTGAAAGAACCAGAAGCCACAACACTCAATCAACATCATGAACAGGAAAAAGCAGAGGGCCAAAAGAACCATAGAATCTTTCTATGGGGATAAGGACCAAAACACAAACACCAAAGATGTCAGAGCTGAGACTGTACTTCCACCTGAAACTTCAGAAGGGACTATGAACTGCTTGCAAGCACAAGCAGCTCTCCTGGAACAGCTGAAGAAGGAAATAGAAGATAAACTGACCAATGATTTTAAAATGTTGAAAAAGGAATTCACAGATGAGAACATCTCTTTGAAAAGGAAAACTGAACAAATGGAAAAGGAAGTTCAAAAATTAACTGGAGAAAATAACTCCTTAAAAGGTCAAATGGAAAAGGAAACCCAAAGCCTAACTGGGAAAATTGGTCGAATGGAAAAGGAAGTACAATAATTAACTGGAGAAAATAGCTCCTAAAAAGGAAAAATTGGGCAGATGGAAAAGGAAATGCAAAAGTTAATGGAAGAAAACAATTTGATAAAGATTAGAATTGGGCAAGTAGAAACTAATGACACAATGAGACAGCAAGAATCAGTCGAACAAAATCTAAAGAATGAAAAGATAAAAGAAAATGTAAAATATCTAATTGGAAAAACAACTGACCTAGAAAATAGATCCAGGAGAGAAAACTTAAGAATTATTGGCCTGCAAGAAACCCATGATGGAGAAAAGAGCCTGGACAGTATCTTCTAGGAAATCATCAAGGAAAACTGCCCAGAAGTGCTAGATTTAGAGGGCAAAATAGTCATTGAAAGAATCCACCATTCCCCTCCTGAAAGGGATCCCAAACTCAAAACCCCAAGAAATATAGTTGCCAAATTCCAGAGCTATCAAGTAAAGAAGAAAATATTACAAGCAGCCAGAAAGAAACAATTCAAATATAAAGTAGATACAGTCAAGATTACACAGGACCTTGCAGCTTTGACATTGAAAGATCAAAAGAATTGGAACCCAGTATTCCATTGGGCAAAGGAGTTGGGACTGCAACAAAGGATCAACTACCCAGCAAAGTTCAGCATAACATTTCAGGCAAGGAGAAAGTCATTCAATGAATTAAGGCATTTTCAGAGCTTCCTGACCAAAACGCCAGAACTTAATAGACAATTCGATCTTCAAATGCAGATCTCAAGAGAATCATAAAAAGGTAAACGGGGTGAGGGGGAAGAAAAAAAAAAGAACTTGTTACTCAATTAGGGAAACCAAGAAATTGCAAAACAAAAACAAAAGAATGAAAAAATGGAAGATAATGTGAAATATCTCATTGGAAAAACAACTGGCCTGGAAAAAATCCAGGAGAGACAACTTAAAATTATGGCACTACCTGAAAGCAATGATCAAAAAAGGAGCCTACATATCATTCATGAAATTATCATGGAAAATTGCCCTGATATTCTAGAATCAGAGGGTAAAATAAATATTGAAAGAATCCACCAATCACCTCCTGGAAGAGATACAAAAAGATAAACTCTGAGGAATATTATCATCAAATTCAGAGTTCCCAGGTCAAGAATAAAGTATTACAGGCAGCTAGAAAGAAACATGCATCTAGAAAGAAACAATTCGAGTATTGTGTAAATACAATTAGGATAACACAAGACCTTGGGGCTTCAACATTAAGGTATCCAAGGGCTTGGAATATGATAGTCTAGAAGTCAAAGAAACTAAGATTAAAACCAAGAATCACCTGCACAGCAAAACTGAGTATAATATTTCGGGGGAAAATATGATCATTCAGTGAAATAGAGAACTTTCAAGCCTTTTTTTTTGGAGTTTCTTTTTTAATATGTTTATTTATTTATTTTTACTTTTCAACATTCATTTCCACAAAATTTTGCGTTCCAAATTTTCTCTCCATCTCTCCTCTCTTCCCACCTCATAATGACTTGCATCCTGATTACTCCTTCCTGCAATATACCCTCCTTTCGATCACATCCCTTCCTTCCCTTATCCCCATTTTCTCTCTTTTCCTGTAGGGCAAGATAGATTTCTGTACCCTATTACCTGCTTTTTCACAGGCATATGCAAACACAATTCTCAGCATTCGTTTCTAATACTTTGAATTCCAGTGTCTCCACCTTCCTCCCTCTCCACCCATCTCCACTGAAAAGCCAAGCTATTCAAGATAAGCTATATACACGTAGTTTTGCAAAAGATTTCCATAATAATCAGGTTGTAAAGGACTAACATTATTTTCCTCCATCCTATCCTGCATGTCATTTATTCTATTGTCTCTTTGACCATATCCCTTCTGAAAAATGCTTACTTCTAATTACGCCTTTCTTCCCTTGGCCCTCCCTTCTATCACCCCCTTCACCCCACTAGTGCTTTTCTGCCCAATTTTCCTGTAGTGTAGCTTCCACCTGCTCCATTCTAATTTTTAAAGAACTATTTTCTTCAGTGACTTTTTGAATCTACTTTTACATTTGGCTAATTCTGCTTTTTAAAGTATTCTTTTCCTCATTGACTTTTTAGATCTCTTTTGCCAATTGACTTAGGATATTTTTAAAGGTGTAATTTTCTTCAGCATTTTTGGGAGTTTCCTTTAGCAAATTGTTGACTCGCTTTTCATAATTTTCCTGCATCGCTCTCATTTCTCTTCCCAACTTTTCCTCCATCTCTCTTACTTGATTTTTGAAATTCTTTTTGAATTCTTCCATGGCCTGATACCATTGCACATTTATTTTGGAGACCTCTGATTGTAAACATTGTTCTTCCTCCTCTGAAAGAATGGAAGAAAATAACTGTTCACCAAGAAAGTGACTTTCTATAATCTATTTTTTTCCCTTTCTTGGTCATTTTCTCAGTCAGTTACATGACTTTTGAGTCCTTTGTCAAGAGAAGGGTATACTCTGGGGACTTGTAAATTCTCAGTTCCTCAAAGGTGGCTCAATCAAGGGAGAGGTATTTTCTCATCTCTGTGCCTACACTTTTGTCTGGGAGCTACCAGAGCTTTTTTGCCTAGGATCTTCAAGTAAAATTCTCTTTCCAGAGCTTCCACCAGCCCCCCATGCCAGCCAGCACTCTTTCTCAATCCCAGACCACCACTCAGTAATCAGACCTAAATCAGCATCTCAATTGTCCCAGAGGCTTTAGGGCCAAGGGCTCCAAAAATGGACCCTGCTGCTGCTGCTACAGTTGCTGCCTGGGGGTGGGTCTAGGGGAGGACCCCGCTCCCTTCTCACCCAAGGGAAAAAGCTTTTTCACTGACCTTTGAAGTGTCTTTGGCATTTGTTGGTAGAGAGATCTGAGAACCACTGCTGTTGCTAAGGATTCTGCCCCAGACGCCTGTTCAGGTCCTATACCTGCTGAACTGCCTCACCAAGACTGGGCTGGGGTATGTGGGCTGCACTCTGCTCCGTGCTCCATGTGATAGAACTTTCCTGTCAGCCTTCCAGGCTACCTTGGGCTGGAAATCTCTTTCACTCCATCATTTTGTGGCTTTTGCTGCTCTAGAATTTGTTTAGAGTCATTTTTACAGGTATCTTATGGACTGTGTGAGGTGTGTCTTTCTACCACTTTCAAGGATTCTTGATGCAAAGACTAGAGCTGAATAGAAAATCTGACTTTCAAACAGAAAAGTCAAGAGAAGCATGAAAAGGTAAACAGGAAAGAAAAATCATAAGGGACTTACTAAAGTTGAACTTTTTAGCCTCTTATATGGAAAGATAATATTTGTAACTCTTGAAACTTTTCTCAGTACTTGGGTAGTTGGAGGGATTATACACACCTGTGTATACATACAAACATATATACACACACACACACATATATAGTATTTATATATACATGCATACATACATACAGAGAGCACAAAGTGAGTTGAACAGGAAGGGATGATATCTAAAAAATAAATTGAGGGGTGAGAGAGGAATATATTTGGAAGATAAAGGGAATAAATGGAATGGGGCAAATTATCACTCATAAAAGAGGCAAGAAAAAACTTTTTCAATGGACGGGAAAGGGGGGAGGTGAGTGGGAAAAAGTGATGCTTATTCTCATCGCATTTGGCTTGAAGAGGGAGTAACATGCACACTCAATTTGGTATGAAAATCTAATTTTTGTTACAGGAAAATACAGGAGAAAGGAATAAGTGAGGTTGGGGAATGATAGAGGGGAAGGCAAATGGGATGAGGGAATAATTAGAAGTAAACACTTTTGGGGAGGGACAAGGTCAAAAGAGAGAATAGAATAAATGGAGGGCAGGGTAAGATGGAGGAAAATATAGTTAGTCTTATACAACATGATCGTTATGGAAGCCTTTTGCAAAACTACACATACAGAGCCTATACTGAATTGCTTGCCTTCTCAGTGGGGATTGGTGGGGACAGAGGAAGGGAGAGAAGTTGAAACTCAGAGTTTTAGGAACAAATGTTGAGAATTGATTTTTAATGCAACTGGGAAATAAGAAATATGTGTAATGGGGTATAGAAAACTATCTTGCCCTACAAGAAAAGAGAGAAGATGGGGATAAGAGATGGGAGGTGTTTGATATAAGGAAGTGCACATTGGGGGAAGGAGTAATCAGAATGCATGGTGTTTTGGGGTGATGGGAAGGGAGAGATAGGGAGGAAATTTTGAACTCAAAATTTTGTGGAAATGAATGCTGAAAAGTAAAAATAAATAAATGAACATTAGAAATGAAATAACATATAAAAAGTCTTCCTCCATCTGATTTCCAGCCTTCATTCCTAATAATAAGCTCTGGACTCAGAAGAAATCAAATCTCTTTCCATATGACAGACCTCAAGTGAAATATTTTAAATTAATGTTATCATTTCCTGTAAATGAAAAATATTGTGTTTATGTCTAGTCATGTTCTGAAACTCATAAAACATCTTAGTTATGACTGGGATGTACAAATTAATTGAAATGTTATTTTATTGTATTTTCTTTGTATTCTTAAGGACATCAGAAATGTTACAGCAACATGGGAGAGTCTTTCATTCCCATATATTTTCTGCTTTGGTAGAAAAAAATTATTTGAACTGTCCAGTTACATTAGTGGCATCACAACCAAATGCCCCAGGTACTCACACTTATGCACATCTCATCTCAAAGCATCGTATATGGTAGTTGATAGGGATGTGTATTATTTCACTGCTAATTTGACCTTTTAATAGTAAAATGATAAAGTTCCCCTTGTTGGCAAACAGACATCTCAGAGAGCCATTATTTTTGCAGAGGCTGTGCCTTGCATGCATTTCTATTTATTTCAGCATCTGCTCATTTAAATGTGCACTGATAAAATTGATTTGGCAGGCGATCATCTCTGTTTCAGTGTCCCATCTTAGTTGTGCTGTTGCTGTTTTTCCTAATGATTTCTTCCTCTTTGGAAGTGCACATAAATCAAAATCTCTGTTTCATCATAAAAGCTAATTGTATATCTTATAAGCCTCCCCCATTTAGGAGGCTGATGTACATGAACAACACTGTGTGTAGGGAAGAGAGGGCTTATTTTCCTTTTTCTAAAAAGTCAATAGAAGATGAAAATTTGCTCAAGAACCCACACGTGACAGGTTTTCATAGTTTCATTATATCAGTTTAGGTGCTGTATCCTAAGCCTGATGAGCCTGGAAATAACTGTAGAATGTAAGATTACCAAAGGATTGTGGGTTTCAGCAAGAATGAGGAGCAGCCCCTGCTGGGAAATGCTGGAGAGCACCAAATCACCCAAAAGCCTGTTCTGCAAAACAGCACTACTTTAATGTTCCAATAAAAAAAGTAACTCTTTATGGGACAATGGTTGTGCTTAGAACTGCATACCCAGAAACTGGTTTGTATCACATTTCAGAGGGGCAAAGAAAAATACTCATGTGTGAGAGAGGTAGTTGTGGATGTGCAAAAAGCTGCTGGCACAGCATTGGCTCCTTAGCTACTTTAGTTCTTTTGGACCATTTAGCATTTTCCTTTTTAAATACTGAAACACTAGATTGCTTCCACTGTCTACCTTTTGAGGATGTTGGGAGGATAGCATTTTATGAAATCTAAAGTACTATATAAATATGAGCTGTTATTATTACTGTTATTCTACTTAGATATTAAATCTGAAGAAATAAAAACCACAGAGGATAAAAATGTCATAGTGTCATTGGAAATATCAATAAAAGATGGCACAGAAAATTTTATGGACAATTTATTTTCAGTGCTAAGAGTAAAGGGTACGTTCTTCACAAAAACATAAAATATCTTTATATGTAGATGCCTGTTCCAAAAAAAAAAAGAAATCAAAAGGGGAATAAACAAAGCAATGTTATTACTACTGTACAAAATATAAAAACAAACTTTTTCAAATGCAAAATACATCAGTTTACAAATTCATATATAAGGTCCGTTTTGATTTAGGGTATTTAATTTTTTCATATTGCTTGATGATTGTTAAGTTCAAAAAAATTAATCTTTCTTAACTTGACAAAGCTAAATGATATTATCACATTGGGTCTTCTCATTAATCACATACTCATTCTACATTGTTCTTTACAATGTCAGGAAAACTCTAAGAAGGATATTGGTTTGAAAGGTGACTCCTTTGAAGTGAATTTATAAGAGATGAACAAGAGTCTCAAAAGATGGTCATGCATAAATAGGTTGTGATTTTAATCATTGGAAGGAATATTCACTTTGATGAGATCACAGTCATTGCCATATTTAGTTGGTCATAAGGGACATGGATGAGAAGGAAACAAGAGAAAGGTACTATGTACCAGGCACTATTACTACATTCAGTACAAGTATCATCTCATTTGATCCTCACAACAGCCCTAGGTTATTACCATGTGCTGTTATTATCTTCATTCTACAGTAGAAGAAACTGAGGAAAACAGCAATTAAGTGATTTTCCCATGTCACACAGGTAGACAAGTGTCTGAGGTCAGATTTGATACAAATCTTCCTAAGTCCAGGCCTGACACTTGACTCTACCATTTAGCTATTAGATATAACCAACATAGCTAAAAAAGGAGAGGAAAGGCAAGAAAGTTTGATGAAAATTACACTGGATTTGGAATTGGAAAACATAGGTTAAAATCCAAACACTTCTATTTGCTGTCTATCGTTGCTACCTTATGCAAATAACTTTACCATAGGCTACTAGGTGTCACAGTGGATAGAGTTGTCAGACTTGGTTTCTGGGAAACCTAAGTTCAATTCTGGTCTCAGAAACTTAATTAGCTACATGATCTGGAAAAGTCTAACCTCTGTGTACCTCAGTTTCCAGAAATTTTAATTGGGGATAATACTAGGAACTATTTTCCAGGTATTTTCAGAGATCAAATGACTTAATAATTGTAAAGCACTTAGCACTGTGCCTGCCACATATAAATATAACAATTATTATTATAATTTATTATTATAAATTTTATGAGGCTCATTCCCTCATCCGTAAAATGAGGCATTTGGAACAAATGGACTATTGGATCCCTTTCAAATCTAAATTCACTGTTCTATGAAGAAAATAGGCTCTGGTAAAGAGGGTAAAGAGTATGTCTGGGATGTTGCTTTACGTGTAATAGTATATGTAGTAGTGGATATACCATGTTGATACCTGTGTTTTACAATCAAATCAAATCAACACATACTGATTCAATGCCTAAAATATATAAGGCAAAACTTTTGTCTATATATTTACACTTTCTAGAGGGGTTGGTTCCAGAGAGAAATTGTCTTAATTTGCCAATTCCTTGACAATTAGAATATCCTCCTATAAGAAAAATTCACTCATTTCAGGATCAATTGAATCTATTTAGTCACTGTTAGTGATAGCTCAATATGAAATTTCACATTTTAACTTCTAGGTATTTGGAAGGAGGGTCATAAGAATATGGTTTTTCCCTTCTCAACTCTAGTCATAATAATAGGAAATCCAAAAAAAGAAAAGTAGCTACTTGGTTGAACTGAGCAGGTGGTTAATACTAATAGAGCTGCAGTAGGCTGTGGCCAGGTCTACAATACATTACCTGGATTTGAGGAGCACCTTTCTGTAAAAGACATAAAATTTCAAAGTTAATAGGGTTTCAAGAGAGCGGGAAGTTCAGGGATACTGTTGAACGATAACACATCCTGTAATATAGGGAACCAAAATAGGGAATGATTTCTGTTTGTTGGTTTCATACATACTGGAAGATTCTGCACTGGTGGTGTGGTTCCTGGCATTCCCTGACCCCATAAAATAAAATTTCCAATGAAGTTTTCCCAGTCTCAGACCTAATTGATTCACCACTCTATGTTGGCTAGATTTGTCACAACGAGAAAGATGAGAAAAGAGAGAGAGAGAGAGAGAGAGAGAGAGAGAGAGAGAGAGAGAGAGAGAGAGAGAGAGAGAGAGAGAGAGAGAGCTTAAGGACAGTCTGATGTTTCCATTACTTGCAATTTACTCAAATTGTTTTCTTGGTATTCCATAACCTGTTTCTTAGCACCTCATAACTGTCAGAGACAACATCCCACCTTCTGCATTCTAAGACCTAGGACAAACCTCAGGTCTGGCTGGGGGAGGAAAGGGTGTGTATTACTCCTTTATAAGAAATGAGTATATTTTGAATTGACTTATGACTGTTTTTGTAGTGGGTACTTGATGTCAACTATTATGATTTAAGGTATTGGGTTAACATAAATGACTAACCTGATACAGGAAGAGGTATGAAAGAATGCAAGGCAGCAAGCATCAATTAAGCATCTACTATGTGTCAAACACTGTGTCATATGCTGGGGGTTCAAAGAAAAACTCCATGCTCTCAAAGAGTTCAAAGTCTAATGTCCTTAAGCTCTCCTTTCCTTCAGGAATATTCACTCTTTCTGCTATGAAGTACAGTAAGTAGCAACTCTTGGTGCCTTACTTGGTAAGTGGAGAAGGAAGAATTAGTGTTTTCTTTCAATCTTTTCCTTTCTTTCCTTTTCTCTACCCATTTATTTGGAGAAACTAACAAGGCAAGTCCACCTTGGTCCATAAGTAGTAACATAATTCCACCAACTTTTCATATACAATTTCCATTTTAATAATAGCTGACATTTCGATGTCACTTTAATGTTTGCAAAATGCTTCATGTACCTTAATTCATTTGCATTAATCAGTCTAAAAATGCCTATGTGTCTTTGGGATTATTGTTAATAAGTATGATATCCTCAAATTTAGTTGTTTTTGGTAGTTTTGCATATTGGTCCTAAGTTAGGAATTTTCCCCCAAATCCTCATAAAATAGCTTTGCTTCTTACAACATATTCTAAAACATCCAATAAAAGATTAGTATAAGATATGTGCTGAAATGTAGCTGGGGAAACAGATGATCAAATCTTGGTCAGTAGATAAAATAATGTGTTAGGTTTATAAAATTTTATACTTCAGAGATTACCTAATTAAGCTTCCTTATGGAACAGATAAGGAAATTGAGTCCTCTAGTGGTTAAGTGACTTGAAACAAAAGGGTACAGCATAATGTGATGATAAATATGTTGCATCCACTTGAAATACTTGATGCTTGATCAGATAAAATGAGGGAGTTTGTAGCTGTACAAATGATTTATAGAAAATGCAGAAAACTGAGAAACAGTAACATACAATCAATTAATTTAGCAAATGCCTCTGAAGTGACTTTGTGTACTCATGAAGTTCTTCTCATGGAAATAAGCAATGCTCCTGTTCTGACCTTAAAAGTCAAACTCACGAACATAATTGCGCCAGCATTTTGTCCTATCAACAGGTTACCATTTTGGTCAGTAGGACCTGTGACTATTTTAAAACAGCATAGAACAGGTGCTTGATGATTATGTCAAATTAGCAATAAATTCATTTTAGTAATAAAATGAAAAAATATCATTAATAGCTGGAATGAACATACCAGATGATACATTTTACTCTGCCAATATAAATTTTATTACATTTTGATGATAATATTCTCCTTCTCTTCTTTATCATCATCATCATCATAACAATCATTATGTAACAGTATGTTCCCCAGGTATTTTTCAATTATAAATCTTAATTAGTATTTCAATGTCTAGTGAATAACTTAAAATGGTAGGAAGAAATCACAAAATTGGAATAACTGTGGAAGAGATCATTGAGCATATTTAGTCCAATCCCATTATTTCTAACTTAATTAACTAAGCTTCAAAGATGGGAAATGCCATTAGACTGTGAACTCTTTTGGAACAGGAACTGTTTGTTTAATGGAGGTGGAAGATTAACAGAGTATTTGGTACAGAGTAGGTGCTTAATAAGTATTAGTTAATTCACTGACTAACCAAGGTCATCACATAGGGTACCACAGAAGCATTACCTCCAAGTATTTTCTCCAGATATTGAGGGTATTTCATGTTGGTTTTTATTCAGATGAGAGAAGCCATATAGCTAAATAGGCATAACTAAATAGGATTTGAGATCCAAAATCAGGAAAACATGAGTTAAATTCTATCTTTATCACTAGCTGTGTTACCCTAGAAAAGTAACTTAATTTTTCTCTAACTCAGTTTGAGCAAATTGCGGGGGTTCAATTCAATGGCCTTGGAAGTATGTTAAAGCCCTAAATCCATGATCCTTTTATCCTAAAACCTAGGTTAATATCTCAGATACTTACCAGGTATGTGACTCTGAAGAAGTAATTTTACCTTTCTTGGCCTCCATTTTCTCACCTATAAAATGGGAATCTTAATGATAACTATAATAAGGTCTATCACTTCTCACACAGAATTGTTATGAGCATCAAATATGATAATTTATTTAACACAGTTTGCCAACCAACCCTAAAACAATACATAAATGTCAGTAGTGATGATGATAATTTAGTGGATAATACAAATCATATCTTTCACACCCACACCTGCTGCCTAGAATCAGAAGCTCCTGGCAGAAGCCAGGAAAATTCAAATTAAACACACACACATAGGATAAAATACACAGTAGAGATCATTTGAGATGGAAAATGTTAGAAAAATGAATCAGTGAGCAATTTCTGACCAATCATATGTTTAAATCCCTGTTGTTATATAATCCAGCCTTTGCAGATTCAATGGACTAGAAGTGTAATTAGGGCTGAGGAAATGACATCCCTGGTCAGCAATCATTTCGGAGCTGGGCTAAAATAATCAAGATACATACGTAATTATACTAGCACTGGCTTAAAAGTTCTTTATACGTTCACTATCCAGGTGACCCACTCTTGTTCCACGGACCTCCATTCTGCCTGCATTCTTCTTATACCTTGACCCTTTCCTCATGATTTTTTCTAACTCTGATACTTCCTTTCCTTTATAAATAACACACCCTTCTAAATTTTCAGCTACTTAACATATGCTGTTCAAACATATCACCCGCAAAATCCTTCTCATTTCTCTGAGTTCTCTCAGTTCCCCATGCTTAACCCTATTTATCCTGACATATTGAAAATGTTCTAGGAAAGAGTGAGTGGAAAGGAAGTGGAGACTATCAAGTTTAGATATATTTCTCAAGTATTTTAGCTGAGCAACAGAGATATATGAAGATAGTCATTGAAGATCCTAGGATAAATGGGGAGTTTTTTAAGGATAGAGATGTAGATATATTTCTAGGTAACAGAAAATGGTCCCACATATAGGGGTAAATTAAAGACAGTCATAGGAATGATAGTGGGAGAAATATACTGATGCACACTGGAAGGGGATTCATGAAGGGTCCGTGCAGAGGGGCTTGCACTGACAAGATTGTGGAAAAATCTGTATCTGCTACAGGAGTGAAAGACAAAGTTGGCAAAGATATCGGAATAATGTGAGATTAAAAAGAGGGAAGAAGAAGCTCCTGGGGAATCATCTCATTTTTTTTTTTTTTCTGTGAAATAAGAGGTTAAGTTCTTAGTTGAGGAGATAGTGCAATGTTTTATCCAGGAGAGGCTTCAGAAGAAATGAGAATACTTGGAGCAGCCTCTGAGAAAAGTAAAAAAAATTAATGAAATACGGGGAAGTAGAATGATTGTCCTGGTGCAATAAGAGCCCTATCGAGAGTAGACAAATAAGTTTGTTGGACCCATTGAAGAATTTTGTGATTTCCTCCAGCTCAATTTAGGAGTACGTGAAGAGAACAAAGGAAATGCATGATGATATTAATTTGTTTTCTAATTTTGAAAAGCTGCAATGAAGTCTAGGATAAGGGGACAAAGAGTTTCAAGAGTAGAGAACAGTGTGGTATTAAACTGGTTCACCAGTTCAAAGAGATTGGGAAGGTAGGAGAACGTAATTGCTAAAAGTGAAATAGTCAAGGAAAGAAGTGAGTAATGGAGTGAATCACAGTAAAGTTAAAGGTTATGGTTAAGGAGATAAGTCTTTGGTAAATACAGGATGATAAAATAGTTAAGTTCAGAGGAATGTTAGATTTTGCAACCATGGAAGTAGTACACATACGGGTGATTTAAAGATTCAGTATAATTATTTAGCTACAGTATATGTAGCTCCAGAGAGAGATTATAGCTGGATATATAGAATTGCAAACATTTCTCTTGGTGGCATCTGTAAGTCTCCTTTCAAATTAATCCTTCCTAGTCTCGGTTAAATGCACTCATCATTCTTCCATCTTAAATCCCAGTACCCAAATCCAAACCATTTTGTCCAATACTATCTTCTTAAGTGGATCTTAATTTCTCTAGTCCAGCTTCTTCTTTGCATGTCTACCTATGATCAGAATAAGTAATGTATTTATTTATTTATACTCATTTCTTTGTGCAGCTGACATTGAGAAGATGAATGGGGAATAAGTAGTTCTGCTGACTGAGAAATTAGAGTATTTGAAAGAGCATCTATAGTTATATCAAAATCCCCTAGAGTGAGAATGAGTTGGTTGTGAGCAATGAACTGAACTCAATGAAGAAGGAAATAGATTGAAGAGGAGGAGTGTGGATATATAATGACTGAATTGGATGATAAATTTAGATGGAAAATATGCAGCAGAACAAGTGCTGAGTGATAGTAGTAAGGGGGGATTTGAGAAATGGCAATGAGAAACAGAGAATTCTGAAACCAATGAGTCTTAAATATGTGAAGGTGTAACTAATACTAGAAAGTAGAGAAAGGTCAACAGTATCATCAGGATGGACAAAGTTCTTCCTGTGCCAGAAGGCTGAAGGAGTGAGGAAAGAAGAATTATATTCAATTCCATAGATTGTCATCTCTTGAAAGGTCCTTAATCTTGACCACTGATCAACAGAAGTTAAGAAAACACCAGCTATGCCCTGAAGGTTTCAGATTCTTTTCTACAACTTCATAATACCTAAGAGATTCCTTCATGACACTTCCAAAAATTGTTTACTTTTCTCCCCCTCAGTCATTTAATATGACTCTTTCCCTTTCTCACTCTAGGGGTCCTTTCTTGATCTTCTGCCAATTTTCTCTCCTCTTTGTGAGACTGCTACCCTCAAAAAGGGAAAAAATATTAAGCTATAAAAGATAGGGGAAAAGAAAGTCTTAGATTTAATTTTATTTTGCCATAAGTCAGATGGTTTTTCTGTTCCTTTCTTCTTGTTCCTTATACATTTGCAAATGTGACACAGGTTGTTGCTGTTATCCTTCGTTCTGGAAGAAGATAAAAATGACATCACTATGTTAAAGTGAAGTTTCCGTGGGTACCACTGTAGCTGATCAGACCAGTGTGAGCTTGGAATACTCTATCACAGATAGTGCGTGTGAATATTTGAGGTCATTACTCCAGATTTGAACATCCTAAGTTTCCTTTGTGCTGTTTCAATTCTGCTTTGCTCATAGAGCACAGCACCTTTCCTGATGTGGGCACTCCATGCTGAGTGATCCTGTGCCAGCGTCTCCCATATCTCACAATCAAATCCAAAGTTCTTGAGAGAGAACTTGAGAATGTCCTTGTATCACTTCTTCTGACCATCATTCATCTGCCTGCCCCATGTGAGTTCTCAACAAAATAGTCTTTTTGACAAGCGTACATTTTGCATTCGAACAACATGGCCAGCCCTTCAGAGTTGGACTCTCTGAAGCATAGTTTGAATGCCTGACAATTCAGTTTGAGCAAGGACCTCAGTGTCTGGTACCTTATCCTGCCAGGTGATCTTCAGAATCTTCCTAAGACAGTTCAAATGGAAGTGATTCAGTTTCTAGACATGGCGCTGGTAGGCTGTTCATGTTTCACAAGCATACAACATTGAGGTAAGCACAATGACTCTGTAGACCTTCCATTTGGTAGTCAATTTAATACATCTTCTCTCCAAAACTTTTCTTTGGAGCCTCTCAAACACTGAGCTAGCTCTGGTGAGGCATGCATCAACCTCATTGTCAAAGTGTAGATTCCTGGAAAGTATACTACCAAGGTAAGTGCACTTAGATACAGCATTCAAAACTTCTCCACTTGTTGTAACTAATGGTTCCACATATGGATGGTGTGGTGGTGTCTGATGGAGCACCTGTGTGTTCTTGGTGTTAAATATTAGGACAAAATTAGCAGAGGCAGTAAAGAATTGATCCATACTTTGTTGCATCTCAGTTTGAGAGGCTGCATTTAATGCACAATCATCTGCAAACAGAAAATCATGTACCAACACTCTCTCCCCTTTGGTCTTGACTTGTATGTAGCCTTTTGAAACTAAAAAACTTACCATCAGTTCAATAATGGACCTTGATGCCTTGCTCACCCTTATTGAAATAATTTGAAAACATGGTTGAAAACATCACGCTAAAAAGCACGGGAGCAAGCACACAGCCCTGTTTCACTGTAATGGTGACTGGGAAGGTAAGAGAGCATTATCTACTCTTCAGAACCTGAGCAAACATGCCATCATGAAATTGATGTACAATGCTGATGAATTTTTCTGAGCGACCAAATTTTGACCCAATTTTTGATAAACTCTCATGACTAACAGTGTCAAAGGCCTTGGTAAGGTCTACAAATATTGTGTACAAACTTCTCTTCTCCTGTTGGCATTTCTCCTGGAGTTGTCAGGCAGCAAACACCATATTGACTGTCCCTTGGACATTTCTGAAACCACACTGGCTCTCAGGTATATAACAATCTTCAAGGATCAAGCCTATTAAACATCAGCCTATTAAGGAGGACTCTAGCAAGAATCACACCAGCAATGACTAAGAGAGAGACTCCCTGTGATTGTTGCAAGGCAATCTATTTCCTTTACCTATATAGAAATGGACAATGGAGGCATCCTTGAACTCCTAGGGGATAACCTCCTCTTGCTGTATAACCTGGGAAATTTCGGTTAGCTTTTGTATGAGCAATGGTCCCCTTACCTTGTAAACCTCAGCTGGAATAGAATCCACACCAGGTATTTTGCCACATGAAAGGAGACTAATGGCACTCAAAATCTCTTCTTCAGTGGGAAGTTCAACTAAGGAGGGGTTGTCTTCAACCTGAGGTAAACAATCAATGGCCTCAGCATTAATTGATAATAGTCTCTTGAGTAACAGTATGGAAGTGTTCAACCCATCTCTCTAGGACCATGTCCTTATCACTAATCAATGTGACTCCATCAGCACTGAGTATTTGTGATACACCATAGGGTTTAGTCAAAAAATAACTTTCAGGGGATCATAAAAGTGCTTTGAATTGTTACTATCAACATAAAACTAATTTTATCTGCCTTCTTACTCATCCAGAAATCCTGCATCTCTCTAAACTTCCCTTGTACTTTACTTTTAGTGGAATTAAATGGTGCCTTCTTAGATATGGATGAACTATCTACTGGTAAATCCTATAGAGTTCTCATTTTTCATTTAGCAGCTTCTGGATTTCCCCATAATTTTCATCAGACCAGTCTTGGTGCTTGTGAGTCCTCTGACCCAGATGAGCAAATGAAATGTTATACACCAAATATCTGAAAGCTGTCCACTCATTTTCTGCTCCACTGTTGTCAACTGTGGGTTGGCTCAACTTTCCCTCCAAGTTAGCAACGAACTATTCATGCTCAGAGAAGAGTTCTAATTTGCTGACGTTAATTCTTCTGGTAGTCATTTTGCTTTGAGGGTGGCACTTTTGATGAATGCGAATATTTGGCTTGGAAAGGATATGTCTATGAACAGTCCAGCACTCCGCACCACACATTGTCTTTGTCACTCTCACATCTCGTCTGTCTCTTCTCCTCACATAGTCTATTAGAAGACAATGTTTGCTGTGAGGGTGGATCCATGGAGTTTTACTGTATTTAGGTAAATGCAAAATAGTATGTAAGTGAAGATGAAAAGAGAGCTTTATTAGTCAGAAAATCATTTTCATGGCTTATGTCCCAAATACTTATTTCAGCCTTTTATTACAACATTCATTTCAATATTTTGTCAGTAGAGGAGAGTAAGCTGGAGTATAAAGAATATATATATTGAAGCCATTTCATAAAATGAAACCTTTTTATACTATGATTTAAGCCAGAGAAATCTGTCTTTGACATCTAAAGCAAGAAATAACTATCCTCATAATAATAACATGAAACTATTAGGTACTCTGGCATATGTATTTTCAGTTTTTCTGTGAGCAAATGCATTAATTCTTCTGATCAGAGGTAGAGATGCAAAAGAAGAATCAGGCCATGACAAGTGATGATCCAGTTAATAAGATAGTATTAGACATTATGGTTTGTATTTATGTGCCAGGATTTAAGATGGGAAAATGATGGGTACATTTAACCAACATCAGGAAGAATTTATTAGCAGGGATACTTGCAGATCAGATCAAGAGATCTTTCAAAAGAAAATGAGAATGAACAAGTAAGAAGAGTGGGTAGAAGACAGAGAAACGCATAGAGACAGAGGCATAGAAAAAAGCTGAGAGACAGAGGGACAAATTTCCCATATATAAAAAGTAATGCAGAGAGGAAGGAGAGGTAACAGCATGACACCATGGTAACAGAATGTCATAAATGCCAGAATGTTCCTGTAGCAGAAAAAAAGTGGTCAAAATACTTCATTGTATAAAATCTGTCAGATTCTTAGGTAGCAAGAGAAACAGTTACATCAATAACTGACCTAAGAATTCACATTAAACTCACACTGGATGTTATTTGAGTTTCCTAGTGAAGAATCTGAACAATTTAAAATGGACAAAAGGGACCATGGGATCATAGATCTAAATCAGGAAGGGAAATCTGGACATCAAATCCAACCCTTTAATTTTTACAGATGAGGAAACTGAGGACCAAGGAAACTGTGGCCAAAAGACCTCAATTTTTCTTATTTCCATGTGGTTTCATTTTCCTTTACTGAAAAACTCTGCTGTTTAGTAGTCATAGTAATAGAAACAATGCGCAATTTCTATTGTATTGATAGCACCATAAAGCACTTAAAATTTTGCAGAGTGCCTCAGAAATATTATCTCATTTTATCCTCACAATAAAACTGGAAAGTGGAAACTTATCTTAATTTTACAAATGAGGAAACTAAGTTATAGAAAGATTAAGTGATGTATCAATGTTGACACTAGTAGGAAGAGTTTGAGGGAGGATTTTTAAAAATTATTTATTTTAATAGTCTTTTCTTTAAAAAAAAATTCAGTTCCAAATTCTCTTTCTTCCCTCCGTACTTTCTCCTTCCCCCAATGAGATGTAGCATCAACCACCCTGACACATCCAGGATGGCCTGTTATCACGGTATCACAGTTCTTAGATCTGCTTTTCTAAAAGGAAAGCAACTTTTGAGGGGTCAACAATCTTACTTAATCATGTATACCAACAGAGAAAATATAAGCAAAGAAATAAAGATGAACAAACAGTACTTCTGTCTGACCATGAACAATACATACATCACAGATTAGCTGTCTGACCATTATATACATACATAGTTACCAGAGACAGAAGCACCAAAAATTGGGTTTTCAAACCCGGGAGTTGCTTAATAGCTACCCAGGGTCTCAACTGTCACACTAACCTTCTTTCAAAGAGTAAACTGCAAAGCAAAAGATATCCTCAGAATATATATATATATATATCTATAGATATCTATCTATATCTATATCTGTATCTGTATCTATATATATACAGAGAGAGAGAGAGAGAGAGGCTTTTCAAAGTCAGAAGGCATCATGACCCTTGTGACCCAGTGTCTTATTAAAAATTAACAAAAGGTGTGTACCTTCCTACAAAACAAGCCTCCACTAATCAAGCTCTCCTTAATGGGCTCCACTTGAGGCCTATTAATTTCCCTCATCCCTATCCACCATTTGCAGTTTCTGATAGGGGTAATGTGGTACCTCAGTGTTGTTTTAATTTTCCTTTCTCTAATCAATGATGATTTAGAACATTTTTACATAACTATAGATGGCTTTGATTTCTTCTTTATAAAACTAATTGTTCACATCCTTTCATCACTTATCAACAGTGAAATAATTTACTTTTTATAAATTTGATTCAGTTCTCCATATATTTAATAAATGAAGCTTTTTTTCAGAGAAATTTGCTGTAAAAATTTTTGTGATTATTTTATTTTCCCCCAATTTTCTTTACTGCTCTTTTCCCTTTCTTTAACTCTTCCCAGAATTATTGTTGGGTTTGTGTCCAGACTAGAAGTTTTCTTTCAGGTTTTGGTTGTAGCTTTTTTGTTTTATTACCTTCTTCTGAGTTTGTGTCTTGGTCTTCCTTGTCACCAGAGCAGTTTCTATGTTCATTTTTCTATTTACTCACTTTTGCAGTCTATTTCTTGCCTTGGAATTTTACATTGAAAATAAACTCTGCTTACCTGGAGGTGGGGAGGCAAAATGTCAGGCTTTGATGTCCCGCTCTTTTCAGAGCTAATTTTGGGAGACTACAAGTTTTCAATGTTTCCAAGATGGTAAGATCTTAAGAGAAGTGTGAGTGGTGCTCTTCTTGTCTTCAGTCTGGTCTTTACCCAGGAATGGCCCCTGCTCCCTTGGGACAGACATCAAGTGCTCCTCTTTGCCCTTGATTTGCAATCCAGAACTGTCTATGGGCAATAGAGTTGCCAGTCAGTATCAGCTATAGTCAGCGCCAGCAAATAAACCCTATAATCTCTTTCTCACAAGTTTTCTGATGTGATTATCCTCCCTGGACTGAGAGTTCCCAATGCTGGTGCTGGTGCTCTGTGTGGGCTCCAGATAGGTCTCCATACTAGTGTCACAAATTTCTCCTGTCAACCTCCTAAGTTTTCTTGAGCCAGAAAATAATGTCTTACCCTGACCTCTTGTTGGTTCCAGAACTTCAAAACTTGCTTTGAGCTGTTATTTTAAATGTGTGTAGAGGGAAATATTGAGATGGTTCAGCTGGGTGGCTGCCTCCAATCCACCCTCTGTGTCCTTCCCCGCTCCTGCCAGAAAGTATTTGAAATCAGATTTTCCTAATGATCCTCTATTGTCCATTGTACCTGCTACCTGTCTCTGCTAAAGTTCTGTATCACCTTAAGGATTGCAAAGCACTTTCCTCACAATAACCCTTTGATGTGAGTAACCAAAATCTCTTACAGATGTGAAAACAGAGACCTAGAGAAATGAACTGTTTTGACAATCACACACAGCTAGTGAATTGGAAAATACTCGCTCAAAGATGGGACTCATTTTAGATATGTTGTCTTTCACATTACTGTTTTGTTAGATTGCTCAAATCCATCCCAGGAGGAACTTCAAGCTTCTCTGAGCTTCTTCATCAAATTGGCAGCACTTTTGGAGAAAGTTTTTTCCAATATTCATCTTTATGGAAGATATTTTTTGAATCACTTCGATATACCATCTAGTCTGTAAAATAGTAAAAACAACTCACATTTATGGAGCACTTTAAGTCATACAAAACACTTGCCATGGGTTAGAGGTACAAGGAACACTCTCACCTTTTAACAGATGAGGAAGATGACACTGTAGAGTAAAGACAGGAAATGATTAGATGCTCCTTGTGATATAGCATTTATGATGTTGGTCTAACCTACATTCTGCCCCCACCCCCAAACTCTTTTCCACTCTTTCTAGTGGTTCTTGTCAAATGAGATACCTTTTCCCTGTATAGTCTGTGTTCTTGAGTTTAAGAAACAGTAGGTTGTTAATTTTGATGTTCTCTAAGTTTTGCTTATCTAGTCTGTTCCTCTGACTGGCTTTTCTCTTTTTATAGTCAGCATAAAATAGCGTTTCGCTTCACCCTGGAAAAAACAACAACTGTAAACTAAAATCACTGACTGCCTTTCAAAGTCATTTACAATCTGACATTTAGCTTTTTCAACCTGACTTTACAGAACTATCTCCATACATGATACACATTACCTTAAATAGGTTATGGGATTATGAAGCAGTGTATTTACTCATTTAAAACTATACTAAGACTTTTGACCATACCCTATACAACAGGGAGTCTAGAAGTATTGTTCCTTTTTCATTATTGATATTTTTTTCCTTTTTTCATTTATTTTGAGATACTAGACTTTTGTTCCATCAAATAAATCATATAATTTTGAATAGCTTCAAAAGGGAAACTTTTGGTAGTATCATTAGTATGATATTGAAGATATAAACATATTTGAGCATTCTTGTATTTGTGGAGCCCAAATCTTAGCAATGCAAGATGATTGCTACTATGCCCTACAGTATTTCTGTGACTATTATGACTTCCAGCAATTAAATTTTACTGGATCCAAGTTATATTTATATTAAGAATGTTGGAATGGCTCAATTTTAGGGAATATAATCAACAAATCATTGCAATCACATGATTGTGTCAATACACATAGCAAAAACTGACAGTAATATTTTATGCTAAATTATACAATCTTACAAAACATTACTTTCATATCATGAAGTGCATATTAAAAAAATACTAAAATCTAATGTAATTTACAATGGTCAGTATTATATGTTTTCTCCATAAAGAGAAGAGTGAATTAAAGATAATCTTTCTTGACACTATTACTTGATGGACATGAGCCATAGAAAGAGGAAAATGGAAAGAAATTAAAATGAAAACAAAACTGGACAGAGGAGTCAAAGTTAACCTTGTTTGCAGCTGATACAATGATTTTTCTTTAAAATCCCTAGAGAATGAATAAACTATTTAAGACAATTATTTCTAGAAATTATTAGGTTATAAGACAAATATATACATATCACCAGAATATCTCTACAACTGTAAAAAAAAAGGAGAAAGATAGGAAAGTACAACATTTAAAGTAATTAACTGCTTTATGAAATATCTTGGGTCCATATACCAAGACACACAAAGATATAAAGATTATATGAAAGCAATTATACATTTTTATATTGGACAATTATATATGCATAGTAACATGTTTAATATGAAAATTGGTTCACTGTCTATTTTCCCTCTTTTTAACATTATGATTTTCTCACATTTTATAATATGATCAGAGTTTCTGCTTTTTCTTTTAGGTAATTTATTATATAATAAAATTTTGTTTTATCCTCTGCTTTTTTTTCTGCATTTGTTAAGATATCTACATTTTTTAAACAAAAAATATAGTTAAATTTGAAGCTATATATTTTTACTCTAATTTAGTGGATTATTTCATTCATTAACACTTTAGTTCACTATTGCTAGCTTTTCATTTTACTTCATTTAACACTTCTGTATTAACTTGATTTCCTTTTTGTGAATTAATTTTTCCCTAGGACTAGCTCTATTTGCATTACTTTGAGGCTACTCTATTCTAACTAGATTTTATGCCCACTACTTATTTGCCTTATTTCAAATGCCTTGAATTTTCTTAAATTGTTAAAGTGATATGTTGCCTGTCCTTTTATATCAACTTTCTACTTCCCACATTTACCCTATTCTTTCCATTATTTAATAACTATGTTGTTAGAAAGTTTTCTTTCTCTCTTCCAAACTCCTCATAATGTTATTTATACTATAATATGATATAAGATAACATAATATAACATAACAATATAATGTAACATACTATAATGCAATATGAAATATTATATCACATAATGTAATATAGTACAATGCAATACATTGCAATATAATTTTCCTAAAACTTATTATTTACTTTATCTTCTTTCTTACTTTTCTCCTAGTCTAGTCTGTTCTCATTTGTATTTTCTTATTTGTGGATATTACATTTTTCTGTTACTCCTTTGTTCTCTCAATGTTCCTCAAGAAGATGAAACTTCTGAAATAAAATTTTTAGCCTTTTCCTTTATACTATTTACATTATTGTGTTTTTTAGATATCTTTTTTTCCCATTTTGTGTCTTCTCAAGAAGCTTCAGTATTTTCTACATCTAACATTTAAAGCACTTTGTAATCTCACACCAATCCCCCATATATTTATTATTATAATTATATAATGCATATTATATTCACATATGTATTCATACATTCTTCTTTGTAGCTGAACTGGTCTACTTATTATCTACAGAAATCATTGAAGAAACTGTCTTCAAATTTCTTACTTTTGTACAGGCTAACCTTCATTCCTAAGGCTTTTCTTCCACTCCTGCATCCTTCATTTCTTGCAGTCATTGAACATTTCCAAGACTTAAATAAAATACCACTGCCTACATTAACATTGCCTAACCTTTTCAGTTGCTGGCAATTCATTGTTTACAGTCTAATAAATATGTGTAAAATTTTAAAAAAAGGGTTAATTTGGACGAAAGTCATATAAGCGGCAGGAAGGAATGAAATTGATGAATTAGGAAGTGGATATAACATATGTAAGGAGTAACAAGAATGAAGTTAGGTAATAATGATGAGAATATTTGAGGACTGGAAGAAGGAAACTAAGAAAATTCACTTCAGATGGCTTCAATCTTCTCACTGAAGAGGCCAGATTATGTACTATTTGTATGAATGTGGGAGAAGGACTCAGGCATGATTATGTTCTACTGGTGACAGGAATATAGCTGCCAGTCAGAAACCATCACAATAAAGGTATTTTGTACAGTGTAACATTCCTTCATTTAAAAATATTTTTTAAGTGCCTATGCATCAAACACAACACAGAAAACATGCTAGATAAGATACAAATAAAGAAGACAGATTCTTCTTTTCATGGAGTTTACTTTCTGATTAAGTGTTGTGGTAATACCATTGATTAAGGTTTGTGATTTTCTTTAGTTTAGTGACATGCTCAAATTCATCTAAGTAGTGAGACACAGATTCCTAAGGGAATATGTTTTACCTGAATGAAGGCAGGACACTGAAACTTTCAGAACAGTCATGAGCTGATTTGTGCACATGGGTTTTCCTTAGTCACATGACTTTCTACTAGGTTCCAGATGCATGGGCCCATTCTCCCATAAGGTCACTGGATAAAGCATGAAAAGCTATGACCAAGTTAAGTGTGTATAGTAATGTGCTTTTTATTATTGCATTTACTTTGGAAATAGAAACTGTTTAATTGCTATATCTATTCTTTTTTTCTTTCATTTGGTTTATTATTTAATAAATGCTTTATGTTTCACCTAATGAAGTCATGTTGATTAGCTTACATATAAATAGGAAGCAGAACCCTGAGGGATTATGAGGTATACTCATGAGTAGCAGAAATATATATAGCTTCTTTCTCACACACACCCCAAATGAAAACAAAAAAGGTTGATAGTAATATCTTGGGACAGTTTGGGTCATGTCTGTTTCATTCTAGTCTATTTCTTAGAATGCTAGATCTTGCAAAATTAGGGAAGGTTGGAGTGATTTAGCTAGCCTAGAAAATAAATGGGGTGGTCATTCCCATTCTGAGAACTATTCATCTCTCTAGTAAAGTTCTTCAAAATGGAAATCCTTCATTTCTTAATCTTTTCTTCCAATGTAGTAGTTACTAGAACAATTATGGAAGTAAAATGCAAAATGTCTAGAACATTGATGCCAAATTATAATAGTTTATTTTCAGGCTAACTTAGTTTTTTTATTTTTTCTTATTTCTGAAAGTATATGTTTTGGTCAGAGTGAAACTGTTACTTTTTATCAAGAAATAGCATTTCACAGAGATTTTTAATGTAATAATTTCACTTTGGTATTGGAGCAGTGTGTTTTATGTATCATAGAAAATGAACAGTATTGAAGTCAAATTTTAATGCAGACACAATTTTTTACCCCAAGAAAGACATCATTTGGACCTCAGTTTTCTCATCCATACAAGGAGGGGTTTTGGTCGGATGGTTTTCATTCTACAGTGAAGTAAATAAACATTTATTTAACATTTACTATATGCTGAGCCGTGGGGATGCAAAGAAAAAAAAAGAACTTCTGCTTTCAAGAGGCTTTTATTCTATTTTAGAAAACAACATAATCATGTATAAGTGATTATAAAATATGGATAGGAATATGTACAAATGTGCATGAATATATGTGATATATATTCATAAGCATATATAGGTATAGAAATTTATGTGTTATACACGCACACACACACACTACATATCTGTTTAAAGTAAATTCAAGTTAATTCATTAAAATGTGAGTGGTGATCACAGCTGGATGGGTGGAGTCCTGGATCAGAAAAAAATATATTACCGAGTTGAAACTTTGAAAGAGTAAACGGAAATAGTGAATGGAGAGAAAGAAAAGTGATTTTAAATTCTTATCATTAAGCTTATCACTCCCCCTCCCTTATTTTTAATATTTCATTAGGATTTCTGATCTTGCTACTCAAAAATGCTATTTTTTTTTCAATTACAGTTGTAGGGAGAACTTGGATATTTTATTAGCGATTATCATTATTCTAAACTTGGCATCATTTTGATCTTGATGTGTCTATTTTTAAATGAATTATAGCCTCTTTTCCTTATTTTTGGAGATGTTTCTTTGCATAAGCTACTCTCATCATCTCATGAATGGATCTGAAAGGTATATTTCAGGACTCTGTTGTTCCATTTGGAGAAAGGACCTATTCACCATTAAACTTCAGTGGTGGTACTAGTAAGGAGGGCAAACTGACAAAACTAAACTTATCACTCCCATTCTTATATTTGAGATATGAATAGTGGTGACTAAGCCTCTTAGTAAAATTAGTTTACTCAATGCATTTGAAACAAATGTCAGCCTTAAGTACCATTTTCATTATTCTTTTATTGGACTTTGTCTATGAAAAGTATGTATTGAAGCTATGATGATCTCTCCTAATTTATATCTAAAGGAGTGTTTAGAAGAAAAATATATTGACAACAGATTCACTGTGTGAAGAAGATATTGACTCATTAAAATAATTTATCTCCTCCATTTATGGCATAAGTATCATGTTAATTATGCACATTTTGTAAAAGAAGAGTGGAATTGATGGGCAAAGTTTATATAAAACAGATTAGTCCAAAAGAATAAATATTTGTTGGAGGCAGAGCCAAGATGGTGGAGTAGAAACAGGGATTTTTATAGCTCTCCCCCCAAGTTGAGCCAAGTACTTGTAAAAAATGATGCTGAAAAAATTCTGGAGCTGCAGAATCCACAGAGTGAGGGAGCAAAGTAAATCTCCAGCCCAAGACAGCCTGGAACGGCAACACAAAGCATCTTATTGCACTCTGGGAACAGGGTGCAGTCCAGGCTGGGCTGTGCCAGCATAGGTGGGACCTGAGCAGCCTTGGAGGATTGAATTTCTGGTAACTGTGGCCATTTACAGACTTCATGACCCACAAAACACCAAAGACAAATTGGAAGGTCAGTGGAAAAACAAAACAAAACTATTGGACCTATGTGAGAGAATAGAGTGGTCTGACCCCAGCCTCAAGGAGGTGGAGGAGCCCATGGCAGCTGCAGCAGTAAGGACAGAAACAGTGGCTGTTTCTGGAGCTCTAGGTCCACAGATTGTGGAGGGATCAAGGAGCTGAGAGTACACCCCCTCTGGAAGCAGAGAACCCTAACCCTTAACAAAACACTCAAAAGTGAAGTAAATGGCTGGTGAAAGGAGCAAAAATTTTTTTAAAAAGAATCTGATTATATAATCTTACTTTGGGGATGAGTGAGACCAAAATATACAAAGAGATGAAGACAACAAAGTAAAAGCTCGTCCATCCAAAGTCTCCAAGAAAAATATGAATTGGTCTTAGACCATGAAAGAGCTCAAAAAGGATTTTGAGAATCAAGAAAAGTAGAGTAAAAATTGAGATAAATGAGAGTGATGCAAGAAAATCATGAAAAACAAATCAGCTGCTTGCCAAAGGAGACTCAAAAAAGTGCTGACAAAAGTAACACCTTAAAAAATAAACTAACCCAAATTACAAAAGAGATCCAAAAAGTCAATAAGGAGAAGAATGTCTTAAAAAGCGCAATTGGCCAGATGGAAAAAGGGGTCCAAAAGTTCACTGAAGAAAATAATTCTTTAAAGATTAGAATGGAGCAGATGGAAGCTAATGACATTTTGAAAAATCAAGAAACTATAAAACAAAACCAAAGGAATTAAAAAATAGCAGAAAATGTGAAATTTCTCATTACAAAAAAAAAATAAAATAAACTGACCTGGGAAACAGATCCAGGAGAGATATTTTAAAAATTCTTGATCTACCTGAAAGACATAATCAAAAAAAAGACCCTAGCCATCATTTTTCAAGAAATTGTCAAGGAAAACTGCCCTGATGTTCTAGAACCAGAGAATAAAATAGATATTGAAAGAATTCACCAATCACCTCATGACATTCTAAAAAGAAAAGTTCTAGGAATATTACAGCTAAATTCCAGAACACTAAGTCTTGGAGAAAATATTGCAAGGAACCAGAAAGAAACAATTAAAGTATTGTGGAAATATAATCAGGATAACAAGATCTAGTAGATTCTACACAAAGAGATCTAAGGGCTTAGGAATGTGATATTTCAGAGGTCAACGAAGCTAGGATTAAAACCAAGTATCACCTATCCACCAAAACTGAGCATAATACTTTAGGAGAAAACATCGTCCTTCAATGAAATAGAGGACTTCGAAGCATTCCTGATGAAAAGACCAGAGCTAAGTAGAAAATTTGACTTTCAAACACAAGACTCAAGGAAAAGATGAAAAGATAAACCGGAAAGAGAAATCAAAAGGAACTTACTGAAGGTGAACTGTTTATATTCCTACATGGAAAGATAATATTTGTAACTGAAACTTTTTTCATTATTAGGGTAGTTGAGGAAATTATATACGGAGACAGAGGTCAGAGGGTGAGTTGAACGTGAAAGGATGATATCTAAAAATATCAAGTTAAGAGATGAGAGAGGAATATATTGGAAGGAGAAAAGGATACATTAAT
The DNA here is from genome assembly GCA_023548195.1 of Bettongia penicillata ogilbyi. Taxonomy (NCBI): domain Eukaryota; kingdom Metazoa; phylum Chordata; class Mammalia; order Diprotodontia; family Potoroidae; genus Bettongia; species Bettongia penicillata. Next base: position 16,953,859 of record JAJHZJ010000120.1, read on the forward strand.
CTCTCACATAAAAGAGGCAAAGAAATGTTTTTTCAGTGGAGGAAAGGATGGGGAGTAAGTCTCTTAGCATTTCTGTTTCCTGTTTCCCTTATCATGCTTCTCTTTATTCTTGTGTTTGAAAATCAAGTTTTCAATTCAGCTCTGGTCTTTTCATCAAGAATGTTTGAAAGTCTTCTATTTCATTGAATAACAATTTTTTTTCCCCTGAAGTATTTTACTCAGTTTTACTGAGTAGATGATTCTTAGTTTTAATCCTAATTTCTTTGACTTCTGGGATATCATATTCCAAGTCCTTCAGTCCCTTAATGTAGAAGTTGCTACATCTTGTGCTATCCTGATTGTGTTTCCTCAGTACTTTATTTCTCCCTGGCTGCTTGCAATATTTTCTCCTTGACCTGGGAACTCTGGGATTTGGCTACAACATTCTTAGGAGTTTTCCTTTTTGGATCTTTTTCAGGGGGTGATGGGTGGATTCTCTGAATATTTGTTTTACCCTCTGATTCTAGAATATCGGGGCAATTTTCCTTGATAATTTCATAAAAGATGATAACAGCTACATTTTAGAGACAAAATTTTGGAAAGATTTAAGAACTGATCAACTCAATGACCAACCATGATTTAAAAGGTAGATACGCTACTCACTTCTTGGTACAGTGGTGATAGTTTCAAGATGCTATAGAAGATATACATTTTGATATGGTCAAAGACAGAATTTAATTAGCTTATTTTTGCATATTTGTTGCAAGAATTTGGTTTTTCTTTTTTAATGGGGCAGGGGAAATTTTAAGGGAGATTTTTGAAAGATCTTTATGAAAGTGCTCAGAAAACTTTTAGAACCTCAAATTCAGGTGCTCATTATTATTAATTGCTTATGTAATGAGATTGATACCAGGTATGTTTTTTAACTTCCTTTATAATGATAGTGGAACAGATGTAACAATGTGAGAAGTAGAGTAGAATGTGTAAGAGCCTTGCTGAAGAAGTGGGCTTTAGGAGAAAGTTGATGGATCAGTTTGTTGGTATACCAATAAAGGAGATTATTTGGACCTGCCCCAGACTTTAATCCAAATTTAACAAAAATGTATATTCATTTTAATATCTTCTTGCTGTCAAAAACATTGATATCTTGGACAATTTATTATTTACTTTCACAGTTCATAATATAAATTACTCAAATCTTGAACCAGGCATAGTTGACATTTCTAACTTACTTTTGGTTACATGCTAGTGAGGCAATTTGTTCAGTAGCTTCTTTCAACAAAAGAAGATGGGAAATAGACAAACATAATCTTCAAGAATGACTCATCAAAATATAGATGTGCCCCCTGAATAACAAAGGAGTTGCACCAGCTATGTTTCTTGTGCTCTCTAATTTATTTCTGATTGTATATTTAGAGCTACTTGGTGTTTGCTTACACTTGATACATGAATTTTGTAAAAGGCATTGCCTCTCTTCCTTCACTCTAGACTATAGAATGGTGTAAGCCCTGGTTTATAGAACCACTCTGGTCACTTTGGTAGAACTGGGCAGTTAGCTTTCAGATGGAACCCACATGAATTAGGTCAAAGGATTCAAATTAGAGGCAAAAAGTGCCATATCTTGGTTCGTGTCCTGTCTTGGTCCTGTTTTAAATTTCCTGTGATCATGGGATTACAGTTTTATGGGGAATATTATACACCATCTAATTCAAATCTGCTTCCCTTTACGGATAAGGAAACAAACCCAGAGAGGTGAAGTGATTTCAAATTCAAGTTACAACTGTTAAAAATCCATGTTTGCACAACCTAAAGTCTCTTCTACAATGTCTTCCCCTTCTCTTTATGATTTCTGAACATCTAGACAGTCATCAGAAAATAAACGTTAAAAGAAGCTAGAATGTCTATGTGGGTATTTTGCTTAGGACAAGTATGAGCTAAATAAATACTCAGTTAAATGGAATTCCACATCTTTCTCAGCATCAGTAGTTTGCTAGAATCCTCTGCAAATTTCACATAATGTGAAGTGGTTGATGGGGGTGCAAGAAGGGCAAAATATAAATGTTGTCTTCCTGGACCTCCAGAATTCATCTCTGCTATAGGTTCAGAGCTCAAGAGCCAAGATACAATCATGAGCTCATAAATACCTAGGAACTTAAACCAATTCAAAATAAGTAAATGGGACAATTTGATCCAGACAAATTACTTAAGGTAGCCTGATTTATAATGGCTGTTTTCATAACACCAATTTAATTTGTTCAAGGCTTCATTAATTAGCTTTTGCACTATTTCTTGTAAATCTATGTCCAAATTTCAGATAAGGCTTGTTGTGCTTTTCGGCTTTGTTTATGTCTCAGTCTTTTAATATCTCTAATAATCAAACCCTTTTCCTCCTTGTTGTAGTTATTTTCCCAAAACTACCTTTAAAAGCATAGACTCAGAAATTAAGTCTCATTATTTTATGTCATGTCTATCTAATAGTTTGTGTTAATAGACTATTGGTCATTCATACAAAAAGTAAACCAAAAATTAGTTGAATCATTACTGGAGTTGAACCAGTAGAATAAACAGGGATTTGTACTCTTATACCCCTACCCCATGATATAATGCAAAGGGCAGTAGATTCGGAATCAAAATATCTGAGTACATACCCCAGCTCATATATTTTAGCACATGTATGACTTTAAGTGACTCACTTTCCTTTCTTAGGACATAGTTTTCTTATTTGAAAAATTAGATGAAACAAGAAATTCCCTACCAACTCTAAGTCTATGTCCCACCAAACAACAGCAATACAAACATGTAAGATGCCACTACCTTCCCAAAAAAACCCCACATAATTCTATTTTAATAATAATTTGCAATTCTGAAATTAGATGGTAATTTATTCCCTTATAATTTGGATACTAAAGAGGATAGGTTGATTTTATAACTTTGCATTATTTACTTGCTTTAAAGGGTCAATTAGGCTGCAAAAATTTTACAAATAGATGAAACAACTTTGTATGCTTTGTCTCCCTGTGACCACTGAAATGATATACAGATTTCATTTGACATTTAAAACTCTTCACAACCTGGCTCCTACATTCCTCCTCAGTGTTATTTCATGCTTCTTTTTTTAAATTTCTACCCTTCATGCTCTATAAAACCCAGTCAAATTTGCCTTCTTGTTCTGTTTCTCATACGATATTTGATCTTACATCTCTGTGCCCACTTGTGTAGCACTGAAACTATTGTTCCGTTTTCACGGACAAGTCTGATCCCTAGAATGTCACTACTACACCTAACTCAGGTTTCTAGCCACAGCTTTGAGGGATTGGGCATTGTCTTGCTAATTCTCTTGCTAAAGAGCTAATGTTATAGCTCATTGTTTTATTTCATTTTTTAAATGATATTTATTTCTTTTTAGCATTCTTTTATGTTAAATTTTGAGTTCCAAATTCTCTCCTTCCAACCCTTCCTATATCCATTAAAATTAAACAATATATCAATTATAAAAGTGAAACCAGGCAAAACATATTTTCATATTTTTGCTTATTGTTTTAAATATTTTATTGATATGCTTTGCTTTACATTGTGAACATTTACAGATTGCTCCTTCTTGAGGGACCTCATAACAAAATAAAAAGAGGCACTTTATTTGAAAGTATCTGTGATATTGCCTATGTATAGTGCTGCATACCTCTCTACAAAAAAAAAAAAGTAGAAAACTATTTTATCTTCCTCCCAGTGCGATTATAAACAAAACAAAAAGAGAGACAAAGAGAAAATAAGTTTGATCACCTAAGTGTAATGGATATCATGTTTCACCACTGGTCCACTGGAATCCTGAACGGCCATTGTATTGATCGTAACTCTTAAAGATACTAAGCTGCTTGTGTTTTTTTTTTTTTTTACTAGTATGACTGTTATTGTATAAATTGTTCTCCTAGCTCTGCTTATTTAGTTCTTCTATAATTTATAAAAGTTCTCAAAACTGTTCATTTTACAATATTGACATTGTAATACAAATTGTTCTTCTAGTTCTTCCCATTTCTCTCTACACCAGCTCAGTCTTTTCATATCCCTTTGAAATCATGTATTTCCCTTTTTCTTGCAGCAAAATAGTACTCCATCACATTCATATATCACAATTTATTTAAGCATTCCTCAATTGATAAATAACCTTTTAGTTTCCAGGGCTTTTTCTTTTTCATTTTTTTTTGTCACCACAAAGCAACTATTATAAATACTTTTGCAAATAAATGGGCTTTTCTTTATTCTTTGATCTATTTTGAGTAGACCTAACGGTGCTATAGATGAATGAAAGGGAATGTAAGATTCAGTGACATCCACAATGCCTGCACCAGTTTGTGGGTGTGCCAATAGGGCATCAATGTATCCTTTTCCCCCATTTCCTTCACAATATCCATCATTTTTCAGTCATTATCATCCATTCATTATCATCTTTCCAATCCTAATGGTTATGAAGTAAAATCTGAGGGTTGCTTTCATTTGAATTTCTCCATTTAGTAGTGATTTCAAACATTTAAATAATATGACTATTAATAACTTATTTTCCCCCCTTAAGAACTGTATTTCATATCCTTTGACCATTTATCAATTGAGGACTGTTTCTCTCTCTTTAAATTTAAATCAATTGTTTAGTATATGTTATAAATGAGAACTATCAAGGAAACATTGCAGTTTTCCCCATTGAGTATTCCCTTTTAAATCTTAGTTTTATTAGATTTGTTTATGCATTTTTTAAAGTTCTGCAATCCAACTTATCTATTTTATATTTTGTAATATTTTCTATTACATAAACTTTATCATTTATTACTGTCATGAATTTTTCTCCTATCCATATATCTGATGGATTGAAAAAAAGTTCTTTTCTTTTTTTCTCTAATTTATGTCATGGTGAGGATAAGGAACAAGGTTCAGAATTTCAAGGAAGAGAGAAATTTGGTAGATAAGGGGATTTCAGATTTTAAGAATATAGTAGTTTTTCATTGGTGAGTGATGACTCTATCATGGCTTTGATCATCACTGAATATAGATCAGCTGGAGTTTAGGAGTAGGCTATGTAAAATGGATAAATTGAGGAATGAGGAGGTTAGAATTTTGGAGGCGGTATCAATATGTATATTGAGGCCCGAGTATGATCATAGAAGTTGAGGAGAAAGGAAAAACAACAGCAATAGTAACAATAACTGTGAACTTGGCCTTAAATTCATTAGCGAAAGAAGGGGAAAGTGTCCTGGAAGTCACCAGACAACAGCTATGAGAAATTCTATTGGGTTGTGTGGATAAGTTGAATAAACTTCAAGGAAGGAAATTTAAATAAATGAGGGTCATAGACCTAAAGGTTCCAACAGAGATGTTGGGAGCAACTGTGGAAAGCAAGGAATATGCTCACCCAAATGAAAGTGCAACAGAAGCTGAAAAAGTTGGTTAAGGAGGCCATTTCATGCTGATCCTGCAGGGAGTCAGGTCACATGAAGCTAGGAGATGGAAGTACTGAAAAGGGGGGGAAGTATTAATTAAATATTATTTATTTGAAATTTAATATTTATTTGATTAATTTTAAAAATTAATATTTAATATTATCATTTACATTAAATAAATTAAATGTTTTCTTGTAGAAGGCATTATATAAAGTTCCATGCAACAATGTGTAGCTTTAGAGATGGGCAATAGAGGGTTTGAGTTGAAAGGGATGGAAATAAGGAAGTAGGCAATGAGTGACAGATAATAAACTTTGAAAACTAGCACACGATGGAATATTTTCACACTCCTCACTGGATATCATTCTCAGAGATTAGTTGAAAATATCATAATGTAGAAGAGCTAGGTGGTATAGAAGTTAGAGTGCTGGGCATGGAATAAGGAACACTTGAATTCAAATCTGTTCTCAGACACTTCCTGCATATGTGACCATGGGCAAGTCACTTAACTTATATTTGCCTTAGCTTCCTTAACTGTAAAAATTGGGATAGATAACTTCTATTTCCCAACGGTTTTGGTGAGAAGATAATATAAATGAAGTACTTCATACAGTGCCTGACACTTAATAAATACTATATAAATAAACTATTATTAATACTGTCTAAGGGAAAGGAGAATTTTCAAAACAAAATAATATATACCAGATATTTCTCCCCATTCTTTGTTTGCTATTTTAGTAGATGCTATATGGTTGAGATTCATAGGACACTAAGATTTGAGAAGAATCAGTATTGTGTTATCCAAAGGATAATGGAGAGAAAATAAGCATATTCAGGTTATGATATGCTATTGGTGATGATGTGTGCAAGAAGCAATGAAAAAGGCTATATCCATCATATGATACAATAAAATTTTATTAATCACCTACTATTTGCCAGGCACTTTGTTTAGCACTCGGCATACAAATAAGAAAAAAAAAAGACAGACTCTACTACAATTGAAGAAGCTAGTACACAAACAGAATATGAAAAGTAGGAATGTGAGGAGTCTTAGAAATTAGCTAGAGATATGCTGAAGATGAAGCAGAAGGAAACCAAGATAGGCAGCTAGTGTTAAATGAGGAAATGATTAAAATTAAGAGCCTTGTCTAAAGAGAACGTGTGAAAGGAATTGGAGTAAAAGATATTGTCCATATTAAAAAAAAGGATACTGATCCTAGGATGCATGTGAGTGTGAGTGTTTATGTTGTGTGTATGTGTGAAGTATAATGGATAGATGTATTCCTAGAATATGATAGATGTATTCCTAGAATATGAAAGGGAAGACAGGAAAGAGTGCAACATATTGCATAGATTTGCTAAATGGAATTTTTGGGAAGAAAGACACTGACAAAAATGGAGTAGCTGTTCATTCATCCAGTGGTTCAAAATTTATTAAGTACTTGCAATGTGTTAAGAACCATGCTTGGTGCTAAAAAGATAAAACCAAATAAATATAAAAACAATGGCAACAATCAGTCCTTGACTTCAAGGAGTTTTCATTTGATTGGAGGAAAACAAAATAAACTAAGAAAAGCATGTGCATATATAATATGCACACATGCATACACATATATATATATGTGCATATATATGCAAATGTATGTGTGTATCTGTCTACACCAGTATTAATGACTAAAATAATAAAATACATTTAGTAACCTATTTAAAGAGTTGTAAAATGTTTCCTACTCATTATCTCTCCTAATCTTTTAACCAACCCTATAAGATAAATGTTATTGTAAGCCTCACTTTTGAAAACAGGAAATTTAGGCTTAGAATGGTTAAATGATATCCCAGTACTTAACACAATAGGTGCATATAATACTTGCTTAATGTTTGCCGATTTTATTTGTGAGGAAAACATAAATAATCAGTCTCTGGAATGGAATGGTAGACCAGGTCTTCCTGTTTCCTAATCAAGTGCTCTGTTATATTACACTGCTTCTCTAAGGAAATCAATAAAATCATTGCAACAGGAAAATATTGGAGGGATGGAACGAAGACGGCAGCGTACAGAGAGTAACTCTATTGAACTCTTCCAACATTCTCTTCCAAACAATTTTAAAATAACATCCAGTGTGGTAGGGGAGGAGAGGAGAAGGAGAGGAAAAAGAAATTTACAGTATAATTTCATTGTATGTTTTAAAGAAATAGCAATTGTGCATAGTAGATTTGCAGTTTCATGTATAATCATTTCTGTTGTACTGTTATAGAAATGCTTGTTTTATTTCACAACTTAAAAATAAAATAAATTGAATTTTTTTTAAATGTCAAATCAAATTTTGGAGTAGAAGGGTCAACAAAAGGTAGGAATGAGGCATTTTTCTGGCTTCAGAAAAGTTTAGAGGTCAGGAGGAGAAGTCTGGGACATCTATGGAGATAGAGTTTTGTCCAGAGATCACACTTGCAGGAAGCAGCAATAACAGCTTCAGAAATTCTCTACTGTTCTCAAGGAGATTATAGGGAACCTTTTGCTGGAATTTAGCATAGTGGTGATTGACAATTCTATTGACCACACACAGTTCCAGGGTGGAGCAGAGTGTTGGTGGTCAATCATGAAGGGGCCATGATCACAGTTCCAAAGCAAAACTAGCATTTGTAGCTGTGGGTGACCAAGAACCCCTGTTGGGTAAAGACCAGCGAATAGGCAGGAATACAATGACCATACCTCTCCTAAGATGACAGAATTTTGGAAGCATCCAAAATCAGAAGATCCCCAGAATTAGTTCTGAAACAGAACCATGAAAAAACCTGAAGCTTGAGACAGTGCCTTCCCAGCCTTAAGCAAGGAGAGCCTAACTTTAACACAAAATCTAAAGTCAAGAAATATACTGGAAAAAATGAGAGAAAAAAACACAATAATTTTATCAAAGAAGAATCTACAATAGTGGCAGGGAAGAGAAAAATATATACTTTAAAGAAACAATAATATGAAAACCATTATTAAAAAAATAAAGTCTCAAAGTAAAGGAATAATTAGATCCAAACACAAGGAAAATTCCTAGAAGAATTAAACAAAGAGATTAGATTTGTAGAAGAGAAAATGAGAAAATAAATGGGTGATTTAAGAAAATTATGCAAAGAGAATTAATACCTTTAAAAAAGAAACACAAAAATACAGAAGAAAATAACACTTTGAAAAACAGAATTCACTAAATGGAAAAAGAGATTCAAAAAAATCTCACTGATGAAAATCATTTCTTAAAAAGTAAAATTGGGTGAGGAAAAGCTAATAACTCCATATAACATTTAGAAATAATTTTTAAAAAGTCAAAAGAATGAAAAAATAGAATAAAACATGAAATATCACATTGGAAAAACAACTGACCTGGAAAATAGATTAAGGAGAGATAATTAAGAATTATTGATCTCCTTGAAAATAATGATCAAAGAAAGAAGACAGTCATAATATTTCAAGAGATTACAAAGTGAGTGGAATAGGTTTAGTGAAGACTTCTCAGATTGTAATTCTTCTCCCAGGGGTGAGGTAAGACTGAGAGGCTCAAGGTCACAATATTTTTAGAGTGGAATAATTCCATATAAGTATATAAAACAGTGTAGTACATTAGGGTCTCAGTGATTAGATGAAACTTACATAATTCTTCGATGTCTTCATTTCAAAAGGGATTGGTTAGATTTCGCATCTAGAATGTAAGATCATATTCTCAGCTAATAAGGATAATGGTCAATGGGGAGGGAGGGACTTGCGTTAGTCTATAAATATTACTTCTCCCTTGTCTTCGGCTTTTTCTGCTCCAGGTGAACTGGTACAGGAACTGCTCGCTTCTCAGGAATCAAATAAATAAACTTTCTGTCATCACTTTGAGAGGCCTCTGAGTAATTAATTAAGTAGGGTTCCGAGCCATCCCACAGAAAAGGATACTTCACTGATATCATAAATTGTGAACGTAAAATAGAAATTGAAAGAATTTACCAATCACCTCCTGAAAATGATCTCAAAATGAGAACTCTGAGGAATATCATAGCCAAATTCCCGAATTTCATGTTCAAAGAGATAATCCATCAAGCAGCCAGAAAGAAACAAGTGAACAAGACAGGATCATGTTGACTTAGTGGCTGCCTCATTAAAGGAGCAGAAGACTTGGCATATGATACCTGGGAGGGCAAAGGAGTGAGGAAATAAACCAAAAATAACCTCTATGAGAGATGATCTCTGAGGATCTCTCAGGAGTGAAGCCTCCTCAAAGAGTTAATTATTTCTTGGACTGTTGAAATATTTGTAATAGGTTGGTTTCGTAGAGAAATATTTTCAACATATTCTGTACTTTCCCAGTCATCCCCCCTAGTTTTTAGGCATGTAGCAGGGGTGGAATAACACCTCCCTCCTTTCTTTGTTATTCTTCCCCCTTTCTTTCTTTTCTTTTCTTTTCTTTTTTTTTGTAAAACTGTTTCCTCTTGCAAAAATCCTGTGAAAACTGTGTTTGTTGTCTGTTATTGGGGTAGATTCCCCCCCCCCCAATAGATTGTGCCCTCAGGGCTTGCCACCAATGAGCCCTGAGGAAGGGGGTTAGGGAGGAGGGGTTTGTGGTTAAGATCTATGTAATCTGCTGAGCTGAACACACCTCTGATCTCTTCGGAAGATGCCATCTTTTGGGTGCTCTGAGGGAGCGCTTTCTCAAGAGAAAGTCAATAAATGAACTATTCTTTCTGCTAATATCTGAGTCTGTGATTTATTACTAAGAGTCTCTGTACCCCACACAACCTCTTTGCATTTTTTTTTTGTTTTAAAGACTGTTTTATTTTATTTTTCCCAATTACATGTAAAAAATTAGCATGGATTCTTTTATACTTTTTGAGTTCCACATTTTCTTCCTTATTCCTGCCCCTACAGCCTCCTTGAAAAGGAAACATTTTGATATACATCATATTTATACAGTCATGCAAAACATATTTCCATATTAGCCATTTTGCAAAAGAAAATACAGTAAAAATATCCACAAATAAAGAAACATTTAAATGTATACTTTGTATACTTTGTGTACTTTGTACACTTCATTCTGACTCCAGTTCTTTCTCCGAAGGTGGATAACATTTTTTTATCATAAGTCTTTTGGTATTCTCATGTATCATCGTTGGGAATAGAAGAGTAATTGACAGTTGATCATCATACCATACAACTATTACCATATAAAGTGATCTTCTGGCTCTACTTATTTCACTTTGTGCAAGGGACACAATGGGAGACCTTGGCCTTTTAGGCCAAGGCCTCTCAGGGACTCATTTAAAGTGAAGTAATGCCCATTCACTGAATAGGTCTCTTTACAAGGTAGTCAGGGGGAGGGCCTCTTTAATAGAAAAGGAAAAAAAACAAATAGATAAATCACTCTGGGAGGGGCAGGAGCATCAGGGTTGTTGTTTGGAAGAGAAACTGTTACTATTGACATTCACTCTAAGCCGGGAAGGTCCAAAAACAGCCATTGAGTGGAGGTTGAACAGAGACCCATCGTTATTCAATCCATGGGCTTTTCTGTACAAATAGGTCCTTCTTTTTCTTTTGTCTCTTTGGCATGCAGTTGTGCATTGCTGGGTCACATGGTATGCAGAATTCCAAACCATTATCCAGAATAAGTGGGTCAGTTCTCAACTTTGTGAAGAGCATCATTTTCCTTTTCTGTCATGTTTTGTTGTGGCTGTTTGGCCGTTTTCAGTCACATCCACTCTTTGGGATCCTTTTGGCAGAAATTCTGGCATGATTTATCATTTCTTTTACAAGCTCATTTAATAAACAAGGAAGCTGACCGAAAAATGGTTAAGTGACTTGCCAAGGGTCACACACTTTGTATCTGAAGCCATATTTGAACTCAGGGAGATAAACATTCCTGATTTCAGGCATAAAATTCTATTACATATGTGATGTGGTACCACAGAAATATTTTAATTTGCATTTCTCTAGTCAATAGTCATTAAAAATATTTTATGTGACTATAGATAGTTTTGATTTCTTCTTCTGAAAAGTCCCAGTACATATTCTTTAACCATTTATCAGTGACTCACATTCTCATAAATTTGACTGAGTTCTCAATATAGTTTATAAAGGAATCCTGAATCAAAGCAATTTGCTTGATATTTTTTTTCCTGTTTCCTTCTTTCCTTCTAATCTTGGAGGCATTGGTTTTATTTCTACATTTTAAAAAATTTAATGCAACCAAAATCATCTATTTTCATCCATTAATGGCCTCTGTCTCTTATTTGAAAATAAATTATTTGCTTATTCATAGATCAGTGAGGGAAAATATTCATATTCCCTTAATTTGCTTATGATAATACTCTTGATTTTTGAATATATACCTATTTTGGTTTCATTTTACTTAATGGTGTATGTTTGTCTATGTATTGTTATTCAGTCATGGAGGACTCTTCATCGCCCCATGAACCATACTGCATCAATATGATCCACGGATTATTTTTTTTTTGGAAAAATATTGAAGTGGTTTGCAATTTCCTTCTCCACCAGGGTCACATAGCTAGTGCAAGTCTGAGGACAGATTTGAATTCAGATCTTCCTGATGCCAGCACCAGCGTTAAATCCACTGACCTGCCTACTTTTTATCAAACTCTAACTAGTTTCTGCTTATCAAACACTAGATTACTATGGCATTTACTACTGTACATTGTGTATCTAACCTAGTCCACTGATAAAACAGTTTATTTTTAAGCTGGTACTAGATTGTTTTGATGATCATCGTTTTGTGTTGCAGTTTGACATCTGGTACTGCTTGGCCACCATACTTCACATTTTTTTTTCATTCATTTCTTTGATATTCCTATCATTTTGTTCTTCCAGATTGATTTTCTTATTTTTTCTAAGTCTTTAAAAGAATTTTTGATAGCTTGATTGGCATGGCATCAAATAAGTAATTTGGGTTGAATTGTCTTTTTTATGCATAAACAATTGATTTTTCTCCAGGTGTTTGTTTGACTTTATTAGTGTAAAAGATGTCTTGAATTGTGATCACACAGTCCCTGAGTTTATCTTGGCAGAGAAAACTTCCAAGTATTTTATATTGTATGCATTTTTTAAAATGGATTTTCTCTTTTTAATCTCTTCTTGTTTGATTTGACAATAATATATAGAAATCCTATTATTTATGAGCACATATATTTTGCAACTTTGCCAACATTGTTCATTATTTCAAATCACTTTTAGTTGAGTGTCTAAATTTTTTAAGTATATGATCATGCCATCTGTAAAGCATGGTAGTTTCCTGTCTAACTTCTTCAATTTCTTTTGCTTGCTACAGTTATCACATTTAGAACAATGCTGAATAATGTAAGTCATAATGGACATCTTTCTATCAATTGGGATCTTACTGAAAAGTCTTCCAGCTTTTATTATAGATAATTATTGCTAATGACTTTTGATAAATACTACTTATCTTAAGGAAAGCCCTATTTATTTCTATGCATTCTAGAATGACTGGCCTATTTTGTCAAAATATTTTCTGCATATATTGAAGCAGACTTAAGATTTTTGTTGTTTTTATAATTGATATGGTCAATTAAGTTGATATCTTTCTTAATATTAAAGTAGTTCTGCATTCCTGGTACAAATTTCACCTCTTCAGAGTCCATGATTTTTTGTGATATGTTGCTGTAATCTCCTAGATTGTATTTTACCTAAAGCTTTTGCATTAATATTCATTAGAGTAATTGGAATACACTCACACATATGTGTGTATATGTGTGTGTGCCTGTGTGTGTGTAGTGTGTTGTCCTTTGTCTTCAAAGAGGACCAAAATGATATCACCATAATAAAATGAAATTTCAGTGTGTCTGACTGTGGCTGATCAGACCAATACGAGCTCGGAATGCTCTACCACAGGTTGGGCACAGATAGTCATGTGAATATTTGGGGTGGATATCCCAAATTTGCACATCTTGTGTTTACTTTGTGCTGTGTCAATTCTGCTTTGCTCAAAGAACACAGCACACTTTCTGATGTGGGCACATGATGCTGAGTGGTCCTGTGCCAGTGTCTCCCATGTTGCACAGTCAAGTTCTTGAGAGAGACCTCAAGAGAGTCCTTGTATTGCTTCTGGGTTGGGTAAGCAGACAATGTTTAGGTTATCTTTTCTAGCACCCTTCCTCACACAAGGAGGTGAGCAGTGCAATCCTTTAAAGGTTGCTCAGACACTCAGGTGGCTGCCTACTCCTACTGCTGCTTTCAGTGAGAAATGATCCTATGGCCTGGGCCACCTGCATACAGTGTTGTGACTACAGCTCCCAACGTATCCACACCTGCTGTTTCAATCACTTGCCTATCGCCACAGGACTTTGAGGCATAATAGTGAAATGGTCTAAGTGATGTCTTTTGATTCATGCATAAATTGGATTGGAGTGAGGCAGAGTTGCATGACGTCGTCAGCCTTCTCTCCTCCAGAGTCATCATAGTCTAGTGGCAGTACAATAAAGACAGCTGGCTATGGTTCAGGATACAGTGGATGACTTTGGTGTCTTCAGTTTCTAACCAAGCTCTAAGCGCTCCACATTGCCTGCTTCATCTGCCTTCATGGCCATTGAAACAAATTGTTCTCATCCACCTATTCTACCAGAGGAAGTTTTCACATGCTTGGGGTAGACATTCCCCTAACTCATCAGTGAGTTTGAGAAACCTTAGTTACCCCTAATCTGGTTTGCCCTGTCTGCCAAAATAGTTTACTGGGTTAAACTGCAGCTTCCTGGAAACACAGGTGAGAGTTGGGTGGAACAGGTAGACACCAAATGTGAAAAGAGTCCCAGAAAGGACTTGGCAACTATCACATGAAAAGTACTAGTACTCCCTGAACACACCCTACATACACCCTGTATGTGTGTGTGTGTGTGTATTTTGTTCTTCCTGCTATAAATATTAGCATCATATTGGTTTTATAAAAGGAATTTGTTAAAATTCCTTCTTTGCCTATTTTCTCAAATATTTCTATAGCATTGCAATTAATTTTTCTTTAAATGTTTGGTAGAATTCATTTGCGAATCCATCTGATCTTGGAACTATTTTTTTTCTTAGGGATCTCATTGATGGCTTGTTTATTTATTTTAAGATAAGATTATTTAAGAATTATACTTCCTATTCAGATAGTCTGTGCAATTTCCATGTTTTTATAACCTCATCAATTTTGCTTGGATTGTCAGATTCATTGACATATATTCGACTGAAATAGTTCCTAAAATCACTATTATTTAATCTTTCTTGGAGGTGAAGTAACCCTTTTTATTTTTAATATTGTTGATTTGATTTTTACTTTCTTAATTAAGAATGTAATTAATAAAAGGTTTATTTATTTTTTCATAAAACCAGTCTTTAATTTTACATATTATTTCAATGGTTTCTTATTTTCAATTTTAGTAATCTCTCCTTTGATTTTCAAGATTTCCAATTTGGTGCATAATTGGGAATTCTAAAAATTGTCCTTGTCTAGGTTTCTTTTTGTTTCCACTCCCTATTCATTCATCTGTTCTTTCCCCGTTTTACTGTTGAAATCATGCAGATATATAAATTTTCCCCTAAGTCCTGATTTGGCTGCATACTATACATTTTATTTTTTGTCTTATTTTTGTCATACTCTTTAATGAAATTATTGACTTCCTATGATTTGTTATTTGATCCATTCATACATCTGCAGGTGCTCTGACTAAAGGAATGGAAATTTTCATCCTTGAAACCTTTTATTTTTTCCCCTTAAGGTCTAAAACTAAAAGTCAAATAATTCTGCCTGTCATCGATTGGTCAACATCATGCCCCAAGTTCAGCACTTGTTGGGACCCTGACTGGTTCAGAGTGAATATAAATACCAATTGTTTCAGTTTGGGCCAGACACCCTGAGTGTCGTTTCTGTCTCAGACTGATTTTTTTTTTTGACTAGGTCATTCTTTATTTCATTTATTATCTAGCCTTAATGACTGAATGGCTATTGCCTCAGTCCAACCGAGACCTATTAAATACCTTGACTTAAAAAGGCCAAGATCTCCCACTAGATCCAGGGCCATATCCAGTCATTCTGATCTCTGTCTCATCACTGGAACTAGATGGGTCTGGAAGAGCAAGTAAGGCTGTTCACTTTGTACAGACCTCCTGTACTAAAATCCAATTCACAAGCATGTCATGTTATCACCTTCCTGACATCACGGTCCATTTGAAGAATGATAAACAATAGTAAAAATTATAACTTTGAAAACATTACATTTCCTTACTCTTATTCAAGAAATAGTTTATCATTAGCAACACATATGAGAATGGCATTTCTTTAAGCCCAAAGGAGATGGAATAAGAATTGGTGTAATTCCTGTGGTGGGCTATCTGTTGGCTTATAATGAATTTATAACAAATTTTGATTAACTGCAGAGTTCTTTTCTACTTTAGATCAACCACATTTCATATTACCTTATAATGACTAAAACTATTTACATTTACATTGATTTGAATGCTAATCACAATATAGAAAATGGAGGGTTTTTTATCTACTGACTGTAAAAAAAAGGACTAAAACCACTTATATAGAAGACAAAAGGAAAAAGAGAAAGTCTTATTCTGACCCTGCAGTTAAAGAATCAGCTGAATTAAAACTTACAGAGTTTTAAAAGCAAGGAAGAAACAAATAGAACCATGCTTGAATGAAAGTTTTTGGCAGGAAAAAAAGGTGATTCTAAGGAATTACATGTACTGATAACATCTGGTTGTCCATCCTTCAAATGAATAAGGACTGGGATGAGGGAGAGGGAGAAACAAATACCCTTTTTTAGGCCCATTGATATTTCTTTTGTACTCTTTTTAATAATTAATGTATTTGTTTTCAGCCCTTTACAATCATCTCTGTATGTCCCAGACTTTCTCCCCCTTAGTCCCCTCTTCCTCCCTTAGATGGCATGCAATCCTACATGGGTTCTATGCATATATTCCTATTAACTACATTTTTACATTAATGATGTTGCATAGAAGAATCAAAAGGAGTGGGAGAAACAATGAGAAAAAAGAAACCAAAATAAAACATAACACAAGGGAAAATATTCTACTTCATTCTGTGTTCTGATTTCATAGCTCTTTTCCTGAATGTGGATGGCATTTCGCCTCAAGAATGTTTTATGTCCTTGCATTGCTGTGGAGGCTAGTTCTATCAGAAACAGTCCTTGTATATTGTGGCTGATACTGTGTACAATGTTCTCCCGGTTCTGCTCATTTCACTCAGCATCAGTTCATAGAAGTCCTTCCAGGCCTCTCTGAAGTCTTGATGTCCTTCATTTCTTATGAGAACAATAGTATTCCATTAGATTTATATACCACAACTTGTTCAGTCATTCTCCAAATCCTGGGCATCCCTTCAATTTCCAGTTCTTTGCTACCACAAGGAGAGCTGCTATAAATATTTTTGAACATGTGGAACCTTTTCCCATTTTTATGATCTCTTTGGGATACAGTCCTAGAAATGATATCTCTGGGTCAAAGGGTATGCACATTTTTGTAGCCCGTTGGGCATAGTTTCAAATTGCTCTCCAGAATGGTTGGATCAGTTCACAGCTCCACCAACAATGAATTAGTGTTTCAACTCTCTTACATCTTCTTCAATATTTATCATCTTCCTCTTTTGTCACGTTAGTCCATCTGATAAGTGTGATGTGGTACCTCAGAGTTGTTTTGATTTGCATTTAATTAATAGTGATTTAGAGCACTTTTCATATGACTGCAGATAGCTTTAATTTCTTCCTCTGAAAACTACCTGTTCATATCCTTTGACCATTTATCAGTTGGGGATATTTTTTCACTGAGTGCCACAAACAGATGGTCAGCAATCGAGTTGGTTCTACAAAACAAATTTGAATTTTATATAATGGAAGAAATTCCACCATTATCTTCTTCAGGTGTTTCTTTGCAGTGTTTCTTTGTAGTATAGTTTCATGCTTCTCAAAAGCTCTTCTAGCAGAGCCTAGACTGAGTGTCTTACGAGCCCATGAAAGTTGGAAATACGCCTGCGACTGTGATTTGTTGCCAGAAGACCTGCCTAGAGATAACAGAGAATTGAGTGGCCAACTAGCGATGGCTTCCTTAAGTCTCAACAACCTACACAACTGCTCCCTAAAGATTCTAATTCACAAAAGAGTTTATGACAAGCATACATGCAAGCTATAGATACATGGAAAGAACGATAAATCTTTAGTTTATTGAAATATAATGCAATGGTCCATCACAAAATTTTGTTCTTGATGTTTCATGTCATCATTAAAACATAACTTTGTGTGCTTCAAAAAAAAATAAACTAATTATTTAAAATATTGCTTTTCAAGCTAGACAAGTTTAGAGAAATTCCAAAGGTATTTGATTTGTGAACAAAACTATCAAAATTCATTTACACAGTAAAGTAAATGACTTTTTCAGTAGCGAAATTGGCAGTAAAATGTGACTTTGGTATAATTTCTATTCATATTCTCTTGCTGAATATTCCCTTGGGGGGGTAATAAAAAATAAATGACTTGTAGATAGGAAACAAAGGCTTGTTGGGATGCAATAACTGGTTTTGTTGTGATCTGGTTAGCTTTCAAAATGTATTTTCAGACTCTTTCCAAATGCATTGATTTTTTTTTAATTAGACTACAAAACATCATTTGGTTTATCATAGCCTTCAAAATTGAATCTCTCATGTCATTTTTCATATCAAAAATTTGTCAACCTGCACTATTGTCATTGCTAAAAGCAGGTGTTTTTCTTTATGGTAAGATGGTGAAGCCAAAATTTAAACGTAATTTATTCTACTTTACCCAATAACCCCAAGGTTGTTTGCATAAACACATCACACAAATAAATGTATCCCTTTCCCTAAAGCCACCAGCATGTTATTTTTTACAAATTACATTTCAAATTAAACATTATAAAATCATATGTCTAGTTTTGAGTTTAAAATATATTTTTGTTATTCTTTCTGAAACAAGGAACTAATATGACATGAAACATCAGCTTATTTATATAAGGTAATTATTTTTATATAATGAAATGCATTGAAAGAATTTGTATCAGTCAATTAGCATTTATCAAACACCCTTTACATCTCAGAAACTATACTAGACACTGAGGATACAACTACAGTGAATGAAAAAACTCCTACTTTTAAAATTCTTCAATGCTATCTGAGAAGCAAGTATATATACAATTATGTGTGGAATAAAAGTAAAGTGACAGCATACAAACTGGTTAAATACAATCAGAAGTCAAAGAAGGTGAACACTCTTAGTTGAGGAGATCAGAAAATACTATCTAAAAAGTATCTAAAAAATTAATACTTAGCTATATCATAGCAAAAGAAAGGGATTAGATGAGGTGATAGGGGACAGTATTATAGGCATAAAGCCAATGAAAAGGTGTGGAGATAGGATATAGTTACATATAAGAAAAAGCAAGAGAAGGCTAGTTTGGTGAGATTGAAGAATACTGGAAGAGAGAAATGCACAACGAGGAAAGAAAGATTGGTTGGGTGCCAGTTTTAAAGGACTTTAAAAGCAGAACAGAATAGTTTATAATTAAATCTAGAGGCAAAAATGAGCCATTGAAGTTTTGTTTTTTGAATAGGAAGAATAACTTGGTTAGATTTATGATTAGAAAGCATGATAAATATGATGAACCAGGAAAGTTAGCTGTAAAGAAGCAGTCAAAATTAAATAAGAACTACAAAAATGTAGTGTCACAAAATCTTAGATAATTGAGTGTCCAAGAGAATGTTCACCAGTGGCAAATGCAGAAAATAAGTCAGGATTGAGACTGAGAAAAGACACAGATTTACCAATTGAAAAATCACTGGTAAAAAATTGCAGTTAATCTTGGTATAAATTGCAAACTGTTGGTCTAAAAATTATTCATGCTGGACTATTTCCTTGTTTTCTCCACAGTGTTTGTTTAAAAATGAGTCTTTACAGGAGTAGTTGGAATCTTTTGGCTTACTGAATACTACACTACTAGAGTAGTGAATTTTTGCTGCGCTGCATCTAATTTGTCCCATTAAACAATTTATCTGTTTTAATCATTATAAATTCATGTCTTTGATTAGGGGTGTCATGGTACATTATGAGATCTAACACAGATCTCTCTTCTTTCACTGCATTCCACCTTTTTCATTATTCTACTTGAGATTCTTGACATTTTCCTCGTATAAATGAATCTTCTTATTTTTCTAGTGATATTTAGTAGCTGATCACATGGTACTTAACAAGAAATAATTTATGGACCATTTTCATGAAATTGATTCAGAATACCTGCAATGAAATAATATTTCTTAAATTATTCAGTGTTGTCTATTACTATAAGTAGTACAGTACAATTGCGTTCACAGAGTTCCTCATGTGTCTGGGTAGATAGACTTCGAAGTAATTTCTATGTTTTATGAAATTTTTTTTTGTAAACACATTAGAAGAATATGAAGAAATTTCATTTTTACATGTATGGATAGGAGAAGATTTCATGATGAAATAATGAATAGAGACATCCTAGAAGAGAAAATAGAATTTTGATTACTTAACATTAAGAAGATTTTCACAAACAAAACCCATGCAGGTAAAATTAGAAGAAACATAGTTAATGGAGGAAAAGTTTTTGCAGTAAATTTCTCTAATAAAATCCTCATTTCTTTTGAATGTTTTATTTTTGCCAATTACTTGTAAAAACAAATTTTAACATTCATTATTTTAAAAAATAAGTTACAAATTTTCTACCTCCACTTATACTTAACCCCATTCTTGAGTAAGCAAATTGACAAAGGTTATACATATGCAAACAGGCAAAATATATTTTCATATTAGTGACTGCAAAAGAAAAGACAGACTAAAAGAAAAAGAAGACAAAAAAAAATTATGTTGCATCTAAGTGCAGATTCCACCAGTTCTCTCTCTGGTGAGATGACAGCATCTGGAGAGAGATGGATAGCATTTTTCATTATGAGTCCTTTGGAATTGTCTTGGATCACTATATGGATGAGAGTAGTTAAATCATTCACAGTTGATCATGATACAATATTGGTGTCTGTGTAATGTTTTCCTGGTTTTATAAATTTCATTTTGCATCAATTCATGTAAGTTTTTCAAGGTTTTTTTTTTTTCTGAAATCACTGTGGTCATCATTTCTTACAGCACAATATTAATCCATTATATTCATATACTAGAACTTGTTCAGCCATTTTGAATTGATAGACATCACCTAAATGTCCAATTCTTTGCTACCACTAAAAGTGCTGCTATGAATATTTTTTTCCACAAATAGATATGTTCCTTTTGTTTTTAATTTCTTTGGGATACAAACATAATGGTGGCATTGCTAAATCAAATGTATGTACAATATTATTGCCTTTGAGCATAGTTCCAAATTACTCTGCAGAATGCTTGGATTCATTTACAACACTACCAACAGTATATTAGTGTCCCAATTTTCTCATATGACTACCAATATTTATCATTTTTCTTTTCTGTCATATTAGCCAATGTGATAGGTGTGAGATGGCACTTTGAAGCTGTTTTAATCTACATTTCTCTACTTGATAGTTATTTGAACTTTTTAAAAAAAATGTGACTATAAATAACTTTGATTTCTTCATCTGAAAACTGCCTGTTCATACATTTGGCCATTTATCAATTGGTGAATACATAAAGCATGTATTTTTGTAAACTTGATTCAGTTCTCTCTCTATTAGATAAATGAAGCCTTTATCAGAAATATTTTCTGTAAATCCCTCCCCGCCAAACTTTCTGCTTTACTTCCAATCTTGCTTGCAATGATTTATTTGTGCATTATTTTTTTACTTTAACATAGTCAAAATCATGTACTATGCACCTTGTAAAGCTATCTCTTTTTTTGGTCACAAATTTTTCCCTTTTCCATAGATCTGATAGGAAACTCTTCCTTGCTCTCCTAACTTTTTTATGATATCATTCTTTATATCTAAATCACATAGCTATTTAAGTATTATCTTGATATATGGCGTAAGTTATTGGCTTATACCAACATTCTAACATACCATTTTCTACCTTTCCTAATAGCTTCATTCAAATGGTGAATGTCCCCAAAGTTTGGGGTCTTCTGCTTGTCAAACAGACTATTATGCTTATTTATGATTTTGTCTTATGTGCTTAAGCTATTTCACTCCACTGTCCCTCTATTTCTTAGCCAGTACCATATTGTTTTGATGCTTACCACTTTGTGATAGTTGAGATCTGGTATCACTAGATCACCTTCCTTAACATTGTTTTCATTGTTTTCTTTGATATTCTTTTCTATCTATATATTTGTTTCTTTGTCTATTTGTTTATTTATTTGTGGTGTTCCATGATCACTATAATACAAGTTAGATTTTTTCTTTTCCTCCCTCCCCCTTCTTCCCCTCCACCTCTCCCCTGCATCCCTGAGAAAGCATACAATTTTATATAAGTTCTACACATACATTCCTTTTAAATACATTTTCATGATAGTCATGTTGCATACACGAAAGAAAATGTAGGGGAGAAATCATAAAGCAAAACATAATACAAAAGAAAATGATCTACTGCAATCTGTAGTGGAATTCCATAATTCTTTCTCTGGATGTGGAAAGCATTTTGCCTTCAAAGATCATTGGGAATTTTTTAAATCTTTGCGTTGCAGTGAAGTTCTAAGTCTAACAGAAAATGTCCTTAAATGCTGTGGCTGCTGCTGTGTACAAATTTCTCCTGGTTCTGCTCCTTTCACTCAGCATCAGATCATATAAGTCTTTCCAGGCCTCTCTGAAGTCTTCCTGTTCATCATTTCTTATTGCGCAATAGTATTGCATTACATTCATATACCATAATTTATTCAGCCATTCCCTAATTGACAGGCATCCCCTTGATTTCCAGTTTTTGGCCACTTCAAAGGCTTCTGCTATGAAAATTTTGTACATGTGGGACCCTTTCCCATTTTTAAGATCTTTTGGGGATACAGTCATAGAAGGGGTATTGCTCAGTCAAAGGGTATGCATAATTTTTAGCCCTTTGGATATAGTTCCCAAGTGTTCTCCAGATTGGTTGGATCAGCTTACAGTTCCACTAACAATGAATTAGTGTTCCAAATCTCCCACATCTTCTCCAACATTTATCATTTTGCTGTTTTGTCATATTAGCCAATCTGATAGGTGTGATGTGGTATCTTAGAGTTGTTTTGATTTGCATCTCTCTAATCAATAGAGATTTAGAGTATTTTTTATATGACTATAGATATCTTTAATTTCTTCCTCTGAAAATTTCCTGTTCATATCTTTTGACCATTTATCAATTGTGGAAGATTCCTTTGTTATTCTTGAAGTTTTGTTCATCTGGATGAATTCTGTTAATGCTTGTTCTAGCTCTATGAAACAATTTTTGGTTTTCTGGTAGTTATGGCACTGAATAAATAAATTACTTAGAAGTGCTCACCTATGAGCAATTCATACTGTTTTCCAATTATTTAGACCTGAATTTATTTATGTGAAGTTATTTGTAATTTTGTTCATGTAGTTCCTTTGTCTGGCCAGGTAGACTCCTTTTTTTAATATTTTATTTTATATAATATTTTTTTATTTTATATAATTATAAAATATTTTATGTAATTATAAAAATACTGCATGCGCGCACACATGCACGTGTGTGTATGTGTGTGTGTGTGGTAATAGTTATTTTGAATGGGATTTCTCTATCTATTGCTGCTTGACTTAAGTAATATATAGAATCTGATGACTTATATGGGCTTAATTTATATCCTGTAACTTTACTAATATTAATTATTTTAAAGAGGTGTGTTTTTAGTTGATTCTCTAGGATTTTCTAAGTATACCATCATATCATCTACAAAGGATGATAGTTTCATTTTGTCATCACTTTTCTTCTCTTTTTGTCAAAGCTAGAACTTATAGTACAATATTAAATACAAGTGCTGATAATGGCCATCTTTGATTCACCCATGATCTTATTGGAAAGGATTTCAGTTTATCCCCGTTACAGATAATGCTCACTGATGGCTTTAAATAGGCAATACATCAGTATAAGGGAAGCTCATTTTTAAGATACATAAGGAATTAATTAATCCTTTTCTACCTCCCTTTCTTCTTTTCCTTCCTTAACTCTCTCCTCCTCCTCTCCCTCTCTATCACCTTTCTCTTCCTCCTCCTTTTCCTTCTTTTTCTTCTCTCTCTCTCTCTCTCTCTCTCTCTCTCTCTCTCTCTCTCTCTCTCTCTCTCTCTCTCTCTCTCTCTCTCTCTCCATGTTGATGTGATTCTGTCATTCCCATGGGAATACCTGATCAAGGACAAAATCAGCTAAATGATGGTATTTAGGGAAATACTGGGAGAATGAAACCAACAGTCTTTAAGAAAGATACCTCAGGAATGGGGGAATGAGTCAAGATGGCAGAGTAAAAGGAGGGTCTTCCCTGAGTTCTCTCACACAGTCCTCTAAGTACATGGAAAATTGACATTAACCAATCTAGAGCTACAGAACTCATCAAATGACGGAGTGAAACAAATCCCTAGCCCAAGACAACCTGAAAAATCAATAAGAAAGGTCTTTCCTACCAGGCTGGGAGTGGAACACAGTGTGGCCCGGGTTGCAATGGCACAGATGTTTCAGAGCAGGTCTCAGGAAATTAAATCTTTGGCATCTGGAGTTTACAGACTTTTCAATCCACAAACACCAAATTTGTCAGTGAGAAAACTCTGTGGGACATGGATGAAAGAGGAATGTGAAGTCTGGCCGTGGTTAAGGGTGGTGGCTAGAGTGGCAGCACCAGTGGCAGCAATAGTGGCAGTAGCAGCAAAAGAGGCTAATTCTGGGGATCTGGGCCACAGATAGTGGGGGAGCTACATACTAATACAAAATCCCTGAAGCCTCGGACAGTACATCCACCCCAATCCCTATTCCCACTGGAAGCAGAGTCATACCTTGACAAAGAGTTAGAAAATCAAACGTTTGACTGGGAAGATGAGTAAATATCATAAAAGAATTCAGACTGTGGAATCTTACTTTGATGGCAAGGAAGATCAGGGCATACAAGCAGAGGAGGACAGAGAGTTAAAGCTCCTACATCCAAAGTCTCCAAAATGAATAAGAATTGCTTGCAGGACATGGAGGAGAAGAACTCAAAAAGAATTTTGATGATCAAGTAATCAAAGTAGAGAAAAAAATTGTGAAGAGAAATGAGAGAGATGCAAGAAAACTAACTTAACACCTTGCTAAAGGAGACCCAAAAATATTAAAGAAAAAAACGCCTTAAAAATAAACTAACTTAAATGGTAAAGGAAGTTCAAATGGCCCATGTGGAGAAGAACACCTTAAAAGACAAAACTGGCCAAATGGAAAAAGTAATCAAAAGGTTCACTGAAGAAAATCATTCCTTCAAAATTAGAATGGAGAAAATGGGAGGTAATGACTTTATGAGAAATCAAGAAATTATAAAATAAAACCGAAAGAATGAAAAAAAAGAAGACAATGTGAAATAACTTATTGGAAAAACCACTGACTTAGAAAATAGATCCAGGAGAGTTCACTTAACAATTATTAGGCTGTCTGAAAGCCATGATCAAAGGAAGAGCCTACACATCATCTTTAAGGAAATTATCAAGGAAAACTGCCTTGATATTCTAGAACCAGTGGGCAAGATAGATATTGAAAGAATCCATCAATTGCCTCTGGAAAGAGAATCAAAAAGAAAATCTCCTAGGAATATTGTAGTCAATTTCAGAGTTCCCAGGTCAAGGAGAAAATAATGCAAGGAGCCAGAAAGAAACAATTCAAGTATTGTGGAAATACAATCAGAACAACACAAGATCTAGCAGCTTCTACATTAAGGGAACAAAGGACTTGGAATATGATATTCCAGAAGTCAAAAGAACTAGGATTAAAACCAAGAATCACCTACCCAACAAAACTAACTACAATCCTTTGGAGGAAAAATGACCATTTAATGAAATAGAGAACTTTCAAGCATTGTTGATGAAAAAACCAGAGCTGAATAGAAAATTAGAGTTTCAAGTACAAGGATCAAGAGAATAATGGAAAGCTAAACAGAATAGAAAAATCATAAGAGACTTTTTATATTGAACTGTTTGCATTCCTACATGGAAAGATGATATTTTTAACTCATTAGACCTTTCTCAGTATTAAGATAGCTGGAGGAAATAGATAGATAGATTGATAGATGGCATTGGGTGAGTTGAATATGAAGGGATGATATCTAAAAATAAAATTAAAGCTTGAGAGAGGAATATATTGGGAGAAGGAGAAAGGGAGAGATAGAATGTGGTAAAAGAGGCAAGAAAAAGATTTTATCATGGAAGAGAAGAGCGGAGAGATGAAAAGGAATAAGTGAACCTTACTCTCATTGAATTTGGTTTAAGGAGAGAATAACATACACAATCAATTGGGCATTTGACCCTACAAGAATGTGGGGGAGAAGGGTATTAAAAGAGGGGATAATAATGGGAGGGCAGATTGGGGTAGCATGTAGTCAGAAGCAAACTCTGTAGTAAAGGTCAAAGGAGAATATTGAGTAAATGAGGGGTGGGATAGGGCAAAGGGAAATATAATTTTTTACAGCATGACTATTATGGAGGTGATTTGTATAATGGTTTTATTGAAATGAAAACAAATCAGTAGGATTTAGTGGAGTGGTGAAGCTTTTAGAGTAAGGGGAAGTGAATTCCAATCCTAGCACTGTAATTTATTGCCTATGTGGCATTAGACAAAGCACTTTAGAACTCTAGAAATTTGTTTCTTCATTTGTTGAATAACAATGTTAGAAAAATTGATCCACCTCTAAATCAATATTTGTATGATCTGTCTATCATCTATCTATCTATCTATCTACCTATCTATCTATCTATCTATCTACCTATCTAGATATCATGGTACCATTTAACCTGCAATGTTAGTTAATGATTCTCAAAGCAGCCAATATGAATAAAGAGATGAATGTATCAAAAAACATATATATATATATATATATATATATATATATATATATTACTCAGTGCTATTTTTCATTATCTCAAGCTAGTTTTAATATGATTCCATTGGTATGCAATTTATTTAGAAGGTAAGGTGGAATGCCCTTTAGTTTATAATTTTAACAAAATAAATTTGGAAATTTTTATAATCCCTATACTGAGAACTTAATTGTTATGATTTTTAGCCAGAATATGATTCCTTTCTGAAGAGAAGGATTAAAGCAAAATGACTTTATTATTTCTTTTCTTATAATTTGCTCTTGGTGATTGTAAAAGCAAGGGGGGAAAAGATTTATTTTTTTAATTGGAGAATGAAAAGTAAACTTCCATCTCCCAATGATAAAAATATGACCTATTTCTGAAGCAGATATAATTGAATGTTAAAAAGGTAATTACTTTATTTGCAACAACAACAACAACAAAAAACCAAACAAAAAAACCCTAAGAATCCTAATTGCATATGTAGTTATGCCAGCTGGATAAGACTAACTACCTTCAGCTCATTTTGGAATACAGTCAGAATAATGTACCGCTTGAGGGAAGGGTAACATCACATGATCAAAAAGTGTTTTTAAAGTAATATAATGTCACTGACTAAATAGGGAGCTGAATTTGAATGTTAGTGATTGAAATTTTATTTTTTCTTAGAACTTGCACATACTGTTTAGTTTGATAGCTCTCCATTTTCTTTTGTCAATAGAGTCAAAGGAGAGTAAAATATTGTGATTTCTTTCTACATCATGGGAATGTTACAAAGGTAAACATAGTTATTTCTGCATACTCCTTAACTCCTCTTCCAAGCTATGATTCCTCCTTCTCACTCACCTACCATTTCAAATACACACAGTTAAGCACTTGAAACTTATCCAAAAAGTAAAACATTCAAGCCATAAGCAAATTGGAAGCCAGAATTTCACCTGGTATATCTAATGAAGGATGAAAGAATCCATCAAGTGTAATAGGATGTACTTATTTTTTGATCTAGTGTTAAGTTCTCATTCAACAGAAATCTACTTTTTATATTGCTATTCTCGTAAGATGAGTTAACTGAAAATAGGACATCTACTTTAAGTTAGTTTTTTAGATCATGTACGGTAAGAAAGGTAGATTTTTACTGAGATATCCATGTTTTCTCACCCAGACTCCTTGATGATCAGTGACATGAATTTGAAGAGGACTTATAGATATTTGGGGTACAACCTGTCTTAGAAAAATCTGAGATAACTGACTCACATGGGACTCAAATCCCTGATCTTATCCACAATATGATTCAGCAGACTGTGTGAAAAATGTAAGTCTACCTGTCAGCCCTTACTGAAGCAAAATGAGAAAGTTCTCTTCCCTGTGGAGCACACTCCAATAACCTTCACTTAAATCAAGGCCTCTAGAAATAAGCAATCAATCTACAATTAAATGAATTTTGTTCACCTTGAGCTCCAGAAATCAATGATTCAAATGAAAGAAGCATGCTTCAGCATCATTACTAGGAAATGCTAAAAGATCTGGTCTTCCTTTTACCAATTAATAAGTAACTTATTTTAGGAATAAGAGATTCCCACTGTGCATTCTCCCTGTACCTCACTCAGGCTGTGAATGAAAATCTTCTTTCCTAACTAGTTGACACAAACCAAAAAGCCATCATATGATCTGGAGATAGCAATTCCAAGTCCTTACTCCCAAGGAAAAGCATCAATGATCAAATATTTATTAAGTGTTTATTATGTATCTGTGAGGAAAAGAGGATACAAATGTAGTGAATAAAACAAGCCTTCCTTTCAGTTAGGTGATAATATGTTCATTCTACCCAGTAGGGTATAATATTCAATCTGAAGTCTTGCCTATTTACAAAAATATATCTAGAGACAATTTCTAAAATGATTAGGGGTTTTGTTTTTTCAGCTTCCAAAGGTTCAAATAGAGTTGTTAGCCTACTAGTCAAGTGTAGTAAATATAAATATGTGAATTCAGTATGATAAAATTGAACAGCAAATTAAACATCCATTCATCATTTAATGTATATAAGCACTTTATTAAGTGCTAGGAATTAAAAACTCAAGAATAAAAAAGAAGGGTTGACTTCAGGAAGTTTGGATGTTCATGAAGGAATGCAATACATATGCAGATATGTAGAATGCAAAGTAATTTGAGTCTTGAAAGTACAACTTTGGGGAGCTGGGAAAACTTCAAGGAGAACATAACCGTTAAGGATTCTGGTAAGCAGAATACGTAACCTCTCAGTAAGATATAAACTCTTCAAAAGCTGTCTATTTCTGTTTTTTAAATTTTATTTTTGTATTCCAAGTGCCTTGCAGAGTACCTTACACTATTTAGATGTTTAATAAAAAATGTTTATTTAATTTAATTAATTGAATAAGAAGAGAGTACTTTTGAAACAGGAGTATTCATAAAAATATATAAAATTTTAGGACTAGAAAGGACCATAAATTTTAATCCTTAAGTGAGGAAAGATGTTATG
Source organism: Bettongia penicillata ogilbyi (assembly GCA_023548195.1). NCBI lineage: Eukaryota > Metazoa > Chordata > Mammalia > Diprotodontia > Potoroidae > Bettongia > Bettongia penicillata. The sequence continues at coordinate 16,982,754 of JAJHZJ010000120.1, forward strand.
ATTTGTCCAGGGTCAAATAGTGGGTAAATGTTTGAAGTAGGATTTGAATTTGTTTTTTTCAATCCAAAAACTAGCATTCTATATACTATGTCATCCAATAGGCAACCAAGGGAGACTAATTAGTACTCTACTATAACATTTTATAAAAGGTGATGAGGGAGCTGACAAGAGTAATGTCTATGTCATTAGAGGGAAGAAAATGAATTTGAGAGTTGTTGTGTAGATGCTCTAAAAAGCTTTGAAGATTTGAGCTAAAAAAGCCTGGACATGAATTTGTTTTTAGGCATGGAGTGGTGGTGGGGGGAGGAGTGATGGTGGTATCAAAAAATAACTACTAGCTTTAAACCTAGTTAATTGGTAGAATGGTTGTGCCCTCATTAGAGATACACATTTGGGGAAAGAAACAGGTTTAAGGAGAAAGATGCTTAATTTCATTTTGAACATATTGTTTCAGATGAATATAGAATATCTAAGTGGGCATAATATACAAGTTATTGGCAATAGGGTTTGAAGTCCAGGAGAGACTGGGGATAGATATATCTATGTAGAGCTAGCAAATGAGCCCCAAAATGGTACATGTGATCACCAGAGGAAAGTCTGTACCTAGAGAAGAGAAGATGTCATACAACATTGACTTGAAGGAAAGGTGGAGAGTAATGGATAATTATTTATCCAAGGAGATTGAAAATGATCAAATAAGGGGGAGAGCAAAGAGAGAGAGATAGAGAGTCAGAGAAAGAGAGAGAGAATGTAAGTTGAAAGCGGCCAATGGTGTCAAAAGCTAGAGTGGAAAATGAGGATGAGGACAAATAAGAATGCTTTGCATTAAATCAAAACAACTCTGATGTACCACATCACACCTATCAGATAGGCTAACATGACAAAACAGGATAATGGTAATGTTAGAGAAGATGGGAAGGAGTTGGAACAGTAACTCATTGTTGATAGAGCTGTGAGCTGACCCAAATATTCTGGAGAGCAATTTGAAACTATGCCCAAAGGGCTATAAAAAAAGTGTATACCTTTTGATCCAGCAATACTACTTCTAGGACTGTATCCTAAAGAGATGATAAAAATGAGAAAAAGGACCCACATGCACAAAAATATTTATATCAGCTCTTTTTGTGGTGGCCAAGAACTGGAAATCTAGAGAATGTCCATCAATTGGGAAATGGCTAAAGATATTGTGATCTGTGAATGAAATGGAACACTACTGTGCTGTAAGAAATGATGAACAACAGACTTCAGAAAAACCTGGAAAAACTTCTATGAACTGATACTGAGTGAAGTGAGTAGAACCAGGAGAATATTACACACAGCAAAAACCACAGTGTGCAAGGACTGTTTTTGATAGACTTAGCCCTTCACAGTTTTCTAAGGATCTAAAACATTTCTAAAGGACTCATGATGCAAAATGCCATCCACATCCCAAGAAAAAATTATGGAGTCAGAACACAGAATGAAGGCAACTGTTTTCTCCTTTGTTATATTTTGTTTTGTTTTTCTCATGGTTTTTCCCATTCATTTTAATGCTTCTTTGAAACATGACTAATATGAAAATGAGTTAAATAGGATTGCATGTATGCATCCTATACAAGATTGCATGTCATCTTGGGGAGGGAAATGAGAAGGGAGGAGGAGAAAATTTGGAATTTATGGAAGTGATTGTTGAAAACTGAAAAAAATAAATTAATAATTTTTGAAAAAGAAGAATGCTTTGCATTTATGAAGAGACCCATGATGAACTTAAGAAAGTAGCTATTCATTTACTGTTATTTTTCATTCAGTTAGTCATGTCCTACTCTTCATGATACTGTGGATCATAGCACAGCAATACTGCCCATGGAGTTTTCTTGGCAAGGATGCTGGAGTTGTTTACCATATCCTTCTCCAATATATTAAGGTAAAGGTTAAGCAACTTGCCCTGGTTACATAACTAGTGAATGTATATGGCCAGTTTTGAATTCAGGTCTTCCTGAGGACAAAGCCAATGCTCTATCCGTTGAGCGCCCTAGCTGCCTCTAATAATGATTTACTCAGTTCTGATTTGCTAGTATTAAAAACAATAGAAATAGTTTAATGGGAATATTAAGAAAAAAATCCAACCTCTTTTGAGTGGCATTGAGGGAAAAATCATGGATAGTAGAAATCAGACGCACAAGCAAACAAAAACTAGTATAAGATGCAACTGAGGGATACTATTTGGAGAATTAGGTTAATGTCAGTATGTTTCTCCATCTTATGGAGCCAAAACAGGGGTAAAATGACCCAACTATCAACAACACAAGGAAAAATTAAAAGTTCTACTCTAGACTCATTGTAGTACCTAGATAATCAACATTTGTTTCTTGAGAATTTAATGTATTTATTTTCCTCATGGTTTAAGTATTAGAATGGGCCATTATGGATAACTTCTATAAATTTCAAGAGGGTTGTTTTGTTTTAGGATTGTTTCTTTTGTTGTTTCAATACAAAGGAAAAGTAGCAGGTCAACATGTTCCTTTTATCCAGTACTGCCCACATAATCTACTCTCTCACTGGGAGAGTTTTCCAACCGGGTAAGTAGGTAGAGCTAACAAAATGTACCTATTCCACTTCTAGAACATTTTGAAAACAGGCTTGTCATACTTACTGGGTTACTGTTTTTGAGTTTCTGAGAAAATGTGTTATTCTGTCCTTTATGCCCTAATGTCCTCACATTTTCCATCAGTCCTCACTGATTCAATAATCAGCTGCCCTAAGATATAGTTATGATTAAGAATCAGATAGATCTCTGAATATTCTAGGAGACTCCACACACATGTAGGAATAGGTCTAGGAGGAAAATAAAACTGTATTTGGTGAATGACAATAGAATGTCATTTTGTTTCTTCTCTGGATGTCTCTCCTAGAACTTACGTTAAAAAAATAAACTTCGCGGTACAAGAATGTCTCCCTCTTGGGAGAAGGAGGGAGAAGAAAAGAGGGAAAAGTAATGAGAAAGCAGGAGGGGGGAGGAAAGAGAAGGGGAGGAAGATGGGAGAAAGAGACAATGAGAAGAACAGTAGGAGAAGAGGGACAGAAAGACTAGGAAAGGTCAAATCAACAAGCTGGCTTATTTGCTTAAGACATTTGCCAAGAACTGTGCTAAGAAATAGGGGGTACAAAAGCAAAGCAACATGGCATTTTCAGTGAATTATGATTACAACGGAAAACCTGTTGTTTTCATTACCCCTATAATGCAAATCCTATCCTGCTAAGGATAATGCAGTAATTTACTTCTGTTCTCTTTCTCTGATTTGAAAATAGATAATAGGATATCAACAAGATAAAGTAAAAGAGACTCTGGGAGGTTCATTTGAGCCAATGATTAGGCAAAGTATGGGTTTGAAGAGCATCTGTTTTCAGTTGTTTGCCTCAGTTCAGTACTTACATTTTGCTTATTATGAAAATGGATAAAATATTATAATTACAATAAAATCAGAGGAGGAAACTGAAAAAATATTTGAAAGAGCTCGCTACGTTACTACTATATAATTTGTATAATGTGCCATGGTTTATTCATGGGTGAGCTCTAAATGCTCTCAAAGATACATTCTCCTTCCTTGCTGTGGCTCCCATGACTCCTTAGTGAATACTCCAACCATTCTATGGCATTTCTTTCAGATGGAGAAAGTGTTCATTATACTGAGAATAAGCAGAAGGAAATCAACCATTGCTGTTCATGAGCCCTTAAGTCGTGTGAGCCGAATTTTTGAGATGTTGTAGATGTATGAATGACATGTAGATACATATACATATACACATATATACACATGATATACAAAAGTACAGGATGGAAAACTTTATTAAAATAAAAAAAGAAGACAGATTATTATTCATAATAATATTATACATGCATTTGTATATTTACATATGTATTTATATATGCACATATATGTATATATAGAACATATAACATGTGCATAAATTGCATTTTTGCTGATTTTTGGACACAAGCATTACAACTGCATGCTTAAATGAAATTCGCACGACTTTTTCCCTCTTTACAAAATTATTGCCATGTGAGACGGTTCTGGGGGAAGTGGGGTTAATCCATGGGATACTATGATTATTTAAGAAACAAAAAAAAATCAATAACCATATTGTAAAGGTAAAATTGCTGGACCTAGTGGAATTCCATCAATATATTAACTTGAGTATCCATAAAAGGACTCAATCCCTCTACCCCCTAATATGAATAGATAACAGACAATAATATAGGAGAGGGAAAGAGTGAGGAAAAATCAAAGAACAATCTCTAAAAGATTAGCCTCTCAGGTAAGAAAAATAAAATAAAAGAAATATGACACCAACAGAAAAAAATTCCCCAAATAGACAAGTATCATGGATGGAAAAAGGAAACACAACATGGAGTTGCAACCAGATGGGAAAAATGAATTAAATTAAAAATTAGCTAAAAAGAATATCTAAAGCCTGAAAGTAAGTTTGTATGTGCATTTATCTTTAATAGTTTAAAACTGTACCAACACTTTTGAAAAACCCTGGACATGTAACCGCACATGCATGAACATTCTTTTGGGCTCTAAGTATTTTCTTTGGCTAATGTTGAAGTTTATATATTTATATATTTGTACACATACACAAATGCATATATAGATAGTTATTAAAGTCTTATACATGCAAATGCACACATTTAAATTCATATTATATATGTGTGTGTGTGTGTGTGTGTCTGTATTCAGCATAAAGGATGTAAGACTTATCTGTTGTTAGACCGTTATCTATATCATCCAGTAAACAACAAATCTTGAGGAGTTATCAGTGGCAAGAACCAAGACTTCCCACATCCCTTACCAGCATATTCCAGGACTGAGAATCATCATGTGCTTCAGCATAGCCATGGGCAAACAGGCAGCCTTTAGTGGCCAGAATGCTTCAGTGTAGCCCTAGGAAAATGCAAAAAACTTTCACATGCTTCAGAACTTGCCAGATATCAACAACAGGACCCTGGCTTAGCACTTGGTAAACTTTCAGACTACTATGGAGGCCAGCAGCATCCCCCATCTTGTGCCCTCAGCACAGAAGCAGTGATGAGAGTCCCCTGTGGACCTTAGGACAGCATCAGGGCAGTCCTAGGTAAACAGCTAGGATCTGTATCCCCTAGCACAAGAAGTCTCTGAAAGTGCCTCTTTTACCCAGGAGCAGAGCTCAAATTCAAGAGAAGAAATCAATAAATAGAAAGCAACAAAAACAACAAAAGAATCAGACCAGAAAAAAAAAATTATTATGGTGACAGGAAAGGTGAAAAGGAAAAAAACTGCCAAAACACCTATGAACAAAGACCCAAAGTAAAACAAAGTGGTCTCAATCCAGAAAGAACTCATGGAAAAGCTCAAAAGACATTTTTTTTTAGTGATATAGGAGAGGTAAGAAAAAAATTGGGAAAAGAAATGAGTGATGCAAAAGAATTATGAGAAAAGTTAACAATCTGGAAAAAGAAAACAATTGCTTAAAGAGTAGAATTGGTCAAATGGAAAAGAAGATACAGAAAGCTCCTGAAGAAAATAAATCCTTAAAAGTTAGACTCAGGCAAAGGGGAATTAATACCTTTATTACACAACATGAATCAATCAAATTGAAAAGAATGAAAAAAAGAAGAAAATATAAAATACTTCAAAAAAACTGACCTGGAAAATAGATTCAATCATTGGATTACCTGAATACCATAATGGAAATAGGAACTGGAGAAAATATTTCAAGAAATTTTGAGTAAAGCTACTGTAGTATCCTGGAACTAGAGGCCAAATAGGCATTGAGAGAATGCACTAATCGTCCTGGAGTCAACGTGACAGAGTGATCAATAATTGCTATCTCCCTCCCCATGTTGACCTTGATGAGCCCAGAGGATATCACCCCAGGAAAAAGCCTGGAACAGTGGGAGCAGCAGAATGGTTAAACAGATTCTCAGCTCGGGAGGCTAGAAATATCACTAAAGAGGGTTCCTCTTGCTGTAGCCAGAGGTGACCAGTGCAGAGCCAGAGCTGTCCCAGACAACCCCACCTCAACAAACCAGGAGAAAATCCTGAACACCAGACGGTGAAGCCAGCAACTGCCAACACCAGTGAATGGAATGAAGATAGTGAAGACTTCTCAGTGCTTAACAAAAGGCTTTTAGTAGATGGTTAGGGCTAAGTTTCAGTTTCCAAGAAGTTGTGTGACTTTTGGCAACATGAAACTCAAACTCCCCTTGGTTTGCCTTATCAGCATAATGTCTATTGCTTATTCTACTGCTACTTTGTCCCCTATTCACAGGGCAGACTGTCACTTTTAGATTGCGAGTCTACTTCTAAATCAATGGGAGTAAAAGCCTAGCATGGGAGTGGGATTTGCCTTAGGGCTATATAATTTCTATTTTTACCTTCTGTAATTGCCTCACTCTCCTGATTACTTCTCAGAGAGGAGATGCCCTTTCTCACGGTACCAAAAAAAAATGTTGCTGCTTTGCTTCTACGTTGAGAAGTCTCTGATTTTTATTTGAGTCAGTGGTCTCTGCCCCACACAGTTTTGGGGGTTCATCCAGGATCTATCCACTTGTTGGAAGACCCTCCTTTTCTGAGTCCATGGACAATCACCCATCTGAGTTTTCTTTGGCAGTCCTTGGAACGCTGGAAGGGGAGGGCTCCTCCCCAAGTGGGTAAAATCCTGAAGAGGGGAGGGGAGGAGCCAAGATGGTGGAGTAGAAAGACTCACGTATGCTAGCTCTGAATCCACAGCCCAGAAATTTTCTGTAAAAAGAACTCCCCACAAATTGTGGAGCACTGCAAGCCACGCAGAAACACAGTGAAAGACATTTCCGCTCCAGAGAGCCCTGGAACGTCATCCCCAGGGGTCCGTCTCACTCCGGAGGCAGAGCCCAGCTCTGTGCTGCTCTGGTCATGTGGCCCCAGAGCAGCAGATCTGAGCAGGCTTCAGGGACAGAACCTCCAGCGGCAGCGAAGGTCCTTCCACCCACAGGCACTCCAGGTCAGTGAGAGAGACTTCAGGGCTGGCCGAGAGGGGAGCTGAAAGCCCATTTGAATCTCAGACGCCAAGCACTAGCTGGGCGGATCTAGGTGGGGGTGGAGAGGAATCTCAGAAGTCAAGTAACTGGCTGGGAAAATGCCCAGAAAAGGGAAGAAAAATAAGACCATAGAAAGCTACTTTCTTGGGGGACAGATGTTCCGGTCTTTCAATTCTGATGACGAGGAACAATTCTTACCATCAGGGAAAGACGTGGAGGTTGGGACCTCTGTATCCCAGACATCTCAGGTGGATGTCCAGTGGGCTCAGGCCATGGAAGAGCTCAAAAAGGATTTTGAAAATCAACTTAGACAGGTGGAGGAAAAACTGGGAAGAGAAATGAGAGAGATGCAAGAAAAGCATGAAAAACAGGTCAATGCCTTGGTAACGTAGACCCAAAAAAGTGCTGAAGAAAATAACACCTTGAAAAATAGGCTCACTCAATTGGCAAAAGAGGTTCAAAAAGCCAATGAGGAGGAGAAGGCTTTCAAAAGCAGAATTAGCCAAATGGAAAAAGAGGTTCAAAAGCTCACTGAAGAAAATAGTTCTCTCAAAATTAGAATGGAACAGATGGAGCCTAATGACTTTCTGAGAAATCAAGAAATCACCAAACAAAGCCAAAAGAAAGAAAAAATGGAAGAGAATGTGAAATATCTCATGGGAAAAACAACTGACCTGGAAAATAGATCCAGGAGAGACAATTTAAAAATTATGGGACTACCTGAAAGTCATGATAAAAAAAAGAGCCTAGACATCATCTTCCATGAAATTATCAAGGAAAACTGCCCTGATATTCTAGAACCAGAGGGCAAAATAAGTATTGAAGGAACCCATTGATCACCGCCTGAAAGAAATCCAAAAAGAGAAACTCCTAGGAACGATGTGGCCAAATTCCAGAATTCCCAGGTCAAGTAGAAAATATTGTAAGCAGCTGGAAGGAAACAATTCCAGTATTGTGGAAATACAATCAGGATAATTCAAGATCTAGCAGCTTCTACATTAAGGGATCAAAGGGCGTGGAATAGGATATTCCAGAAGTCAAAGGAACTAGGAATCAAACCAAGAATCACCTATCCAGCTAAACTGAGTATAATACTTCAGGGGAAAATATGGTCTTTCAATGAAACAGAGGACTTTCAAGCATTCTTGATGAAAAGACCAGAGTTGAAAAGAAAATTTGACTTTCAAGCATAAGAATGAGAAGAAGCATGAAAAAGTAAACAGCAAAGAGAAGTCATAAGGGACTTACCAAAGGAGAACTGTTCACATTCCTACATGGAAAGACAATATTTGTAACTCTTAAAAATTTTCAGTATCTGGGTAGTTGGTGGGACCACACACACACACACACACACACACACACACATGCACACACGCACACACACATGTACACGTGTGTGCACACACATACACACATGCATGCACATACAGAGACAGAGAGCACAGAGTGAATTGAATAGGATGGGACCATATCTTAAAAGAAATTAAGGTAAATGGTGAGAGAGAAAGGCAGGGGGAGGAAAGAGGATGAAATGGAATGGGGTAAATTATATGTCATTCAAGAAGCAAGCAGGAGACTTTTTAGTGGAGAGAAAAAGAGGAGAGCTGAGAAAAAAAAAGAAGAAGTTTACCCTCATCACATTCGACTAAAGGAAGGAATAAAATTCACACTCATTTTGGTATGAAAACCTATCTTACAATACAGGAAAGTGGGGGAGAAGGAGATAAGCAAGGGGGGGGATGATGGAAGGGAGGGTAATGGGAGGAGGGAACAATTTGAAGTCAACAGTCTTGGGGAGGGACAGGATCAAAAGTCAGAAGAGAAACAGTGAGGGGCAGGATAGGATGGAGGGTAATTCAGTTATTCTTACACAACACAACTATTATGGAAGTCATTTGCAAAAGTACACAGATATGGCCTATATTGAATTGCCTGCCTTCCCAAAGGGAATGGGTGGGGAGGGAAGGATGGGGAGAATTTGGAACTCAAAGTTTTAGGAACAACTGTTGAGTATTGTTCTTGCTACTAGGAAATAAGAAATACAGTTAATGGGGAATAGAAAGTCATCTGGCCCTACAGGAGAAAAGAGAAGATGGGGACAAGAGAAGGGAGGGATGATAGAAGAGAGGGCAGATTGGTGATAGGGAAAATTAGAATGCTTGGTGTATTGGGGTGGGGGAAGGGGAGAAAAGAGGAGAAAATTTGGAACCCAAAATTTTGTGAAAATGAATGTAAAAAGTTAAATAAATAAATTAAAAATAAAAAGATCCTGAAGAGGGAAACTCAGAGAAGTAAAATGAAAGGAAGAAGTGAAGCTCTGGAGCATATAGTAAGAACAGCAAATTGGCAAAATTCAGTTTTTGTGCATGCATTACCCAGGTAAGAGAAACCTAGGGAACCTTAGAGTTCAGTGAGCATCTGGGTGACTGATAAAGGGAGGGCAATGTCCCTTGGTAGATAGATTAGGCTAATTCGTTCAGTCTCAGACTGGAAGGGGAGGGTGACCTTCCCTGGGTTAAAATTATTTCAAAAGTATAGAACAGGTTAATTGGGTCAGTGTCTGACTGGAAAGGGAGGATGACCCCTCTTGGTTAAGTCATTATGTGATAAGAGAAGTCCCAGACTACTGGTAGCAGGAAATCATGTATAATATTCCAAACAACAGTCCTTTGGGGAATAAACTTAAGAACTGGGACGAATTACCAAAGTATAAGGGAAAAGACAAGAACAAAATGATGCATAGTTTGGGGTGATGTCCTGATAGGAAGAGGGGTAATTTGATCAAATTCAGAAGGCAGCAATGAAAGTTTGGGAAACTGCCCATCAGATAGCACAGGAAGGACTTACAGAAGAACAAAAATTTCCCCTGAGAGACCCTATCTGCGATCATACTAATAGCATTCATAGAGAACACCTGTGGGAGTCAAAATATGAATAAAGTTTCTGAATCAGGCAAGAAAGAGATGAAACTCCATCAGAATACCTAGGGAGACTAAAAAAAGTATGAGGAAATATTCTAGAACGAGAGGAAGGCGAACCCAGACTGTATTCAGATTCTATCTTGTAACTGATTCCTGGCCTGACATAAGCAAGAAAAATTGGAGGGCTGGCAAACAAAGCCCTCGGGTGAATTAGTGCAGGCTGCTCTGAAAGCATATGTAGCAAAGGGAGAGAGCAAAAAGGAGAAGACCTCTAAGATTATATTGAAATCTCTAAAACAGGAAGCATCTTTGAAACAATAAGGGGCATCTTTAAAGCAACAGAGAGAGCAGAGTAAGATTGTGCTATGGTCTCCACAGCGGATGGGCCACAGTGAGGTGGAGGTAGGGAAGGGAATTTCCCACCCCAGCAACATCAGTTTCCTTCTTGGAGCATGGGGATGGGAGTCATTTCCCAAATTCCCCTTGTATCTTGGAACTGTGGGAAGGAGGGGCACTTTAAGAGGGAGTGTCCTATGCCTTTTGTAGTTGCACTCAATAGAAGAAGCAGAGATATTTTGGCCTTTGAGTGGGAGAATGCCAGGACCGGAAGAAAGTAGCAAATACAGGCAGTGTGTGTTGCCCCAAAGATACACAGAGTCCCCTAAACAATTTGGTCAAATATTTGAAACAATTCTTGAGGGGTTTCAGTCTCCTTGCGGGACCCATGTATTGCATGACTTATTGATTATCAGAGATAGTAGGGAGCATGTTAGTGAAGCATTCATACAATTGTTGAACTAGGGAAGCAGACTCTTGGTTTCAAGGGGGAAACTACAATTTGTGGAAAAAAAGTCAAATATTTAGGGCATTTGATTAGTGAAAGAAGCAAGAGACTTGACCCTGCCAGGGTAGAGGGAATCTTCCAGATCCCTGTGCCCCGAACAAAAAGAAAACTACACAAGTTTTTAGGGTTATTAGGGTATTGCAGATATTGGATTAACTCATACGCTAATATAACTAAATGTTTGTATGATCACCTCTTGGATGAGAGCCCAAATATTATCTTTTGGGATGAGGAAAGTTGGGAGAAATTTGACTAGTTTCACCCCTGGTCCTAGCCCTTCTCTCATTGGAAAAACCTTTTCATTTGTATGTAAGTGTTGACAAGGGGATTTCTGTCAGGGTTCTTCCTCAAATAAAAGGACAGAGAAGACCAGTTGCCTTTCTATCTAAACTCCTAGACTTGGTGTCATAAGATAGCCTATCTGCATTCAGGCAGTGGTTTCTACTGCCTTGTTGACTGAAGGGAGCCGAAAGCTCACCTTTGGCGAGAGCTTGATAATAAGTGTTCCATATCAGGTGAGGATGATTCTTAACCAAAAAGCAGGAAAGTGGCTAACCAACTCAAGGATTCTAAAATATGAGGCTATATATTGCTGGAGCAACATGATTTGGTTTTGTCACAGGACTCGAATGTACATCTGACCTTCTTCCTTACTGCTAGCCCAGAGGATGGACAAGGGACAAGGAACTATTTCATGGAGAGCACAGATCTCCAGACCAAGGTGCTGGAGGATCTTCAAGAATCTCCACTTCCTGGAGGGCTAAATTTATTTGTGGAATGGATCTTTAAGAATGGTAGGGGGGAAAAGGAAACATGGATATGCCACCATAAATGGAGTTCAGAATTCCCTGGTGGAATCTGACAGCTTGCTCAAACACTGGTCAGTGCAAACATGTGAGCTCTACTCTCTAAATCAGGCTCTAAAATTATTAGATGAAGTAGTGGTAATATATACACAGACTCTAAATATGTTAGGGGAGTCTCACATATGTTTGGGAAAATATGGGAAGAAGGAGGCTTGATAAATAGCAAAGGGAAGGAACTAGTAAATGTCACAATGGTAGTCGGTGTTAGAGAATCTATTGCTCCCTGAGTCAATTGCAATTATTCATGTAAAAGGATATCAGACTGGAACCTCATTTGGGGCTAGGGATAACCAACTTGCTGATGAAGAGGCAAGAGCCATGTGAACTGATGTTGCTTTGATTCCCTCCTTTCCCCCTAGTCTCTCCTCTCCATCTTTTTCTCAGAAAGAAATTAAAAAAGCCCAAAATCTTGGGGCTCAGAAAGATAGCCATGGGAACTGGTTCCTCCCATATGGTTGAGATGTACTGACCAAAGCAGATATGAGATGGGTACTGCAACATTTGCACCAAAGTAGCCACACGGGTGCCCAGAATGTGTGTGATATGGTTTTAACCCAATTTGTGTCTCCAGGTCTATACACTCTAACCTGGTAGTTGGTGGACTGTTGCCTTGTCTGTCAGGCTAACAAGTCAGTTCAATCCCAAATGTCCCTGGGAGGATGACCTCCAGGTATCAGACCCTTCCAGAGTACACAGGTGAACTTTACTGAGTTGCCCCCAGAGGGTCATCTCAAATATCTGCTGATCATAGCGGATCACTTGACCTGATGGTTGAAGGCTTCCCCACTGACTAGTGCAAATGCTCAAGTGGTTGGTAAAGTCTTGATTGAACAAATAATTCTGAGATATGGGATGTTTGAGAGCATAGGCTCAAATCAGGGAAAGTATTTCATGGTTAAAGTTCTCCAGTCTCTTGTACAAGCTCTAGATATTTCATGGGAGTTACAGTCAGGATCAAACTTGCAGCTTTTACATTAAAAGATTAAAGGAATTGGAATACAATATTCCATAAGGCAAAGGAGCTGAGACTACAACCAAGGCAAGTTGAGCATAATATTTCAGGCAAAGAGATGGACATTCAATAAAATAAGGGATTTCTAGACCTTCCTGATGAAAAGGCCAGAACTTAATGGAAAATCTGATCTTCAAATGCAGGTCTTAAGAGAGGTATAAAAAGGTAAATGGGGAAAAAAATGCTTTCCCCATACACAATATGGACAAACTATTTGCATCATTATAAGGGAAGATAATAGTTGTTATTCTTGAGAACTGCATATTTAATATGAAGTATAAAAGGGATATACAAAGATAGAGGAAGTGGGAATAAATTAAATGATGTGATGATAACAATTGTGATAAAGGGTATCAAGGGATTGCAATGGGAGATGTGAAAAGGAGGTAGAAAAAAATAAATTTCATCACAGGAAAGGGCACAAAATATATTACAGTAGAGGGAAAGAAGGGAGGGAGATGAGAATTGTTTGAGAGGTACTCTCATCTGACTGGATTCAAGGAGAGTACAACAAACTCAGTTACGTATAGAAATCGAAGTAGCTCTACAGGCAATAGGAGGGGAAGGAGGAAACAAAAAGGAGGGGAGGTTAAAAGGGAAGGAAGAAGCAGTAAGGAAAAAGGGAATTAAAAGGGAGGGGGCTGAAAGAATGGAGGGGAGACTGAGGGAGGCAGTGGTCAAAAACAAACTTTATTGGAGAGGGGAAGGAAGAAGGCAGAACTAAAGGTATAAACAAGGGGATGGAGGAAAACACAAAAATAGTAATCATAACTGCAAATGTGAATTGAATGAACTCTCCCATAAAATGGAGATGGATAGCAGAATGGGTTAAAAACCATAATCCAACAATATGTTGTTTTAAAAAAAAGCACATTTGAAATGGGGAGGGTAAAGGTACAAGGTTGGAGCAGAATTTATTGTGCATCAACTGATGTAAAAAAAAACAGGGTAGCAATCCTAATCTCAGATAAAGCAAAAGCAGAAATAGATCTAATCAAAAGACATGAGGAAGGAAATTACATCCTGCTAAAAGGCACTATAGAAAATGAATAAATTTCATTACGAAACATATATGCTCCAAGTGGTATAGCATAGAGATTCTTGGAGGAGACATTAAGGGAATTATAGGAAGAAATAGATAGCAAAACTATATTAGCGGGGGATCTCCAACTTCACCTCTCTTAACTTGACAAATCTAACCTCAAAATAGACAAGAAAGAAGTTGAGGAGGTGAATAAAACTCTGACTAGGGTAGATATGATAGATCTCTGGAGAAAATCGAGAGGGAATAGAAAGGAAGACACAATTTTCTCAGCAGTACATGGCACATATACAAAAATTGACCATGTACTAGGCCATGAAAACCTCACAATCCAGTGCAGAAAGGCAGATAGTCAATGCATCCTTCTCAGATCATAATGCAATAAAAATTATATGTAATCAAAGGCCATGGAAACATAAACCAAACTTTAGTTGGAAACTAAAAAAAAAAACTAATCCTAACAGATGAGTGGGTTAAACAACAAATAGTAGAAACAATCAAGAACTTCATTCAAGAGAATGACGATAATGAGATAACCTGCCAAATTTTATGGGATACTGCAAAAGCAGTTCTTAGGGGAACTTTTATATCTTTGAGTGCCTACATGAATAAAATAGAGAAAGAGGAGATCAATGAATTGAGCACACAACTTAAAAAGCTCAAAAAACAAATTGAAAAACCCTAAGTAAATACCAAATTAGAAATACTGAAAACCAAAAGAGAGATTATCAAAACTGAGATTAAGAAAAATATTGAACTAATAAACAAAACTAGGAATTGACTTTATGAAAAAAACAATAAAATCTATAAACTTTTGGTCAACTCAGTTAAAAAAAAAGAAATAAGGAAACCAAATTATCAATATCAAAAATGAAAAGCTCATCTACAATGAGGAGAAAATTAAACAGTAATAAGAAATTATTTCACCCTACTCTATGCCCATAAATTCAATAACCTAAATGAGAAGGATGATTATTTTAAAAGCTACAAATTGCCCAGATTAACATAAGAATAACCCAATCTCAGAAAAAAAAATTGAACAAGCCATCAATGAACTCCCTAGGAAAAGTGTCCAGGGCCAGATGTATTCACAAGTGAAGTCTATCAAACATTTAAAGAACAGTTAATTCCAATATTATATAGACTCTTTGGGAAAATTGGGAAAATATCTTTTTGTGATGTAATTATGGTTTTGATACCTAAACAAGGAAGAGCCAAAACAGAGAAAGAAAATTATATTTCTCTAATGAACATGGGTGCAAAATTTTAATAAGATTTTAGAAAGAAGAAAACAGCAAGTAATCGCAAGAATAATACATTATAATCAGGTTGGATTTACATCAGGAATGCAGGACTGGTTCAATATTAGAAAAACTATTAAATAAACATTATTGATCATATCAACAACAAAACTAACAGAAACCACATGATTATCTCAATAGATGCAGAAAAAGCTTTTGACAAATTACGACACCCATTACTGTTGAAGATACTGGGGAACATAGGAATAAATGGAACTTTCCATAAAATAATAAGCTTGCCTTCAGCAAGCATTACATGCAATGTGGATAAGCTAGATGCATTTTCAAAAAGGCCAGAGGAAAACAAGGATGTCCATTATCACCATTATTATTCAATATGGTACTAGAAATGTTAGATGTAGTAATAAGAGAAGGAAAAGAAGTTGAAGGAATTAGAATAGGCAAAGAGGAAACTTAGTTGTCATTCTTTGCAGAAAATATGATGATGCACTTAAAGAATCCCAGAGAATCAAGTAAAAAACTCCTTGAAATAAAAAACAACTTTGGCAAAGATGCAGGCTAAAATAGAAACCCACACAAATCTGCATTTCTATATATTACTAACAAAACCCAACAGCAAGAGACAGAGAGAGAAATCCCATTTAAAGTTAGGGTAGACACTATAAAATATTTGGGAGTCTCCCAGACAAAACAAACCCAGGAACTATATGCACACGATCACAAAACACTTTTCACACAGATAAAGTGAGATCTAAGTGAGAGGAAAAACATCAGTTGCTCATGGGTGGGCTGAGCTAATATAATAAAAATAACAATTCTACCTAAATTAATTTACTTATTCAATGCCATACCAATAACACTATCAGATTACTATTTTGTAGAGCTAGAACAAATAATATCAAAATTCACCTGGAATAACAAAAGGTCCACTATATCAAGGGAACTAATGCAAGGAAATGCTAGGGAAGGTGACCTAGCTGTGCCAGATCTCAAATTGTATTATATGTCAATACCACTTGGTACTGGCTAAGAAACAGAGAGGAAGACCAGGGGAATATGTTAGGTGCCCAAGACACAGTAGTCAATGAATATAGCAGTCTACTCTTTGACAAACCCAAGGACCCCAGCTTCTGGGATAAGAACTCACTGTTCAACAAAAATTGCTGGGAAAATTGGATAACAGTATAAAGAGTGATGCTATATACAAATTAGTGGAGCAAGGAAAAGTGTATTTATCAGATTTGGAGAAGGGAAGAATTTTTGACTAAACAAGAGATAGGAAACATTATGGAATGCAAAATGGATAATTTTAATTTCACTTAATTGAAAACTTTTTGTACAACCAAACTCAATGAAAACAAAATTTGGAGGGATGTATTATATTGGGAAAGAATTTTTACCCCTAATCTCAGGGATAAAGACCTCATTTCTATATAGAGAATTGAGTCAAATGTTCAACAATGCAAGTCATTCCCCAATTGATAAATGGTCAAAAGATATGAACAGACAATTTTCAGAGGAAGAAACTAAAGATATCTGTAATCAAATGAAAAAAATGCTCTAAATCACTTTTGATTAGAGAGATGCAAATCAAAATAACTCTGAAATATAGCATTAAACCTATCAGTTTGGCTAATATGACAAAACAGGATGATGATAAATTTTGGAGAAGTGGGAGAATTGGAATACTAATTCATTGTTGGTAGAGGTAGAACTATTCTGGAAAGCAATTTGGAACTATGGCCAAAGGAGTACAAAAATATGCATACCTTTTGACCCAGCAATACCACTTCTAGGACTCTATCCCCAAAAGATCATAAAAATGGGAAGCAGTCCCACATGTATAACGATATTTATAGCAACTCTCTTTGTGGTGGCCAAAAACTGGAAATCAAGGGAATCAATAGGGGAATGACTAAATAAATTGTGGTATATGAATGTAATGAAATACTATTGTGGTATAAGAAATAATGAACAGGAAGACTTCAGAGAGGCCTGGAAAGACTTATATGAACTGATGTTGAGCAAAAGGAGCAGAACCAGGAGAGCTTTATACACAGCAACAACCACATTGTGCAAGGATTTTTTTCTGGTAGACTTAGAACTCCATTGCAATGCAAGGACTTAAAAAATTCCCAAAAGTGTCTTAAGGCAAAATGCCTTCCGCATCCAGAGAAAGAACTATGGAATTTGATCACAGAATGGAGCAGATCATTTTCCTTTGTGTTATGTTTTGGTTTGTTTTATGATTTCTCCAATTCATTTATATTCTTCTATATAATATGACTAAGGTGAAATGTATCTAATAGGAACACATGTGGACAATATATATATATATATATATATATATATATAAAATTTATACTATCTCAGGGAAGGAGGAAGATAGGAGGGGCAAAGGAGGGGGATGGAAGGGGAAAGGTGGAGGAGGGAGGGAGAAAAATCTAATTTATATGGAAGTGACTGGAGAACACTGAAAATAAATAAGATAGTTAAAAATAAAATAAAATACAAGGATTCATCAATTACCTCAGAAAAGAGATCCCAAAATCAAAATTTCAAGGAACATTACATCAAATTTCATAGTCATGGAGTCAAGGAAAGAATTCTGCAAGTGTCCAGAAAGAAAAAGTTCAAATATCTAGGAACCTCAATCAGGATTACACAGAACTAAGCAGCTGCAACATTAAACAATCAAAACTAATGGAATACAATGTTCCAGAATGTAAAGGAGCCAGGATTACAACCAAGAATCACTTGCCTCATCCTCAGGAAATTAAGCATAATACTTCAGAATAAAAACATAGGCCTTCAATGAAATGCAATGAAGCGTTTCAAGCTTTCTTTTGTATTCAAGCTTTCTTAAGGAAAAGACCAAAAATGTGATCTCCAATATCAAGACAAAAGAGAAGTCTGAAATGATTAAAAGGAAAAGAAAGAAAAAACATAAGGGATTTAGTGGAGCTGAACTGTTTACATACCTACATAGGAAGATTACACTTGCAGTTGTTAAAAATCATACCACTAATAGTACAGTTGTGTGGAATATACATAGACAGAGGGTACAAGTACAAGGTGATTTGGAAGGAATATTATTAAAATAATTAAGGGATGAAAGAGAAGTATATTGGGCACAAAATGAAGAGAGGAAAAATGGGATACATTATTTCACATGAAAAAGCATGAAAACCCTATTACAGCAAATGGAAAGATGTAAGTATGGACAGTGGGCATCAACTGAACATTACTCTCTTCAATACTGGCTCAGAGGGAATAATATACATGATCAGTTGAAAATAGAAATCTATCTTACCTGACACGAAAGTAGGAGGGGAAGAGATTAAGTAAATGGGGGACAGATAGAAGAGGGCAGAACTGGGGAGGTTCTAGACAGAAGGAAAATATTGTCAAAGAGGGAAAGGTTGAAATGAGAGGAAGAACAAAGAGAAGGAAAATAGGAAGGAGAGAAACACATAGTTACCATAACTGTGAATGTGAGTGGGATGAATTCTCACATAAAATGGAAGTGGGTAGCAGAGTGGATCAATATGCTGAATTGCCTTTCTCAAATATATAGAGAACAGAGTCAAATTTATAAGAAGCCATTACCTAATTGATAAATGGTTAAAGAGTAAGAATAGACAGTTTTCAATGAGGAAATGAAAGCTATCTATATGCATATGAAGAAGTGCTCTTGATTAGACAAATGCAAATTGAAACAATTTTGAGGTACCATTTCATACCTATGAAATTGGTTAATAGGATAAAAAAGGAAAATGATAAATGTTGAAGAGGATTTGGTGAAATTCTGAAACTAATATACTACTGGTGGAGCTGTGAACTGATCCAACCATTCTGGAGAGGAATTTGGAACTATGCTTAAAGATCAATCAAACTCTGTATGCCCTTGGATCCAGCAACAACACTACTAGCTCGGTATCCCAAAGAGATGACAAAAAAGGGAAACAGACCTTTATGTGTGAAAATATTTCTTTTTTTTCCTCTCCTTAAATATATTTCTTTTTTTCTTTTATTAGTTTATTTATTTAACTTTTTTACATTCATTTTCACACAATTTTGGGTTTCAAATTTTCTCCCCATTTCCCCCCTCCCCCACCCCAATACACCAAGCATTCTAATTGCCTATCACCAATCTGACCTCTCTTCTATCATCCTTCCCTTTCCTTGCCCCCATCTTCTCTTTTGTCCTGTAGGGCCAGATAACTTTCTATCATCCATTACTTGTATTTCTAATTTCCTAGTAGCAAGAACAATACTTGGCAGTTGTTCCTAAAACTTTGAGTTCCTACTCCTCCCTATCTCTCCCTCCCTGCCCATTCCCTTTGGGAAGGCAGGCAATTCAACATGGGCCATATCCGTGTAGTTTTGCAAATGACTTCCAACTTCATGTTGTGTAAGACTAACTATATTTCCCTCCATCCTATCCTGCCCCCCATTGTTTCTATTCTGTCTTTGGATCCTGTCCCTCCCCAAGTGTTGACATCAAATTGCTCCTTCCTCCCTCTGCCCTCCCTTCCATCATCTCCCTCACCCTGCTTATCCCCTTCTCCCCCACTTTCCTGTATTGTAAGATAGGTTTTCATACCAAAATGAGTGTGCATCTTATTCCTTCCTTTAGTCGAATGTGATGAAAGTAAGCTTCATATTTTTCTCTCTCCTCGCCTCTTTTCCCTCCACTGAAAAGTCTTTTGCTTGCCTTTTTTATGAGATAATTTGTCCCATTCTATTTCTCCCTTTCTCCTCCCAACATATCTCTCTCTCACCACTTAATTTCATTTTTTTTTTAAGATGTGATCACATCCTATTCAATTCACTCTGTGGTATGCGTGTGTGCATGTGGGTTTATGTGTGTGTGTGTGTGTGTGTGTAATCCCACCAACTACCCAGATACTGAAAAAAGTTTCAACAGTTACGAATATTGTCTTTCCATGTAGAAATGTAAACAGTTCAACTTTAGTAAGTCCCTTATGACCTCTCTTTGCTGTTTACCTTTTCATGTTTCTCTTCATCCTTGTGTTAGAAAGTCAAATTTTCTTTTCATTAAGAATCCTTGAAAGTCTTCAATTTCATTGAAAGACCAGTTTTTCCCCTGAAGTATTATACTCAGTTTTGCTGGGTAGGTGATTCTTGGTTTGAGTCCTAGTTCCTTTGACTTCTGGAATATCGTATTCCATGCTCTTTGATCCCTTAATGTAGAAGTTTCTAGATCTTGTGTTATCCTGATTGTATTTCCACAATATTTGAAATGTTTCTTTCTAGCTGCTTGCAATATTTTCTCCTTGACCAGGGAACTCTGGAATTTGGCCACAATGTTCCTAGGAGTTTCTCTTTTTGGATCTCTTTCAGGAGGTGATTGGTGGATTCTTTCAATACTTATTTTTCCCCTCAGTTCCTAGAATATCAGGGCAGTTTATCTTGATCATTTCATGAAAGATGATATCTAGGCTCTTTTTTTGATCATGGTTTTCAGGTAGTCCCATAATTTTTAAATTGTCTCTCCTGGATCTATTTTGCAGGTTAGTTGTTTTTCCCATGAGATATTTCACATTATCTTCCATTTTTTCATTCTTTTGGTTTTGTTTGGTGATTTCTTGGTTTCTCATAAAGTCATTAGCCTCCATCTGCTCCATTCCAATTTTGAGAGAACTATTTTCTTCAGTGAGGTTTTGGACCTCCTTTTCCATTTGGCTTATTCTGCTTTTGAAAGCATTCTTCTCCTCATTGGCTTTTTGAACCTCTTTTGCCAGTTGAGTGAGCCTATTTTTCAAGGTGTTATTTTCTTCAGCATTTTTTTGTATCTCCTTCAGCAAGGTGTTGACCTGCTTTTCATACTTTTCTGGCATCTCTCTCATTTCTCTTCCCAGTTTTTCCTCCACCTGTCTAACTTGATTTTCAAAATCCTTTTTGAGCTCTTCCATGGCCTGAGCCTATTGAATATTTATTTTGGATGCTTGGGATATGGAAGCCTTGACTTCTATATCTTTCCCTGATGGTAAGCATTGTTCTTCCTCATCCAAAAGGATGGGAGGAGATATCTGTTCACCAAGAAAGTAACCTTCTGTGGTCTTATTTTTTTTTCCCTTTTTTGGGCATTTTCCCAACCAGTTACTTGACTTTTGGGTCCTTTGTCAAGAGTAAGGTATACTCTGGGAATCTGTGAGATCTCAGTTCTTCCAAGGGGGCACAATTAAGCATGTACTGGCCTGGACACAGAGAGGGATTTTTATGTCCGGAATCTTAGCAATTACCTCTCCACAGCCACCTAGCCTCCAGTTCTACCAAGTCAGCATTGGGGGTTGATTTTCAGATAAGCTGGATGGGCAGGGCTACCATTCACTGTGAGACAAAGACTGGTCTGGCCAGGGCCTCCACCCAGGGCTGAGGTAAAGACTCAGCTCTTCAATGCCCCCAGGGTTTTTTATGCTTTCTGCACAGGCTGCTGCTTACTGCTGGAGCTATGGGAAGGCTCTTCTCCCTTCATAGCTAGCTGATAAATCTCCTTCACTGACCTTTGGCACCTGCGGGTTGAGGGATCTGAGGCCCAGCTGCTGTGACGAGATTCCTGCCCCTCCTCCCAGAGTCTCATCATGCTGTGCCATGCAACCAAGGCTCTACTGGGCTTTGAGCTCCACTCCATGTCCAGCACAGCCAGTGTTTCTGTGGGCCTTTCAGGTCACCCTGGGCTGGAAATCTCCTCCACTCTGTTGTTCTCCACTTCTGCTGCTCCAGAATTTGTTGAGAGTCCCTCTCTACAGGTATTTTGTTGGCTGTGTGGGGAGACCTTACGTAAGTGTGTGTTTCTAGTCCACCATCTTGGCTCCACCCCAGGTTTTTGCAAAACTAAAAACAGTTATTTAAGATTATAAGAAGGAGAAAAACAAACTGAGAAGAAAATCATTGTAAAAAATATCCTTTCATGGAAGTAAATCATTCCTAGTTGTCATAAATGTATAAGACTACTTCTCCAAAACAGTAAGCAATTGCTGCATACAATAAATAATTCTAGAAGAAAGAGAACAGAAATTATCAACTGATACATGAAGATGTATCATGATGGTTATAGCTAATTATTAGAAAAATACAAATTAAAATAACTTGTATTTTACATGCAATCTATCAAATTGACATATATAATTAAAAAATGGAAAGCTGACATGAATGTGACTAAACAGGCTTGTGAATGAAGTCTTTGTGGAGTTCTGAATTGGTCCAAATGTTACTAAAAGCAAGATGAAATTATATGAGCTACAAAAACAAAAATGTGCATATCATTTGACCTAATATTCCAACTACTTCGAATATATTGCATGTATGTTATTGACAAAGATGGGAGATATGGGTAACTCATCTGCATAAAAATCTTCCTGGTAATGCACTTTGCAATAGACAAATTGAAAAAGTTGAGAAAAGCTATCCAAATGACTGAGGATGGATGAATAATTGTACATGAACGCTATAGAATATTGTGTTACCATAAAAATATTAAATGTAAAAAGTAGAGTTAATGAAGTTTATATGAAATGCTTAGTGAAGAAAATAGAACAAAATGAATAGTATTCCTACTGACTTAACTGAATAGAAATAACTGAATAGCAATAAGTTCACTTTATACAGAAACACTAAAAGAAATAAAAGCATGAAGGTAAAAATGACGTGGGCACTATTACATAAGAGG
This sequence comes from Bettongia penicillata ogilbyi, assembly GCA_023548195.1. Taxonomy (NCBI): domain Eukaryota; kingdom Metazoa; phylum Chordata; class Mammalia; order Diprotodontia; family Potoroidae; genus Bettongia; species Bettongia penicillata. The sequence continues at coordinate 17,005,439 of JAJHZJ010000120.1, forward strand.
AGAAATATGCATTTAGGGATTGACAATGCATAAGTAATTAAAATATTCAGAAATAACTGTAAACGTTTAAAATGTCATGATTTTTATGTTTCATCTTACATTTTAAACTTTATTTCTTTTGCCCTTGTTTATTTATTTGAATACCTTTACTTGTCAAAGAGAGTTTTGATGTATCAAAAAGAATTTTTAGAATCCAAATAGCTGTTAAATGCACTATATATTTATAAACAGAGGGGAAAAAGGAATTTTAAGATTGAGTCAGATAAACTCCCCAGTCTATAAAGTAGCTACTAAACTCCTAGAAGAGCAGTTTTTATTCCTTAGTGTTGTGAATTCAGAAGCAGAAGAGAAATTTATTGTATCTTCTTCTCTACTTTCATAGTACTTGATTTTTAAAAGTTTCTGTATTTTTTCTCTATTGAAATTCACATTTTCTATGGCAATGGTTTAAAATAATTCATCTGTTATCTGTACCTCAAGCAAGTTCAATTCAAATTAAAACAAGCAATGAAAATCTGTCAAGCAAATGCTTATTACCTGAAAAGTACCATGGATAGAATCGAGTTTATTACCACAAACACTACCTTCTGGAATGTTGTACTCTTTTTAAGAAGATGATATATATGTGTGTGTGTGTGTGTGTGTGTGTGTGTGTGTGTGTGTGTGTGTGTGTGTGTGTGTGTATATATATATATATATATATAAAACTAAAAATAACAAGTCAGATAATAAAGAAGTTCCCACCAATGGTAGAATAGAATTGTCTTAGAGACTTGAAGATAAATACTTCACTGAGTTAAAAGAGTCAGAAAGTTATTCCACACTACTACGTAGCACCAGTAGCACTGGTCTTATAAATGACTAAAGTTGGTACTTAGGCATCTAGTTAGCCCAGTGGATAGAGTGCTGGGCCTAGTATCAGGAAGCTCATCTTCCTACCTTCAAATCTGGCCCCAGACTCTCATTAGCTATCTGAACCTGGGCAAGTCATTTTACCCTATTTGCCTCAGTTTCCTTATCTGTAAAATTACCTAGAGAAGGAAATGCAAACCTGTCCAGTATCTTTGTCAAGAAAATCCCAAATTTAACTATAAAGAGTATATAACTAAATAGCAACAAAAACAAAGGTGAATAATTATCTGTACCTTAGCTACCTTATTTGGTTCACCTAAAACTTAACAAGTGCCTGTCATGTTAAGTTGTCCACTAAAGTCTTCCTCCAATGGTTCATTATTACTTAGAGGTGACTATAGTTTCATAAAGGCAATTGAAGGGAAGCATAAACAAGGGTGGACCTGGTCATGGATAATAACAACGCTTATCTCACAACCTGCATAGGTACATTCTAAAAGGTTCTTCATCAGGTTGACTTCAAGGTGGTGAATATTCTGGCCACAGAATTTCATTACAATTGTCAGGGTATAGAGGTAACATGCACAGCAGTGAAATTGTCAGTCCCTCTAATAAGAAATATGAAACATGAAATGCACTATACTACAATGATAACAAACAACTCATTTTCCTGGATGGAGTTTATAGCCTAGTAAGGCAACATGGTACATACATAAATAAGAGCAATCCAAAGTAATTCATATTAAATATATGACAAGGATTAAAACAATCCAAAATGTTAGGTCATGGAGTGGGAATAGCATGACTATTTGATGGACTCAAAGAGGACTTCATAGAGATGAAATATGAATTAGGCTTCAAAGAATGTGTGGGATTTTAACAAGTAGAGATGGGAAAAGGGAAATTCCTGACCTAAGGAATCACAAGACCAAATGCGAAGTTATACTGAAGATATACTCAGGGGATTAAAAGTTTCTGGGTGTAGTTAAGCATAGAGCAGACAGGGATAGAAAAGTGTGAGATGATGTTGTAGAGGAAGACTATGGAAGTCATAGAATATCAGATTAAGAAGTTCAAACATTATCCAGTTATTTAGTTCAGATGATATTCAGATAAGGATACTGAAATATTTTTGATGGTATTTTTTTCAAGATATATTCGACCTTATTTTCCACAAACAAAAATTTTATGAAATTCTTACCACAGGATAAAATGAATGCAAAGTTAAAAACAATGTAATATAAATGACACAAGACTGAGATAGATAAAATGATACATAAAATGTTTGCTACAATTTTGGCTGAAATTACTCAAGTCTAAGCCCTTTCAAATAAAAAATAACAAGAGCTCCAACTAGGAATATTTAAAAGCTAAATAAAGACAATGATATATGAGAATTACTATGAATTGCCTTCCTAATGCTCCTCGAGTGTACACTCAGGCAGATGTAGCATTCAAAACACTAAAAATATAGTCAGAAAAATAAAAAATCTTAGGGACAGAAATAAAGATCATATTTATTAAATCAACTTTGATATCATTGAATATTAGTATTTTGGGGCATACCAGGCATTTAGAAAAGTAGACTCAGAAGACCATAGATTTAAAGCCATAAGTCAGTCAGTCTACTAGTACTTATTAAGTATATACTACTGTTTATCAGGTGCTGTAAAGAAACAAGGAGACTTCCAAGAAGGACAAAAGATAGTCTCTGCTTTCAAAAAGTTTAATGGAGGGGACAATTTGCAAATAATTGCATACACAAGTTATATACAGGATGAATTGGAGATTATTGAGAGGTTTGGTAAGACTTCTTGTATAAGGTGGAAGGTGGCTGAGGTTAAAGGAAGTCAGAAGGTAGAAATGAGGAGAGTTTTACAGGCCTAGGATAGAGCCAATGAAAATGACTAGAGTCTGCCGATGGAGCGTGTTGTTTGAGAATCCGCAGAGGCCAGTATCACCCGATTGTAAAGTTTATGTTTGGGAATAAGATATAAGACTGAAAGGTAGGAGTGGTCAGGTTGAAAGAGGCTTTCAATACCTAAGTGAAGATTTTATATTTGACCTTGCAGCTACCAGATTTTATTGAACAGGATGGATGATGTGGTCTGATCTGTACTTTAGCATGAAACAATCTACTGAAGATTCAAATAAGTTTAACAAACTTGGCCCACATCAAGCAAGATACTGGAATTAATGGCAAGTATACGTAGCTAAAATAGAACTGACCCTGTCCTTAAGGGGTTTATATTATGTTGGGAAGGATAGAATATGAATACATACAAGTAAATATATATCTATTAGAGACAGAAAGACAGAGAAGGCATGCAGAGACAGAGAGAACATTATATATATATATAATATTTATATATATATATTATATATATATATATACAGAGAGAGAGAGAGAGAGAGAGAGAGAGAGAGAGAGAGAGAGAGAGAGAGAGAGAGAGAATAACTGGGTCAGGAAACAGTTTATGTAGAGAGTGACAACATAACTTTAGCCTGAAAGGCAGCAGCTATAATGAACTCAAGACTTGGTAGATAACCCCTGCAAATTACAGAGGATGGTGGTGAGACAGTAGATAAGCTAAAAGTCTTGGTTAACTAAACTTGAGGTTATATGAAGGAAAATAATATGGTTCCATGCCCATTCCTGGAGAAAAACAAACAAACAAAAACCCCAACATACAAAGTAGCTAATCTACTGGTGATGAGCTGTTTGTATTTCCTTAGACCAATGCTTAGGCAATGGAAATGCAGTCTGTTGTTAAGTTCATAGTTTCTAATTAGACTTCAATTGGCATAGTCCTTGAGAATCGATATCATTTCTATGTTATGCTGAGGAATCAGTTTAGGCCTTTACTGGAAGATAGCAGTGCATTGCAGATTTAAGTTATACAAAGTATGTTCTTTAGTAGACATTCCAATTATGAATTTATAAACTTTTTTTTAGCTTCACACCAAAGTCTCAGAATTCCATCTTCAGAATTTAGTGCTGTATAGTATGAAAACAAAACTTTATTTTCTTGGCTAGAAATGTTAAATAAGAGACACAGAAATTGTTCCTCTGTTTATTCGTTAACACCTACTCATCAATACAGTGAAAGAGTTTAAATGGTGGGGGTAAAACAGACACATGCTTATAAAACTAACCAACAGTTGGTACTGTTTTGCATGAAAAGCTATTTTGCACTCCGAAGTACATATTTCCCAGACTCCAGATGGCACCAGAATTGGCAGGGATGAACATTTTAAAAGAAACCACCAGCATGTGGGAAAATGGGGAGGAAAGAGTGGGTATTCCCACTAAGAGAGAAGATAAAAAAGAGTAGTGGGTTTAATAGAAAATGCAACAAGAAAACAAGCCTTGACACATATAGGTAGGAATCTGTGATGTGTGACATGATTCCAGAGGGAATCCTAACAACGACCAGGAAAAAATCAAAGTACAATGAAAAGGAACCTGGCTTTCCCAGAGGAAATAGCCACAGCAACAAACTGACACTAGATGCTTTGGACTGCTTTGGAAGAGGGTAAACAAGAGTTGATGATTGATGGGGAGCCCACTGGGAAATAGAGCAAGCATCATTGTAATGGTGCACAGAGCAGCTTTCCATTTCAGGTGGCTAGCATCTTGCCAACAAAAGGAACCTCTGATTAATTACTGACTGAGATACTGGGCAGACAAGGATGTGGAGACATTTGACAAGAATACACTAGTAGAGAGGACATAGAGATGAGTAATGTGAGAACTCTGTGTGTGTGTATACATACACGCATATGCATATGTAAGTATATAAACACACATACACATATATATACATATATATGTATATATATACATATATATATATATATATTATTGTATAAGCAAGCACCCTGACAAACTCTGCTATCACAGGTTCTTTCATCTGCTTTTTTGAAAGGAAAACCAACTTTTGAGGGGTCAACAATCACTTTATTCAAGCATTTGCATCATTTATTTAGTTCTGGGGAAAAAGCCAGCACCTTGAATTTCAGGGAGAATACAGAGAAATCTAAATCAGCAGACAGAACTTCCAAACTGTCTGACAGTAAGAAATGCATACATCACAAATCAACAGATAAATGAAACTGCCTGACCATAAACATATAGTTACCAGAGAGGGAAGCACCAATATCTGGGTTTTCAAAATGGGGGGTCTGCTTAGCAGTTTCCCGGTCTCATCTGGCACACACAAACTTTCTTCCAAAAACTAAGCCCCAAAGTAAAATCTCACTCTCAGAGTATTTATATATTTTTTAGAGCCAGAGGGCATCACAACCCTGGAAAACTAGAGCCTCATTAACAAAAAGTATGGGCCTTCCTACAAATCTTCCAGCTCATTAATGGGTAGGGAAGATCTTCTTTAATCACATTACTCAATTGGCACTTCATTATACTAAAACAAAAACAGTAGAAGATCCTACTTTTCTTGCAATCACAATTATGCCATATTTATATATAGATATAGATGCACACACATACACATATTTGTATGTACATGTCTGCATTTACTTTAATATACATATGTAAGTATATATGTATATATATATATGAACACACACACACAGAGCAATCTCCTAGCTATAAGTTAGAATTAATTATTTAATTCCAGTTAGCGATGAGATTTCAGCTTCTATTACTATTTTTCTGAGCAATTCAATGTAATTTTTTGTTATTTCCAGTGGATTTAAACTTTGATAGGCCACATATCACTAGCATTTATGAGCAACTACTTGGTTGATTAAGGATACTGGAGAGGTATTTTAAAGGGGTCTCAGAATTCATTCTGTGAAGATCCAGAATAGATTCTAAATGAATAGGTTTTTACCTTAATTAAGAAAGCAGGGGGCAGCTAGATGGTACAGTTAATAAAGTACCACACTGGAGTCAGGAGGACCTGAATTCAAATACTGCCTCAGATACCTAAGACTTAGTAGTTGTGTTACCTTGGGCAACTCACTTAGCCCTCATTGGATTGCCTTTCTCCCTTCAAAAAAAGGAGATGTGCATGAAAAGCATTAAATATTTTGATAACTTTTCTTTGATAGCTATTTTTTTCATTACCAAAGACTCATGGATTCATCAGTGTGATTACTTCTTCTACTGATGCAGATTAAAGCTTCTCCTATGCCTAAGCAGATATTAATTATTTGCCCAAATTGTTGCCTTTGTGGTAAATCTTCTGAGGATGGGATGAGTCTTTGCATATTTAGCTAAGCAGATTCTCATATGATACAATACTCATCTCTGTGGTAGCATTCAAAGCCTTTCCATCATAGAAATATTTGCAGAAGTTATTGCTTTTCTGACATAGCTTTGAAGAACACAGGGTCACCTCTGAGCTAAATAAGAGAGCAGAAGATGACTTCAGTGGAAATTCTTTTACTTTGGGATAAATGATGTCTTCTATATAATGATGAATGTTGTGACTTGACCTATACAATGAGCTCAAAGTCAGCGGTGCTGTGCTGTAAGAATATCTCAGGATTGTGAAAATGAATGGATATTCCCTTCCCAGGCAACAGGTTCTATGTATTGATGTAGAAATGAATGGGAACATCCTGAGAACAAGAATTCAGTGAGATTTGGAAGATATTTACTGATAATGTGACTCATCTATCACTAGAGTTCTCATTAGATCAGAGGTACACAGTCACAGAATCTCTGGGCCCAATAACCTTCACACATCATAGCAATATGACAGTGATTAAAACATCCAATGGGTCAAAATTACATGAGACTTTCTGCCCAGTAAAGAAATCTTTTTTGAGGAAGTAAGTGTTGACATTCAGCAAAACAGGAAAAATATCTTGGTAATATTCTATTCTACTAAGAATGAAAGCAAAGACTAAATTTAGTGGTCACTGTACTCACGTCACTGATGAAGATCACCAGCTCACTATGCCTTGGTAAGTAGTTCAAATTCAAATTCAAATTCTGTCCTCATGATTAGCTTAATTCAAAATGTGACCCAGGGAAAATAATTTAACTCTGAGAGCCCCTGTTTCCTTATCTATATACATATCCATGTCTATATCTATATAGATATTTTCCTCTATAATAATAGTACTGATTATATATACCTCAAATGTTTTGGAGAGGAAAGAAATATCTTTGTCTGAAAATTATTAAAATGCATGCTGTTTTTATGGTAGAAAGGCATTTCATCTGACCTACAGAACAGCAGTAGGGAAGGTCTGAAATCTAATTTAAAGTTATTAGTGCCCCAGAGAACAACCCCATAATCTCAGTTAATAAAATTCCCTTAAGATGAGGAAGGAAAGGGAAGATTCTGGGAAGACGGTGGAGTAGATCAGAAAACTCCAAGCTCTCAAGATTTTCCCCCACAAATGAGTTAAAATAGCACCTCAGGATGAACAAAGTGTGGGTGGAGATAAACAAGGCTAGGAGCAGAACCAGGATCTTCCTGGGACAATTTGGGAAGATTGGAAAAAAATCTGAGGACACCTCCAGGATAGGGTTCTTTTCAACAACAAGCAACCAGCCCCTTAAACCACAAGCAGCAAGTTCTGCGGTGAGTTGATTTGAAAGGCTGCCTCTGCCCAGCCACAGGAACTTTCACCCTGCAATAGTGAGGGGAGTTGGGCATTTACACCCAAGAAGATTGAAGGAACCTCTGCTGAGAAGAATGCCAGATCTTGCTGGCTGTGCTGCGGAAGAGCATCATGACGGAGCTAGTACATGCTGGGAGAGTGCGGAAGCACTGGGGCAGAAAGCCTCTGGCTGAGGGCATTTAGCAGAGCTTTGCTTCCAGGGAGGAGGGGAGAGTTGAAAATCTGGAGCAAGAGGCATCATTTTCCACACTCCAGGGCTAGAGGTGATAACAAAAATTAAGCTATTACTAGAAAAAATGCACAGGCAAAAGAGAAGCAATCCAACCATAGAAAGCTATTGTAGGAAAAGAGATAACTGGGGTTCATCTTTAGAGGTGGGAATTTAGGTAAAGAAACCCTCAAAGAATAATGTAAAATGTTCACTTGGCCAAAAAGAGTTCTTAGAAGATCTTTAAAAATAGTTTAAAAATCAAATGAGAGAGATGGAGTAAAAACTAAAAAAAAAAATAAGAATAATCCAAGAAAAACAAGAAGGTTATGAAAGAAAAGTCAATCAATAAAAAAGGGACATCCAGAATATGACACCTTGAAAATTACACTTGGGCAAAATGAAGCTAGTGAAATTATAAGAGATCAAGAAATAATTAAACAAAATATGAATAATAAAAAAAATGAGAGAAAGTAAAACATCTTATAAGAAAAAACAGATTTGGAGAAGAGATGAAGAAGAAAATTGTCCTGAAGAGTTAGAACAAGGAAAGGTGGAGTAGAAATAGAAAAAAATCCATCTATCACCACTTAAAAGAGATCCTATGAGGAAAACTCCTAGGAATATCACAGACAAACTTCAAAATCCCCAGCTCAAGCATAAAATATTAAAAGCAACAAGAATAAAGCAGTTTAAATATTGTGGTGCCACAATTAGACTCACACAAGAACTCTCAGTGAGACATTAAAGGACCACAAGTCTTGGAATATAATATATGGAAGAGAAAAAGAACTGGGTCTTTGACCAAAAATATCATACCCTGCAAGGTTAAGTATTATCCTGAATACAAAAAAAAATAGACATTTGATAAACTCTCAGAGTTTCAAGCCTTTGTTAAAAAAAAATCTTTAACTTAATAGAAGATATCAGATACAAGAACCAAGAGAAATAAGGTATATGTCAAAGAATGATTATAAAGGATTCGTAAGGATAGACTGTTAGTTTTTACATATATATATGTGTATATGTATATATGACATACATATTAGACATACATTTTATATATACATATGTGTATATAATGTAAAATGTATATCTAAGATTCTTATTAATAATTGGGTAGTTCATAAGTAAGATTGGGGAAAACCTGAGTAAGATATGAACTTAAAATTAAATTCAGTCAGGAACAGCTAAAAACAGTAATTATTTTATACAAATGAGATGCAAGAGGAAGAATAAATGCAGAGGAATTAGATGGGGAAGCAGGGCTGATGCTTCTGCTAACCTACTTTCATTGGGAATGGGTTTAAGAAGAAACAATACATATGTATTTAGAGGAGTATAAAAGTCTTCTAAATTCAGAAGAAATAAAATGATATGGATGTGGTGGGGGAGGACAAGGGAGGGATCTTTAGAGGGGAGGAGGAAAGAATAGGTAAAAGGGGGTATAGAAATCTGTTTAGATTTATGGGAATGGGAGGATAGGGGAGGGATCCTCTAAGGAAAGAAATATGAGGGCAGGGTACTGGACAGAAGTAAAGTAGAGGAGGCAGTAGGGATAGGAAAGAAGAGATAGGCACAAGCATAAAAAACAAAGATCAGGAGTAGAATATGTTTGAGAAAGCATATGTCTATATATGGATGTATTTATGTATATGTGTATATATATATAAAGAATCAAATAAATTTTATTTTAGCCTTCAGCAGTAGGGTGGAGGGAGTGAATAAAGAAAAAGAAAAAAGCACATAACAGAGAACAAAAGAATTCCCAAGGAAACAAAGAAAAGATGGACAATTTTCAAAATAAAAAGTACTATTTATTTTACAGGCTTTCTTAAAATGAAAATATATTGTTACACAATTTGAATTCTCTCTTGTATTCTGCTTTGCTTATTTTTAATTTTGCATTTGTTTCAAGAGTAAAGTTTATGATGTGTTTTTGGTTCTTTTTTCTATTCTCTCTTTGTGTTCTGGTAATTTAGTCTAAAATAAAATTTGAAAAATAAAGAATATAAAATAATACAATAAAGTACATAAAAATAAAATAAAAAAATAAAATAAGAACACATACATGCATATATATGCCTATATGTATACATACACATACATGGATGCATACACACATACATATGCACACATATACATACACAATGTATACATACATGTATGCACACATGTATGTTGATATGCACATATGCATACACGCACGTGTGTATGGGGCAGCCTAATTCCATGACTAATGGATCAGTTTTGAAGAGTAGAAGTCTTAGGTTTAAATGTCACCTGTGACACCTAACTGTGGAACCATAGGTAAGACATTTAAAATTTCAATGTCCCAGGGTACTGCTTAAAAACACCCTAAGACTCATATAGTGGGAGTGCCAACACAAACTCCTGGAGAGAGTTTCTGCCCTGGGAGTTTCTTATATCAATATAATAGCAGATCTGTACTACAATCTCACCCCTACCAAAAGAACCTAGTTATATCTGTTATGCACTATTTCATAGTGATGTAAATAAAACAGTTATTCCATGATTGTGGGATAGATGTCAGGTTAGTAAATGAAAGCTGTTTGAGCTTTTCAAGTAAATTCATTTATAAGTCTGAGATACATTATTCATATAAATGCAAATTCCCCTCACTTTGGAAAAAAAATCACACAATCAGTTATGGTAAAAATAATACTTCCTATGCAAGGAATTAGATATTATTAAGTTACAGAACAGGGAAAATGACTGACTTGGTGTGTAAAAGTTAATTGAGAATCACCCAGTTACCCAAATACCAGACTGTAAGTAAGTACAGAAGTCATGTCCAAATTTCCCAGATTTTCTGTCAGGGAGTTCTTTTTTTTTTTCTTTTTTTTAAATAAAAATTAATTTATTTAACTTTTTTACATTCATTTTCACAAAATTTTGGGTTCCAAATTTTCTCCCCTTTTATCCCCTCCCCTCACCCCAATACACCGAGCAATTTAATTTTCCCTATCACCAATCTGCCCTCTCTTCTATCATCCCTCCCTTCTCTTGTCCCCATCTTCTCTTTTCTCCTGTAGGGCCAGATGACTTTCTATTCCCCATTAACTGTATTTCTTATTTCCTAGTAGCAAGAACAATACTCAACAGTTGTTCCTAAAACTTTGAGTTCCAAATTCTCCCCATCCTTCCCTCCCCACCCATTCCCTTTGGGAAGGCAGGCAATTCAATATAGGCCATATCTGTGTACTTTTGCAAATGACTTCCATAATAGTTGTGTTGTGTAAGAATAACTGAATTACCCTCCATCCTATCCTGCCCCTCACTGTTTCTCTTCTGACTTTTGATCCTGTCCCTCCCCAAGACTGTTGACTTCAAATTGTTCCCTCCTCCCATTACCCTCCCTTCCATCATCCCCCCCCTTGCTTATCTCCTTCTCCCCCACTTTCCTGTATTGTAAGATAGGTTTTCATACCAAAATGAGTGTGAATTTTATTCCTTCCTTTAGTCGAATGTGATGAGGGTAAACTTCTTCTTTTTTTTTCTCAGCTCTCCTCTTTTTCTCTCCACTAAAAAGTCTCCTGCTTGCTTCTTGAATGACATATAATTTACCCCATTCCATTTCATCCTCTTTCCTCCCCCTGCCTTTCTCTCTCACCATTTACCTTAATTTCTTTTAAGATATGGTCCCATCCTATTCAATTCACTCTGTGCTCTCTGTCTCTGTATGTGCATGCATGTGTGTATGTGTGTGTGCACATATGTACATGTGTGTGTATGTATGTGTGTGATCCCACCAACTCCCCAGATACTGAAAAGTTTTAATAGTTACAAATATTGTCTTTCCATGTAGGAATGTAAACAGTTCACTTTTGGTAAGTCCCTTATGACTTCTCTTTGCTGTTTACTTTTTCATGCTTCTTCTCATTCTTGTGTTGGAAAGTCAAATTTTCTTTTCAGCTCTGGTCTTTTCATCAAGAATGCTTGAAAGTCCTCTGTTTCATTGAAAGACCATATTTTCCCCTGAAGCATTATACTCAATTTTGCTAGGTAGGTGATTCTTGGTTTGAGTCCTAGTTCCTTTGACTTCTGGAATATCCTATTCCACGCCCTTTGATCCCTTAATGTAGAAGCTGCTAGATCTTGAGTTATCCTGATTTTATTTCCACAGTACTGGAATTGTTTCTTTCTAGCTGCTTGCAAGATTTTCTCCTTGACCTGGGAGTTTTGGAACTTGGCCACAATGTTCCTAGGAGTTTCTCTTTTTGGATCTCTTTCAGGTGGTGATCGATGGATTCCTTCAATACTTATTTTGCCCTCTGGTTGTAGAATGTCAGGGCAGTTTTCCTCGGTAATTTCATGAAAGATGATGTCCAGGCTCTTTTTTTGATCATGACTTTCAGGTAGTCCCATATTTTTTAAATTGTCTCTCCTGGATCTCTTTTCCAGGTCAGTTGTTTTTCCAATGAGATATTTCACATTCTCTTCCATTTTTTCATTCTTTTGGTTTAGTTTGGTGATTTCTTGGTTTCTCATAAAGTCATTAGACTCCATCTGTTCCATTCTAATTTTGAGAGAACTATTCTCTTCAGTGAGCTTTTGAACCTCTTTTTCCATTTAGCAAATTCTGCTTTTGAAAGCATTCTTCTCCTCATTGGCTTTTTGAACCTCTTTTTCCAATTGAGTGAGCCTATTTTTCAAGGTGTTATTTTCTTCAGCATTTTTTTTGGGTCTCCTCTACCAAGGTATTGACCCGATTTTCATACTTTTCTTGCATCTCTCTCCTTTCTCTTCCCAGTTTTTCCTCCACCTGTCTAACTTGATTTTCAAAACCCTTTTTTAGCTCTTCCAAGGCCTGAGCCCACCCGACATCCCCCTGGGATGTCTGGGATACAGAGGCCCCGCCCTCCATGTCTTTCCCTGATGGTAAGAATATTTCCTTGTCATCAGAATTGAAAGGTGGGAACGTTTGCACCTTCTCAAAGAAGCTCTCTATAGTCTTATATTTCTTCCCTTTTCTGGGCATTTTCCCAGGCAGTTACTTGACTTCTGAGATTCCTTTCCACCCCTGCCTAGATCTGCCCACCTAGTGCTTGAGGTCTGAGATTCAAATGGGTTTTCTGCAGCAGGTGTGGCTGCTATTAAATGTGAGCTTAAGTTCTGGTGCTCAGATGGGGACAGGGCTGCCTCCCAGGCTCAGTTCCCTCAGGGGCTTTATGCAGAGACCTTCAGTAATGGAGTGGGTGGGGGCAGGGCCATCTCCCAGGCTCAGTTCCCTCAGGGGCTTTATGCAGAGACCTGAGCTTCTGCCTGTGCTCGGGGAGTTTTGGGCCACTGCCATTGCCTCTGCCGCTACCCCTGCCTCTGCCTCCACTGCTGCCTCCTGAGGGGGCCGGAGCCACAGAGACACCCCGCTCCCCTCTTGGCCAGCCCAGACGTCTCTCTCACTGATCTGTATCGTCTGTGGGAGGAGGGACCTTCCCGGCCGCCAGAGATTCCATCCCTGAAGCCTGCTTGGATCTGCTCCTCTGGGGCCTCACAGCCAGGGCAGCGCTGGGTTGGGCTCCGCTTTCTGGGGCACGATGGACCCTGGGGATGGCTCTCCAGGGCTCTCTGGAATGGAAATCTCTTCCACTGTGTTTCTGCACACCTTGCAGTGATCCAGAATTCGTGGGGAGTTCTTCTTGTAGGAAATATATGCGCTGTGGGTTCGGAGCTACCATACGTGAGTCTTTCTACTCCACCATCTTGACTCCACCCCCTGTCAGGCAGTTCTTGTATCACTTTGTGTTTTACATCATCTTATGGGTACTTTCTGCTCCAGTGATTTGGCATGTTAAAAGAACATACACCACTGGGTTTTCATCTCTCCAGGTCTAATTCATTTTCTTTCAGAAACTTGTTTTATTTTTTTAGCTTCTATGCATAGATAATTTTGACAGTTACACAGGATCTTGACAACAAAAAATCACAAAAATCTGCTATCAGAATTTCAACCAATGATAACCAGGGAATCAGAACTTAGAGCAAAGCAAATCCTGTAGCTTTCATATAGTCTCACAGAAAGCTATATGTGTGCGGTCTCAGAATTCCAAACTGACAACAGCAGGGAATGTATGCCAGCATAATTTATAGTATGGGCTTGACAAAGAAAGGGTGGGGATTCAATTAGATTTATCCAGTGAAGCAAGTGATCTCTTTGAATAGCATTAAACTGCCATATGCACAGGTTAAAATCTCCCAATGCATCACCGATGTATTACAGAAATTCTTTAAAGCTTTTGATAAAAGGCAAAGATTTTCTTCCAGGAAAATCAATATCACATTCATGGAGACCAGCTCCTAATGTACATATATGCCTTGGTCAGGATATCTATGAATTTTCTTTTCACTCCTTTTTCCTTTGGAGTAAGAACTGTTTTCACTTCCGGATCCTCCATGGACTACGTATATAGCTTTGACCACTTCACCATATTGTCTGTTTCTTTACCTGTATAAGGGGATAATAATACCTGTACTGTCACTTTCAAAGGTGCTTTGAAAATTAAAATGAAGTACTATACGAAAAAAAAAGCCATAGGGAAAACAGATATAGGAAAGCAATGTCTGAAAATATGATCTATAGTAGGAGGAAATAAGAAGTGAAAAGGGACTGGCAAATAACATTTCTTCTTAAAACTTTCTTCTAACAACTGAGGACACAAAAATAGATAGATACTGTAAGAAGAATCTGTTAATCAGAATATAAAGTTCCTTAGACAAAGAAAAAAGTAACAATGAATGATATAAATTCTTCTAAAGAAAGATCTCCTTCCATCCGCCCAGTCTCTCTCTCTCTCTCTCTCTCTCTCTCTCTCTCTCTCTCTCTCTCTCTCTCTCTCTCTCTCTCTCTCTCTCTCTTGGGAACTGGCTATATAGTTCCTTATATATAGGTTTATAGTCACTTAATAAAGGAGTAGTTTTAGATATCATCTATACAAAAAGCTTTCAAGACTCTATGACCCTTTATTTTAAGATTTAAAGAATTAGAGTACTGGCAAAGCTTCCCTCCTGTATCATCATCAACACAATCGCATTGCAGCTAATGGGAAATGAAAATAAGTGGTTTACTATGGCAGCAACAGTAATGTAAGACTAAGGATCTTAGTACCAGAAAGTACAGAGAATAAGGAATATTTTCCATTGATATGCAGAGTGTATTTCTACTAATGCGATTCAATTCACTAAACATTTTTTTTAACACTCTCTAAATTCAAGGCCCTGGAAATAGATAAGAAAAAAAAAAGTACCTTTAAAGATTTTATATTGTGTATAGAAAACACATAAATAGACCTAGTATTAAAATGATAAGTTAAGGAAGAATATCATTTCTTCCCTAAAAGGAGATTGGGGTGATCAGGAAATGTTTGCCATAAGATGTCATATTTCAGGGGAGCTCTAAAGGAACTTAATAACTGTCTATAAGGTCACCAAATATACTGGCTCCCTCAATGGACTTAGAGGTGGTGGACTTTTGTAATCATCTGTAGTAGATTTATCCTTTCCTTCATTTGATGTAGAAAATATTGAGGCTCAGAGAGTTTAAGGAGCTCATTTAAGGTTACATAAACTTAGAGTAAATGTGAAAGCCAGAATTCATACTCAGCTCTTTTAACTATGAATTTATTGTTTAGTTCACTACACCATCTTGTTTCTCTACCAGAGGGAAAGGAAACTAGAAGAGAAAACCTCTTATGCTTCAAGAAATGATAAAGATTAGAAGTTATCTAGAAGAGGACATTCAATATAGAGGAACAACAGATAAGCATGGAGACTGGAAAGTAACTGCACTCTCTGTTAATTTATACTGACCTGACTTACTCATTAATGAATTATGCTATTTTCCAAGCATGTGGATCTGTGATATAATGGAATGATTTTAGACATTTGTAAAGCCTGACTCTAATCAACTTGCCAGAATTTACACAAAGAGCAAGCATGCCATCAGAAGAAATAAAAACCCAACAAACAAATTTTAAAAAAAATGTTTTTCAGAGAAGAAATGACATTTTTAACATATGATCAGTTGGGGAAACTAGAAAAAGTAAGAAGAAATGTGAACTGGTTGGCAGTTGCATTCTTTTTGAGACAGCCCTTATAGATAATAAATGTGGAATTGAATAGGAGGCTGCTCATTGTCAATCAAAAGGAGTTGAAGAAACTAGCCATATCTCAAGAGAAAAGGTAGGACTGTGAATGCAAATAAATAAAATATTGTTCAGGAGCCTCTTAATGAAAAGGCAGGTTGCCATTCAAAGTTGGCACCAATAACTAGAATAAAATACCAAGTAGAGGAATGATGACCTTGTTTTCAGCAACTATAGAAATGGAATTTTTTAAGTAACCTAAGAGAGAACTATGGATTTTTTGCTGCTGCTAAGTAACACCTATGTACCATCATTAAGAGATTAGCTTCCCTCATGAAGAAAAGGGGAAAAAGGATAGAGGAAAATTTTTTCCATTCTCTATATCACTGGTGTTAAACTCAAAAAAAGAAATATGAATTATATGTAAGAATTCCTTCTGGCTGCATATTAGTATTTAAATTTATTATTACCTAAGTAATATTGTATTTCAGTTTATTTTGTTAAATATCTCCCAATTGCCTTTTCATCTCGTTTGGCCTGCACATGAGAGTGTTGTGATCTTCTTGTGATTTATAACCATGTCTTTTACATCTTTGCCCATTATAACACAAGAAAATGAAGAAGAAAGAAAACACACAGATATATGTACATATCTGTATCTGAAAAGGCAAAGGGAAGTCCTGCCCTGTGTCAAGAGTTTGTAAAAATATGATACAAAAGAAAGAAACATAACCAAATATCAGAGACAAATAATAGGTAAGAATATCAACCACAAAGAAGTAGAAGAAAAAAAAAGACTTCTTTCATTTTAAAGAATCACAATGTAAATCTACAGATGATATCAGGATAGTGTTACTTCATAATGAGTCAAAGGAAGAAAAGATCAACAGTGGTATTTAAGGGTTTCTGAAAAAGCTACTTGGACTTTGTCACAAGTCAGTTTCCTATCTTCCCACAGTATGTGAGAGAGAGACTCTAAGAAATTTATCAAAGCTGGCAACCATTACCAATTTCTCGTAATTAACAGTCCACATACAGTATTGTTAAAAGGCACAATGAAAATATTTCTAAGAATTATGAAGTATTGAATTAGAAAATCAATGTCTTGAGAAATCATGTATAGTTAAAATACTGCTATAGATAAATAGGGCCTTGGAAAGAGAAAGTTGAAATTTTGGTATTCAAAACCATTCATAGTCTAAAACACACACACACACACACACACACACACACACACACACACAAACACATAACCCTGACCAGTATTCATTCATCTTATACCTAACACATCCTTTGATCTAGTGACACTTGCCTCCTTATTCCATGTGTGAGATACTCTTTGTCTTTGTTCAAATTTTTGATTCTGAGTTTTTGTCTCTGCCTATCCTGAGTGTCTGGAATGTTCTTCATCTTCAGTTCAACTTCCTAGTTTCCTTAGCTTCCTCCAAGTCCCAACTAAATTCAGACTGTCCATAGGAAATCTTTCCTAATGTCTCTTCTACCTTCTGTCTGTTCAGCATTTCTTTTTCATCCTGTACATAGTTTGTTTGTGAATATTTGTCTCTTATTGTCTCTCTCATTATACTGTGAGCTCCTGGAGGGAAAGACCTATCTTTTGCCTTTCTTTGTATCCTCATCACTTAGCACAGTGTCCTAAACATAATAAATACTGACTGATTGACTCAAGAAGATGGTATATAGGAAGTTAGCCAAGGCAGTGAGATAACTGAACACCATTCCACCTGAGATAAAATGATGGAATAAATTCATTCTAATATTTGATACGAAAAGAAATTTCAGAGGGAAATTTCAGTTGTTTAAAGGTACTCTGAGCTTCCATCGTATATAGTGGACTTCCCTTCAAATGTGGTCTTCATGTAGAGCTAGATTATATTTTTCTTCAATGTGATGAAATGGAGTAATTGTGATGAAAGCGAACATTTTTTTAAGCATGAAAAGGGTAATATTATTACTTTAATAGTTCAAAGATAGTCCTATCTTCAATTTGGATACTATTTTCATCAAAGTAGTTCACAATCCATTTTGAGTTCCAATCTGAAGAAAAATAAACTTAAGACACAAGTAGAAAATATACAGATCATTCAGTTACACTATTTCAGTTCCTTTCAGTACAACAAACATTTTAAGGAACTCTGTGCATAGGAAACTAATAAGTAGAAGTTTATAATAATGCATGTTGTTTGGTCTTGAACAGGTTATCCAATCTGGCTATATTGCACTTGCAAAACAGGGACACATGCTAGGAAAATCACTTTATTTATCAGGATGCCTGGGTCAACAATGGAAGTTTGCATAGGGGAAAAATGACAACTCTATTTCAAATGAGGTATATGACAGAGCAAAATCTGGGAAAGGGAAGAGTCATGAGATATTAGACATCATCTTAAGTTTTCAAGAAGAACAACAAAAGTGAATCAGAGGTCCTTAGCCAGACATATTCACTGTGCAAAACCTTCAGGCTAAACAGAAACAGTTTTCAATCTGGGATGACAAAGCTAATCTATGTTTAAATTTACACCATCTCTACATGATTGTAGAAAAACTGTGCAAAATATTTTCTTATTGAAATTAATATTTGAGAGAGCCTTCAAAAATCTGTAATGAAAGGTAAAGAGAAGAAAAAGTTACTCTTTATAAAGCAGGAATGAAAATTCCCATGTACAAAAATAGTAATATTTTTTCCAACTATATTAATTTATTTGTTTTCAGTTTTCTACAATCACTTCCATAAGTCTTAGATTTTTCTCCTCTTCCCTCCTCCCTCCCTCTCTGAGATGACATGCAATTTTATATGGCTTCTAATTTATAAGACTTCATATGTATTCTTATTAAAAATATTTTCACATTAGTCATTTGCATAGAAGAATTAAAATTAATGGGAGAAATCATGAGAGAAACCAAAACAAAACATAACACAAGAGAAAATATTCTGCTTCATTCCGCGTTCCAATTCCTGGTTCCTTCTCTAGATGTGAATGGTATTTTGCCTCAAGAATCCTTTGGGAATGTTTTGGGTCCTTGCATTTTTGTGAAGGAATAAGTATACCAGAAAAATTCCTGACACACTGTGGTTATTACCATGTACAATGTTCTCCTGGTTCTGCTCCTTTCACTCAACATTAGTTCATATGAGTTATTCCAGGTCTCTCTGACGTCTTCATGTTCATCATTTTTTATAGCACAACAGTACTCCATTACATTCATGTACCATTACTTATTTATCCATTCCCCAATTGATGGGCATCCCCTTGATTTCAGGTTCTTGATCACCACAAAGAAAGCTGCTATAAATATTTTTGTACATGTGGGACACTTTCCCATTTTTATGATCTCTGTGGGATATAGCCCTAGAAGCGATATTACTGGGTCAAAGAGTATGTACATTTTTGTAGCCCTCTGACTATAGTTCGAAATTGCTCCCCAGAATGGTTGGATGAACTCACATCTCCACCAATAATAAATTAGGGTTCCTACTCTCTCACATCTTCTCCAGTTTTTACCATCTTTCTGTTTTGTCATGTTAGTCAAACTAATAGGTATGATATGGTACCTCAGAGTTGTTTTGGTTTACTCCTTTCTAATCAATAGTGATTTAGAGCATTTTTTCATATGACTATAGATAGCTTTAACTTCTTCCTCTGAAAACTGCCTGATCTTATCCTTTAACCATTTATCAGTTGGGGAACTACTTGCATTCTTGTAATTTTGACTTATTTCTCTATACATTTTAGAAATGAAGTTTTTGTCACAGACACCAGTTGCAAAACTTCTTTCCCAGTTTTCTGTTTCTTTCCTAATCTTGGTTGCATTGTGTTTCTTTGTGCAAAACCTTTTAAATTTACTCAAAATTAATTTAAGCAAAATTATCCATTTTGCACTTCATAATGTTCTTTTTCTATTGTTTGGTCATATATTTCTCCATTCTCCTTAAATCTGACAAATATACCAAATAAATCTCCATTCTCCATGAATCTAACAAATGCACGATTCCTTGCTCCCCTAATGTGTTCATAGTATCAGTCTTTACACCTAGATCATGTATCCTTTGGGACTTAATTCTTGTGTACACTGTCAGGTATTGATCCATAGACAGCTCTGCCATGCTGTAATCCAGTTTTTCTATCAGTTTTTGTCAAATATTAAGTTCTTATCACAGAAGCTGGGGTGCTTTGGTTTACCAAACACTTTTTTCATTGACTATTTTCATTGACTACTGAGTCTTGAGTACTTAACCTATTCCATTAGTCATTCTCTCTATTTCTTAGTCAGTGGTTTGGATGATTGTTGCTTTATATTACAATTTGAGATCTGGTAGGGTTAGGCCACCTTTCCTAGCATTACTTTTCATTAATTCCCTTGATAATCTGGACCTTTTGCTCTTCAAGATAAATTTTGATATTGTCTTTGTGTAACTCTAGAAAATGATTTTCTCATAGCTTGATTGGTATGGCACTGAATAAGTAAATTAATTTAGGGTAGAATTATCATTTTTATGATATTGGCTCGGATTATAGAGTTTTAGTTTTTGACTACTGCCTCCCTCAGTTTTCCCTCTCTCTCCTATCAGTCCCCCTCACTTGTATTCCCCTTTCCCTTTACTACTTCTTCCCTCCCTTTTAACATCATCTCCCTTTTCTTTCCCTTTTCCCCTTCTACTTGTTATAGGTCAAGTTAGACTTCTATACTTAACTTATTTTGTTGTGCCCTCCTTAAACCAAATCAGATGAGAGTAATTTTCAGTGTTCATCTCCCACTCCTCTTTCTCTCTACTGCAATATATTTTTGCACCTCTTTCTGTGATGTAATTTACCTTTTTTCTGCCTTCCCCTTATAACATCACCTGTTACAATCCCTTCGAACACTTTAATCACATATGTTATTTTCACATCATTTAATTTATACCCACTCTATCTATGTATATCCCTTTTAAACATCCTAAAAATATACAATTCTCAAGATTAAAAATGCCATCTTCTCTTATACAGTTTGCTCATATTGAATAACAAAGGCTTTCCTCCCTCCCACCCCATTTATCTTTTTATTCCTCTCTTGAGTTTTGCTATTTGAAGATCAAATTTTCTATTGAGCTTTGGCCTTTTCACCAGGAAGATCTGGAAATCCTTTATTTCATTGAATGTCTCCTTGACTGAAATATTATGTTCAATTTTGCTGGGTAATTGATCCTTGGTTATAGTCCAAGCTCCCTTTGCCATGAGAAATATCGTATTTCTATCCCTCTAATTTTTTAATGTAGAAACTGCAAGAATCTGTGTGATCCTGACTGTAGCTCCTTGATGCTTGAATTGTTTCTTTCTGCCTTTCCAGAATTTGATAGTTCTGGAATTTGACAACAATATTTCTTGGTGTTTTCAGTTTGGTATCTCTTTAAGAAGGTGATTGGTGAATTCTTTCAATGACTATTTTGCCCTCTTGATCTAGGATCCCAGGGCAGTTTTCCTTGATGATTTCTTGGAAGATATTGTCCAGGCTCTTTTTTTATCATGACTTTCTGGTAGATCATTAATTCTTAGATTTTCTCTCCTGGATCTATTTTCCAGGTCAGTTGCTTTTCCAATGAGATATTTTATATTTTCTTCTATTTTTTTCACTCTTTAGTTTCTCTTTGACTGGTTCTTGATGTCTCATAGAATCGTTAGCTTCAAGTTGCCCAATTCTAATTTTTAATAGCTTGTTTTCTTCAGTTAACTACTGCATCTCCTTTTCCATTTGTAAAATTGTTCCTTTTAAAGAGGTATTTCCTCCATTTAGGTTCTATATTTCCTTTTCCATTTGCCAAATTTTCCTTCTAAATTTTTCTGTGAATTCTTTTTCCATACTTTTAAAACCATTTGTCATTTTTTCTTCTACCTCTCTAATTTGGCTTTTAAAATCTTTCTTAAGCTCTTCCAAGAATGCTCTTTGGGTTTCACATCAGTTCATATTCCCTTCTAAAATTTCAGATAGGAGTACAGTACAATGCTGACCTCTTCGATATTCATGGTTTGGTCCTTGTCTTCATAGTAAGATGCTATGTTCTTGTCTCTTCTGATTTTCTTCTTACTCATATTGATAGCCTTTTTCCTTGCTTTTAAAGTAGATCTCTGCTTTTGGAGCACAGGAAGCTCTGACCCACAATGCTAGGTATTAAACTGACTGGTATGCCAAAGCAGAGGCCAGGTGAAGTCTTTCTGATTTTCCTCAGAGTTTACCCTGGAGCTTGGTTCGTAAGGTGTGGGGAAGTAGTGGTCTGGCCACAGGAGGTCCCCTCTCCTGAGTTAGAGCAGAGGCAGTTTCAGTGACTGGTAAAACTCCGTCTGTTCTGGTGTCTGGACAATTCCCTAAGTTGTGCTAAGGTAAGTCTGGGGTCCTGGTATTGGTGCTTATGGGCTCCATTCCACTGGTGTTTGCTCCTGGTTTGCTGAGATGAGGGTGTCTGGGACAGCTCCCATCCTGCACTGGTCCCCTTCAGCCAAAGCAAGAGGAACTCCCCTTATTGATTTTCCTAGCCTGTTGGACTAAGCCTGATCTCACTATACCAGAATTTTTCCTGGGGAAATATTCTCTGAGTTTTTCAAGGTCAACAAGGGTAGGGGGAGAACATTTACAGATCATTCCACCATCTTGGCTCCTAGAAATTCAAGTATGTGACTTACAGATGTTTAATCTGTGAGCTGATAGTCTCAGGAGCAGTTGCTGCTGTTACTGGGGTTCCTGTACTTTTTTCTCACACAGTTCAATTGGACTCTTGTCCTTGTCTGATATGTTTGAGAATCTGCACTGCCACTTCTACTTCAGTCCTCCCTGGTCTCCTCTATGGTGTGATCTGCACTAGAGCAGCCTGTGTACTCTACACTTCTTCAGTCCTGTGCAATAGATCCTTTCCCTATACCTTTCGGGTGGGCTGGGCTGGAACTCTGCCACACTCTGTCTCCTAGTAGATTCTTCCACCTCTAGAATTTGTTCAGATTTTCTTTATAGAAGTATCTGAAGGAGTTTCTCATAGAGTTTAGGTGAGTATGTGCTCTCACTTACCCCCCTGCAATATGCTTTCAAAAGATTTTTTTTATGATGATGAACAGTTAATTTCAGAAATTTTCAGATTATTGGTTTTTAATCTACATGAGTCAGACTTGATTTGATAATGAGAAGTGTCAAAGTATGTCCTTGGATACTTGTAAATCCAGATCTCTTTTGGAGCAAGAACTGGTTATAGAAAGAAAGCTTTAGTGTGAGAATGATCAGTTGCCAACAAACTTAAGATAAACAGTGTCTCATATGGTGAAAATAAATCCCTCTAATAAAATATGTGATGGTTAAAACATGTCATTTAAGAACATCTGTTGGAATTCTTAGGCACAATGGTTTGAGAGCACATAGGCACTGCTATGATACAAAATAGCCATCTGTTTAGGATAAATAATTCTCCATTTTTCATCTATATAAAATAAAATATGTTAGAAATAAAATTCTGAGGCCCTGAGAGATTGAATAATTTGCAGAGATAATAGGGAAAACTAGGTTTCAAACCTATATCTGGTAACTCCAAATCCATGGCCCTCATGTCTTTATTTTTTCCCCTTTAAGCCATTATATGTTATGTTGCTATTATTAAACAACACTGAAATTGAATTACATTTTACAAGTAGAAATGTTTCCTAGTGACTGAAAAAAATGAACCCATAGATTTTAGAGTACATTAATTGCAACAAAAGAACCTAGATTCAAATCCAGACAGCCACTTACTTGTTATGTGATATTGGGTATGTTACACATCTTCTTTAAATCTCAGTTTCCTAAGGCTTTGAACAAGATCAGAGTTCTAAAATCTTTTTTGAAGACATATTTTGATCATTGTATTTCAAAAATTGGTTTCTGTTATCTTATGTATTTTATTTTTTGAGTTTAAAATATTTTGTTAAAGCATTTGTGGACTCCCACAACTTGTTAAATGGTCCCATCACACACACCCACACACACCCACACACACACACACACACACACACACACACATACACAATAAGAATCATTGGACTTAAGGATGTCTAAGGTACACTCAAAATCCAAAACTCTGATCCTATGATGTTCTATTTTTGACCTGATATTGATGTAATAGATTCATTCATTTCAATACACAAAGACAGAATTACAAACTATGTGTTTGAAGACTCATATTCTATATGACCTTGATCTGAAAAAAAGACACACTATTGATAGAATGTAAATTAGCAACCTTGAAAATGACAGCAGATCTTTTCTACACCCAATCAATTTGCATCCACTAGTTCTGAGATCAGCCTAAAGGCATCAAGAAGATGCAGAGTGAGTCACTTAAGCACAGTTGCCTCTAAAACAAAAAAGAAAAAATAATAAAAAAGAAGCAATTGTTTCTTATGCTTATATACTCACTGCTGCTTTAAAACTCATCTTCTCTTAGTTTTTCTACCTACAGTCTTCACTTCAACAATTCAATCCAATAAACATGAAGCACATACTATGTGTAATGCACAAGGCATATATATATATATATGTATATTATATATAATATACATACACACACATATATATACATATATACATATATATAAAATGACATATTCCTGGTAATCCAGAAGCTTGTACAATGTCAAAGAAGAAAGGGTAGGATTCAGAGATAAGCAAACATGATATAGAGTAGACATGCTAGACAAAGAAGAGTCAAATTAATTGCCATTGTATAATTGAGAATAAACACCATTTTACCTAAGGTTGAAGTAGAGGTGAGAGGGTGACAAAGGTGTCAGGAAAAGCTCCATAAAGTATATAACATCTAATGTGGGTCTTGAAGGAAGAAATTCATGACATCCCCCAAAACTTTGAGTAGTATTTTGAAAGAGATAGAAGCATTATTTAGAATTTAGAAGAGTGTAGGTATGTGATGGACAAACAAGGCAGAAAGTAAACTTGCTATTTGATCTTCCTTGGCCGTTGCAATATTTATTTTTAATGCAAGCTATAGATTTTGGCTATAACATAATTTGGTTTTTTTTTTTAGAATTTCTTTCAAGAAGTGATTGGTAGATACTTTTTTTTTTAATTTTTACTTTGCCTTCTGATTGTATTAGGTCTGAGCAAGCATCTTGCCTTATTTCCTGAAATATGTGGTTCAATTGTTGTTTTTTTACTTCTAAGGATCATAGATTTTTAGTTGAAAGACATTATAATCAAAAACACAATTTTGGGGAAATTGGGTTTCAGTGATAATAATAGACTTTCCCAAAGTCACACAGGTAAGTGTTGGAAATTTGTTTCCTCTTCATATTATAGAGATGTCAGGGTTTGAGGGAGTCTGAACACACACACACACACACACACACACACACACACTCTTTACACACACATGGGCATATACAATTTAATGTGAAGCAAAGGATATTTTAAAAATTCTCAGTTACATGTAAACAAAAATTTTTAACGTTCAGTTAAAAATTTTTGAATTCAAATTTTCCCTCTCCCTCCTCCATTCCCCTTCTTGAGAAGACAAGCACTATGATATATATTAAATTTATGTGATCATGTAAACATTTCCATAAAAGCAATGTTGCAAAGGAAAAGGTAGACCAAAATCAAACAAATAAACAAGAATACTTAAAATTAAAAAAAAAATGCTTCAATTTGCATTCAAATTCCATCTGTTGTTTCTCTGGAAGGGGGGTTTTTTATTATAACTTTTCATTGTAAGTCCTTCAGTATTGTCTTAGATCATTGTATTCCTCAAAGTAGTCAAGTATTTCACAGTTATTCATTGTATATTATAGCTGTTAACTGTGCAATCTTGTCCTGATGCTGCCCATTTCACTTAGCATCAGTTCACGTAAGTTTTCCCAGGCTTTTCCAAAATCATCGTACTCATCATTTCATATACAACAATAGTATTCCATTAAAACCATATACCAAAACTTAATTCATTCCTTAATTGATATGAACCCCATCAAATTCCAGTTTGTTTTCATCATTTTAGAATATAGTCATAGTGGTGTTTATATGTACCATTTTTTTTGGTCATATTGGCCTATCTGATAGATGTGAGGTTGTATTTCAGAGCTGTTTTAATTTCCATTTCCCCACTCAATGGTGATTGAGAGTATTTTTCTCATATGACAAAACTGCTTTGATTTGTTCTTATCAAAACTGTCTTTTTATATCCTTTGACTATGTAGAGATAAGGGAATGATTCTTATTCTAATAAATTTGTCTCAGTATTCTATATATTTGAGAAATGAGGTATTCATTAAAAAAGAAAAACCTGCTATAGTTTTTTCAGTTCCTTGCTTTTCTTCTAATTTTAGTTTCATTAATTTTGTTTGTACAAAACATTTTTAATTTAATTTAATCAAAATTATCTATTTTATATCTCATAATGCTCTCTATCTCTTGTTTGGTCAGGAACTATTCCACTATCCATATATTTGACAGGTAAAATATTCCATGTTCCACTAATTTACTTATGAAATTACCCTTTACTTCTAAATCATGCACTCGTTTTGACCTTATCTTTGTGTATACAGTATGAGTTGGTGTTTTGTACCAAGTAAATACCGTAATGCTTTCCAGTTTATTAGTAATTTTATGTCAAAAGGTGAATTAATATGCTAAAATCTTAGATTTTGGGGTTTATCAAATACCAACATATTATGGTCATCATAAACTACTGTGTAGTTTATATCTAAAATATTCCACTGATCTATTTCTTAAGCAGTAACAAATCATTTTGATGATTACTGCTCTGTCAGCCGGTTTTGACAGCCGGTATGCCTAAGCCACCTTCCTTCCTAGTTTTTTCATCAATTCCCTTGATAGTCTTGATGTTTTGTTCTTTTGTTATTGTTATCTTTTCTCTATCGTTTTCCCATAATTTCATTGATATGGCACTGAATAAATAAAATTAATCTGTTAGTCCAAGCTCTCCTAAATTCCCCTACTAATAATTCTAAAATAATGCCTCAGATTGAATTCTGGAGCAGCAGAACCAACAGACTAGCAGATGAAGCAATTTTCCAGCCCAAGGCTACTTAGGATATTGGTAGGAAAGGTCTGTCTCACTTGGGGTGGGGTGGGATGCAGTCCTAGAAACACAGTACTGGCAAGGCAGACTGCAACTTGGGGACAGTTTGTACTATTAAGGCAGTAATTTGGGAATGCTCAACACAAAAATGGTAAGGGGATCAAATAACTGGTAAGAAGAAGACTTTAGGGGGTGTTTTCCAGGCTTTTGATTCAAGATCCTGTTGGACTCAAACAAGAATAGAAAAGAATATACATTTTCTCAGAAGCACATGGCACATATAACAAAGATTGACTGTGAATTAGGGCATAAAATCCTTACTACCAAATGCAGAAAAGTAGAAATATTAAAGGCATCCCTTTCAGACCATAAAACAATAAAAATGCATTCAAAAAAATGGCCATGGAAGTTTAGATTACAATGAATTGGAAACTAAATAATCTAACCCTTAAAAAATGAATAGGTCAAGGACTAATAATTTCATTAAATAGAAACAAC
The DNA here is from genome assembly GCA_023548195.1 of Bettongia penicillata ogilbyi. Lineage (NCBI taxonomy): Eukaryota > Metazoa > Chordata > Mammalia > Diprotodontia > Potoroidae > Bettongia > Bettongia penicillata. The sequence continues at coordinate 17,032,764 of JAJHZJ010000120.1, forward strand.
ATACCCAAATTTGTGAGATGCAGCCAAAGCAGTACATACTTCTAAATATTCGCATCAGTAAAATAGAGAAAGAGTAGATCAATAAATTGCACATGCATCTTAAAAAAATTGAAAAAGGATAAATTAAAAATCCTCAAGTAACTGCCAATTAAAAATCCTGAAAACCAGAGAGATTAGTAAAATTAAAAGTAAAAACCATGGAACTAATAAATAGCTTTCTTATGAAAAAATATCAATAAAATAGATAAACCACAGATTAGTTTGATTTAAAAAAAGAAAGAAGAAAACCAAATTGAATAAAAAAAATGAAAATGGTGAGTTCACCACCAATGAAGACTAAAATAATTATTAGGAGGGATAGTGTCCAATAATATGGCAATAAATCTGACAATCTAAATGACTGAATATACATATTACATATATACATGTACACATATATACATACATATACATATGTGTGTATGTATGATGCCTGGATTAATAGAATAAAATATGTAAATAATCTTGTCTTAGAAAAGAAATTGAACAAGCCTTCAATTGTGTCCCTAAGGAAAAATCCACAGAATAAGATGAATATTTGGATTCTACCAAACATTTAAAAATAATGAATCTGAACTCTATATATTACTTGGAAAAATGGGCAAAGAAAGAGTACCACCAAATTTCTTTTATAACACAAATATGGTTCCAATATCTAAATTAGAAAGAGCCAAAAGAGGAAAAAAAAAATTACAGACCAATTTCCCTAATGAAAAATAAAGTACTAGTAAGGAGATTATAGCAATATATTTCAAAGACCATGCCCAATGACCAGGTGGAATTAATGCCAGTGATACAAGAATGGTTCAATATTAGAAAAAATATCAGAATAATTAACTATATCAATAAAAATACAATTCATATCATTTTCTCAATAGATGCGGAAAAAAAATTTGGCAATATATAACACAAATTCCTACTAAAAAATACTAGCAAGAATAGGAACAAATGGAGTTTTCCTTCAAGTTAAGTAGTATCTGTATAAACCACCAGCAAGCATTTTCTCTAAAGCAGATAAGAGAGAAACCTTTCCAGTGAGATCATGATAGGACAAAGATGCGCATTTCCACCTCTTTTTTCAATATTATTCAAGAAATGATAATTATCAGGAGAAAAGAAATTGAAGGAATTAGAAGGAATTGAAATTGTCTTTCCAAATGAAATGATGATACACTTATAGAATCCTCGAAAATACACTATAAAGCCTGTTGAAATAACCACTTCAATAAAGTTGTGATATAAAATAAACCTATATAAAACATCAGCATTCCTCTCTATTATCAACAAAGTCCAGCAGGAAGAGACAGAGAAATTCCATTTGAAGTAACAGCAGACAACATAAAATACTTGAGAATCTACTTGCCAGGAGAAACCCAGGAAATGTATGAACACAAATATAAAACACTTCTGAAATAAATAAAGTCAGATTTAAACAACTGGAGAAATGTTAACTTTCTCATGGGTAGGTCAAACCCAATTTAATACAAAATACAGTTTTACTTGAATTAATTTACTTATTCAGCACCAAACCAATCAGATTACCTCAAAAATGTCTTCTAAACCTAGGAAAAATAATAAAACAATTCATCTGGAAGAATGTAAGGTCAAGGATATTGTATCAATGGAATCAATGAAAAAAGTGTAAAAGAAAGGGGTAGAGCAGTACTGGACCTCAAACTATATGGCAAAAATTAATAATCATTAAAACAATATCAATCACCGTCTAAGAAATATAGTGGTGAATCATTAGAAAATACTTCATACACAATATACAGTAGTCAATGACATCAGTAATCTATTGTTAGACAAATCCAAAAGTCCAAGGTTTTTAGATAAGAATTCACTATTTGACAATAATTGCTGAGAAAACTAGAAAGCAATTTGGCATAAACTAGAAACAGTCAAACATCTCACACTGTACTGAGAATAGGTTGTCAACTGGAGCAGAATTGATCTCTTACCTAGTAATGACTGGAGTTGAACACAGCAGGCTAGAGACAGGAGTGTCAGGAAATAAACAGAAATTTAATTAATTTCAAAGTGAGGAAAATGATATTGCAAATGGAAGCTTCCCCTCACTCCACCTCTTGAGGATGACTTAATATGCCAGGGCAAGGAAGTGCTTTATATACATTAAAAAACAAAACCAAGTAACACATGTGGGTGCTGGACAATGCAGTAGCAGGCTCATGTGTGACTTGCTTGGGTTCTGTGGGAAAAGTTTCTAAGTTAATTATCTCAGAGCAGGGCATAGAACCAGCAGGAACAGAAGTATGGTACCTAGTTCAGTTCACTTGACAGATACAAGGAACGTGGATTGTTAGCATGCCAAGTGAGGTGTTGGATGACTTTAGTCTGCACCAAATTGACTTTCTGGTCCCTGGGAAATTTGCGGTCATAAATCCCTCAGTGAACACCTGTTACTGGTCAAGGCTATATATTTTGCCAGAAGGTGAGATCATCTAGAGCACAAAGGATTGTTGTTATGTAAAGCTCAAAACACAACCTGCTTAGTGGGCCTTAGCTCTGGGAAACAGGGTGTCTCCAAAATATTTTTTACAAGATCAAAATGAGTACATGATTTTTAAATAGATGGTTATGTAACAAGCACATAAGTGGAGTATTCAGCATTTTCTATGTTGGATTTATATATAAACAAATATATATGACCAGACAAGAGATATAGAACATTATGGCATATAAAATGGATAATTTTGATGACATCAAATGTAAAAGGTTTTACATGAAGAAAGCCAATGCTGCCATTGGTTGGGGGTGGGGATTTCCAGCAAATTCCTTTAATGAAGGCCTCCTTTTCTTCCAAATATATAGAAAACCAAGAAATTTTATAATGAATAATTCCCCAATTGATAAATAGTCAAAGGATATGAATAGGAAGTTTTCAGAAGAAGAAATCCAATATACTGTTGTGGAGTTCTGTATTATTTTCAGCCATCATGGGGGAATTTGGAACTATGCCCAAATGCCTATAAAACTGTGCATCCCTTTAACTTAGCAAAACAACTACCAGGATTGTACCCCAAAGAAATAAAAGAAAAAGGAAAATGGCCTATTTTGTACAAAATATTTATAACAGTTCTTCTTGTGGTACAAAATTATTGGAAATTGAGGGGATGCCCATCAATTGAAGAATTACTGAACAAATTGTGGTATATGATTGGGATAGATTGTTATTGTGCAATAAGGAATAACAAGCAAAATACTTTCAGAAAAATCTGGGATGACTCACATGAATTGTCAGTTAAATGAAATGTAAAGAACCAGTACACAAAAAGAGCTATATTGTATGATGATCCACTATGAAAGATGTACTTACTGTGATCAAAGCAGTGATCCAAAGGACTTACTATGTAAAAATGTTTAAAAATATTTTTAAAATAATGTTAATTTTTTTTGTTTACATACAATTGAGAAACTAATAAAATTGTAAAAAGTAAATTGGTAGTAACTTTCAATATCTTCTATGACTTTATATTATTATCATTTTATTACACTTAAAAATATTGAAATTTAGGTGAGGTAATAAGCATTTCCTGGTGTTCTTATGCCATTAAACATTCAAACTATTGATAGAGAATTGCTGATTCCTTCCATGTAAGTCCTTACCTATATCCACTGTCCATAATTATTTGACTCCCTGGAATCTTAAACAAGTGTTCTATTATATGTTGTCAAGGATTCATGTGTTTACTTATAAATGACAACATTCAAATAATTCAGAACAAAAGCAATTTTGGTACATATTTGTAGGTAATTATTTTCTGTAAGAAAAAATATACTTTTCCTGATTTTCTCAATTTATTCCTACTATATCTCAAACTAAAAAAACAAACAAACAAACATTTATGACACTTTTTAAAAAAATACCCATTTTCATTTGTGGTTGTCTTTAAAGGGAAATATGCCTTTTTTAAAAGAGAAACCCAAAATGTATATTACTGAATTAGAATGAAAAGTAAATGATAGATTTAAAAAATGCCTTTAGTCTCACTAAAAGATAGATTTGCTTATGAAATGATTGCTTTCTATCTAGGACATATTCCATTTAAAGCTTTCTTCCTTCTAACTGTTCAGGAGATAATTCAGATCATTCAGCTGAAATGAAGAGTGAAAACCTTAGAGTGTAGTGCTGATGAAAGTAAATCACTGTTTCAAAAGTTTAACAAGATATCACCTGTAAGAATTATTTAGAATGAAAGAACTTGGGCAATATTAAAATCTGAATATTGTTTAGAATTTAAATTGGGAGAAAGAACTGGAATGAAAGGCAACAAAGCTAAATCTGTAAAACTCATCATTGGTAGCTATCATGTCAACGAAGAGGTGTACTGCAATCACTAATTTAGAATACACACCCATAAAAATGAAAATATAAAGGCAATCTCTCTCTGAAAGGGTGCAAGATAATTAGGGGGATCTTGTGTGTGTGTATATAAAATGTATATATGTATATATATATACATACATACATATACAAATTTTCTTTAACGTACATTAATAGGTACGTTAAAGTAAATTTACATCTAAAGTTTATTCATAGCTAGGTACTACTTAGATTTTCCTAGTCTGGTTAAATATCATAACTAAACCAAGGTAAGTGATTCAAATGTAGCTAACAACATGCAAGGTTTAGGTTCATATTAGAGTAGGATGATTTACCAAGAGATATCTTTTCCCCAAATCTAAAAAAAAAATGTACAATACCGTAATAAATGCTGGTTAAGTACCTAACATTTTCCCGAACACTGTTAGGCATAATGGGAGGATCTATTATACTGCATTTCCAAATCTCCTTGCCCTTACCCAGGTTGTCGCTCCTTGCTATAAGTTATTTCCCTCTCTACCCAGTATCAAAACGTGTTTTGATTTCCTTCAAAACTCAGTTTAAGCACAGTTTTCTACATAAGTTATATACCTACACATATATACATGTGTAGCACAGGCTCTGGAGCCACTATTCCAACTCCTTTCTTCAACTTCCAGTAAAGATTCACGTCCCTAGAATGTGATTATTATATCTTATCAGAACTCAGGAATTACCCCTGAAAGGTTAGGGTGGGCATTCTTAATATTAAAAAGCTTATGAGAGCTCACTGTTGTGCTTCCCTATTAGTTGATATCAATTATTCAATCAGACTTCATTGTTTTTAAGAGTATTTAATAGCAACTGTACAAAATAGTCAACCCAAAACTTTGTGAGATACTGTCCCACAATTATATTAATGGGATAAAAGTAGACTCAAATTGGAAAAACTCATGTGGAAAAAGGGAAATGCATAGCTTATGAATGTCTTTGGCTAGACCCTCTCAAGATGCTCCTTAGGTATGGAATAAGTTTTCTGATTTTTTATGCTAGAACTTGAATATATATGTGTGCCTCCAAGACTCTAAGTGCAGATTCTGTCACCAGCTATTCCAGTAAAGCTGTTAAGATGGTGAAGGGAAAATATGAAGTGCAAAATCCTCTAGACTCTAAAACTGATAAGGACCGCTTCTAACCAAGGGAAGTGGGGGAGGGATGAGAAAGAATTTAAGTCAGCTTGCTATCCTTCAGAGTAAGCAGTTCCTTCTCAGGAGTAGCTCTTCCTCATAACTATCAGATACTCAAAACTTTCAGTTTTGAGATTAGATGTTATTAGGTGGTGGTGCCATTTCATTGTTAGGAATGAGTCTAAACTCTACTGAGTAGATGTTGGGAAGTCACTGAAAATTAATGAGAAAAGTTTGATATCAGTTCATTACTAGGTAGGAGAGATGGGTTTTAGTCATAATAGGAAGGGCATATTGGACAGAGATGAAACACAGAGACCTGTTGGAAGATTATCACAATAGCCCAAAGGTCTCCCAACAATGTTAGGTCTTATAATGGTAGAAATAGGGATAGAGAAGGAGAATACAGAAATAAACATAAACCAAAGTTGGGCATTAGCATGGGAGACTGTGGATGAAAGTAGCAGAGATAGTTATAATCATGTCAGAAAATGGGGTAGGATTTTTAAATATATATATTAGGTTTCTCCTTTTATGCCATGTCTTAAAATGTGTCAATTCCATTCCAGAACAGATAAACAAAACTCTCACATTATTCATTTTCCCCCTACAATCATAATAACAAAGCTATTGCACATCAACTCTTGGTAATATCAAAGGATAGAAAATGAATGATATGATCAAAAATGATCATGTATTTCAAAGGCACACTAGCCTTGGAACACTGAGAAATGGGTTGAGTCTTTATTCTGCTATATGTTAATTGGCAAATTGAGTAATCTACTTCTCCTTTCTGAGAATTTATTTCCTTATGTGTAAAGTGGTGACAAATATTCTTTCATCACCTACTTTTCAAGGTTGCTGTGAAGATGAACTTTGACAGTGCGTATAAAGAGCCAAGTAACAGTAAAATACTATATGAATATGGGGCATAAATGATCATCATTCCCAATTATAACTCTTAAGATGCACTAAAACAGTACTATGATTGCACTTCTGCGAAGGCAAATACAAAATAATAATGTATGCTGTCGATACTATATTGATCACATAAATATGAGAATCTTCGATTCAGCACTATTAAACAGAGGATACCATCCTTCCATGATCAAGAAGAAATATAGAGGTATGAGCTACTTTTCTTATGAGGAAAGTTCAGTTTAATAATTTCCATAACACTTTTAGACATATGCAGCATAATTTGGGAAGTATCAATATCATGTGATTTTTGTCAACTGCTTTCAATTCCTTCATAAAGTGGATGATTCTGTTCACAGAAGAGTAACTAAAAATGGATGAGGTCACAGAAAGAATAAAACTAAAAATTTTCAAATACATTTATAAAGAGTTAAGTATAATTACAAAATGAGAAGAAAAGATCCCTGGTGTGGAGTCTCCAATTTTCAATAAGTTCCAATAATATGCCAGAAAAAGACAAGGAACTCAGGAGCCTGCTTTACTATCAGGGGGTTCCTACTTAATAGAATGGAGAAAAGATAGGTTCCTTGCTCAATACCCTGCAGATAGAAGGCATAATGCTTAGAATTTTCAAAAATGTCTTATCACTCATCAATAGTGCGGTACTTCCAACAAAGTGAAGCAAATCCATGCCAGGTCAATTTTTATGACTCTCAGGAATGTCTTCTTGCAACTATGGTGCAATGGGCCACTTTTTTCATTTTCTCTGGACATTGTGAGATTGTCAGTAGAGCATAATAACTATTTACCAATTATCTGTCATTCTCACCTTGTGACTAGAACTATTTCCTTGATATCTATTACAAGGGTTCTTTAAAGTTCCACATCTATTGCATATGTTTATACCCTGAAGGTTACTTTAAATTCTTTGGAGAATTTGCTTAGAGATTGGTGGAAGAAGGGCAATAGCTAAGCACTTTTAAGATTCCTTAATTCATAAGGATCTTACATTGTCTGAGTGTTCTCCCCTCTTTTTACCCTGAATAATCATTTATGATTGCTCTACAAGTGGCACATGCGTTTTTTTTTTCTTTCTCAGTCCACAGTCACTAGAATTACTTTCTGATCTACTATCTTATTATTTATACTGTATTTTAAGAGTAGAGTTACTTTACACTTCAAAGTCCTTATAAATACCAAAAAACAAATAAAAAAGTAAACAATTTCAGAGGTAGGAGGGACAATAAAAGATAACTTATTATGTAATTCCATTGACATGGAAAATAAAATGGAATTTGAATCCGGTTCTCTGTCTCTTAGAATAGTATTCTGTCAGACTATAATGTCTCCTTTCAAAGCCCTGGTATTTTATATTGTGGCACATATTTGTCCATGTACCAGGCCAAAGACTTAACTTTATGTGACTTCTCTGAGAATTCTGAATCATTGTCTGTAGATATTTACTATATCAACCTTGGGTAGACTAAAAACAGAAACTCTAGAAGAAAATAAATTGTTGAATAACTCTGAGTTTGATAAAGCTTCAGGTAGGCTAGTGCAGTTAATCATTCCATATTTGAAACTTTGACCTTCTCATCCCCCCCCCCGCCCATGTAATTAGTCATTAGGCTTACTAAAGCACATTTTTCATCACAAACAAGTTCCTTCAATGAAGAGAAGGCACAAGTCTGCACTGCATTGAGGGAAGATTGCTAAGTGGCAAAAAAAGAAACACACAAAAAACAGGAAAATAATGTTTTGGCATAAATCACTGCAAATCCTTCTATAGATATGAGGTCAGTCAATTTCAACTGGAAATAGTACAAATAAAACATATTATTTCAGAACTATATTTCCATTACTTCCTTTCTGAGAATGAACTGAGACAAATGTACAAGACAATTTTTGGTAGCTGGTAGCTGCCCAAGCGCAATTTTATACTTTCTCTTCATTGAAGTCATTCATTACCTGAAGATGGGAGAAGCTGGATCAATTGATTTCTCAAAACCCCTTCTAGCTCTCTGAACAAAATTCAGTTCATCCAATGTGCAATTATTGGAACTGAAGCATATTCTTGCATTGAATTTGCTAAATGTTCTATTTTTAACTGGCTAAATTAATCTGATGCTTTAGGGTTGTTGTGAAGATATACTTTGATAATACTATAAATAGCTGAGTAACAATAGAGCACTACAATAATGTGAGCAAATCATCACTGACAATTATACATCTTAAGCATGCAACAAGACAGAAGACTGAGCTACTGTTCAAATTTCTGAAAATAACAAATTTTCATAGCACTTTCTATTAGGTTGTTTAAACATCACAATTGGCATTATGCCTACCTGTGACCACTTACTGTCTCCTACTATATTGTAAATTTCTTGAGGTCAAGTGCTGTAACTCAGTGGTCACCCATGCCCCTACTCAGTGTGCTCTGTGTAGTAGGCAATAAATAAATGATTGTCAAGAGAAGAGTATCCCTCCACATTTCACCGTAATGACAAGAGTATATCTTGTGGTTAGTTATTATCTATGGAAAATTTTGTTTCATTGCCACTATGTAGTGGAAAATAACATGCAGATACATGGATTCTAATATGACTACAGGTATTAAATATCAAAACATGATAAAACTATGTAAAGAAGCTTATAAATGTCATCATTAAACAGTATATTGAAAGGTCTAAAATGAAAACCAGAGTAGCTTTCTCAAAGTGTCAAGTCCATAATGATTCTAATATTTTAGAATTCCTGCTACTCTCATTGACTGTAACACTTAGTTTAGTGCTTTATTGTATACTCACTGGCATCATTTTATGTTATTTTTTGTAATTTGTACAACCATCTTCCAAACAAAAAGGTAAGTTCCTTGAAAGTAAGGGTAAAAATTTGGGGGAACTTGATCAGTAAGTTGTCTTACTAGTTGTGACTTATAAAGCTTTTTTTTTGTTCAGTCATTTTTTTTCAGTCATGTCTGACTCTTTACTACTCTGCTTATGGTTTTCCTTGTAAAGATACTAGTGTGGTTTGTCATTTCCTTTCCCAGCTCATTTTATGGATAAGAAAACTGAGGCAAATAGGATCAAATGACTTACTCGTCACACAGCAGTAAGTGTCTGAGGCCAGATTTGAACTCAGGAAGATGAGTCTTTTTGACTTTATGCTCAGTACTCTACTCATTTTGCCACATAGCTGTCACTGACTTACGTAGAAAGTAACATTCTTTCACTCTCATGTCTTATATTTCCTAACATGGCATTATTTTGTAGCTTGAAAACCAAGACAGAAAAAGTAATTAGTTTTAGAATAAATATTTTTAACAATCAAATGATCTAGGAAAACACTTTATGAAAGTAGTCTAGAATTATAGAAGTTTTAAAGAAATGAAATGGTGCAGATTTTGTCACAGCTCAAATTTTTTACTAATGTGTGGGAAGTCGAAGGCATCTTTTCATCAGTGGATCTTTTAGTCACTTACCCAATCTAAGTCCTCGGAAAGATGGTATTCAGAGTCTTATATGACTGGTGCAGTAGACCAAAATGAAACTGTCAAATTGCAGAGGAATGGACATATCACTGGGCATTTATTCAATAGTTGACTAACCACCTACATCCTCTAATGGGCTCATCTGTAGTTTTAAAATGACATATGAATGTCTCTGGCTTCTCAAATTCTATGCCTGAGGAGTACAAACTCCAAAACAAAGATTTTTTGTTTGTTTGTTTATAATCTAGAAATAATTTGAATGCAAAGTTGACATTAAATTTGTGTGTGACATGTAAGGACCAACCTAACTGTGAAGATAGGTATAGTGTTGGAATTTTGTTCTCCAGGTGATATCTAGAAATATAGGTATCACTTTGGAAGTCAAAATAGCTATATCTCTTTCTATATCTGTCACCTGGATGGTTAAAATATCAGTCATAGCAACTCATGAAAATAATAACATTTGGACTAACTTTAAAAATGGAAGAAGTATTTACATATTCTTTTTAATAAGTACCTATTACTTACATGACAATGTGGAATATACAAAGAAGACATGTTCTTTTCATGATTAGAGATAGGGGTAGGATTTAAGATAGCTATTTATGAGCATAACGAAAAAAAAATTATGCATGAGGAAAACAGACAAGGTACCATGGGAGTTTGAAGGCAGACCTGATCATTTGTATCTAGAGAAGAGAGGTGTATCTTATTTCAGTAGAGATGGGAGTGGGAATGTGGGGTGGGGCAGGATATTTCTAGCAGGAGTAGTACCAATCATATTGGAAACGTGGAAAACAAGTCATTTTCTCTGACCCTCAAAATTGCCATTCCAAAACACGAATTATGTACAAGACGAAACAGTTTCAGATGTCTCAACAGTCTAAGACAGCAATTACATCCCTCTACTAGGTAACAATTCTGTTTATAAGCAAGTAGGAATGCTATTAATGCTCACACATGGCACTTTCTCCTCCTCGACCCTCCACTTGGGTAGTGTTGCACAAGTGGATCCATGGCTTGCAACAGTATTCATTTCTACTTCACCCTCTTCCTAGAGACAGAAAACCAAAGAGAAAGAAGCCTGCAAGAGTTGGGACGTGAGTATGGCTTCACTGTATATGAAACACAGCTCAGAAAACTGCCCAATTGAGGAAAATAGGACAGAAAACATATTTGTAGCCTTATGACTCTCCAGTAAGCCAGAGAAAAAGAATCTATCTTCCAGCTGGAGCCAATTCTATTCTCTGAGAATTCACTTGGGACAGAGACTGAGGTTGATGAAACATATTAACCTGTGTGAAGAAAGTGAGATGAATTCGGGTTGCTTCCCAAGGGAAACTATTGTCAAATGGGAAGGAATTACATGGTAAGCAAGAGGAAAGTGTGTGCATGTGTGTGAAGAATGAGGTTATTATTAAATTATTAAAAGTCTCAGGAGGAAGAAAACTCAAAAACTGGAGCATAAGTAGATAAATGAAGAGGAAACTATATAAAAGGGAAATGGTCTCCATATCAGTTAAAAGTTTACAGATTGCTTTGAATAAATACTGAAGCAAGTTAATTATACCTCTTGAGGTAGAGGAACCTATGGATTGACAAAAATAGTATGGAGGTGTAACAAGATATTCCTAAATGGTTTAAAGGAGAGGATGTGAAAACAAAATTTATCATCTACACAACAGATGTGGACAGAATAGAGAAAAAAAAAACACTTGTAACTGTGGTAAAAAATCTCAAAGATACAAACAATTAAAACAAGGACAAAATGAAATAAAAAACATTTATGCTTCAAAATAAAAAGTTCACAATTTAACTAACCATCAACAAGAAAGTCTGCAAGTAATCAGGAGCAAAGACCTTCAAATATAATTAAAAAACTATTCTGAATAATTCAATAGTGTCCTGTCCCCTCTAGAAACTGAGAATAGAATAGAATGTGTTCCCAAAAAGCAAAGGAGATGGGGATAGAACCCAAAGTGACATTTGCAGTACAGTTGAGCTTGACTATTAATGAGAAAAGATGGACACTGCATTTAAAAGAGATAGTCAAGACATACAAAAAATAGAAAGATAAACTTGAAGAAATTCTTTCCTTTCCAGATACTTTAGACAAAAGATATACAAGAAAAGTAAATAAATAGAATAACCAAGAGAAATAACAACAAGAGTAACAGCAGAGACCAATAAAAGATTTCTTTGTGAAAGTACACAAAGAGATAAGGTAGAAAGTAAAAGGCAAATGTAAGTGATGATGGAGAAACAGGCCTGAAACATGATGGACCAAATTTCACAACGTCCTGGCTCCAGGTGAATCTCTTCTTTCTTTCTTTTTTTGGTGAGACTAAATGTCATAATGGGAGGACTCATAAAAATGAGAAAGGAGAAAATGGAAATATTCTGTGATTTTTCTTAATCAAGTCAAAGGCCAAAAAGGAATGAAAAATAACATCTGTGGTCTCTCAGAAATGAGAGCCTACAGTAAAATAGATAAAGTGGCAAAGGGAGGGACTGTAAGAGGTGGACAAAGATGCAGGGAGTGGGGTGGGATGGGAAGAAGGCAAAGGGCAGAGATCCTGATTCACTGATATGAGGGGTGATGAATGTTCTTATGGGATTAAAGAGACAGTTCATAAAGAAAGAAATTGATGCTAAAAACCAATATAATCTACAGAGATTTGGTGCATTGAGAGACTACTCATCCTTCATCAGTAGAAGGGGAACACAAGTTCCTAGGGGTAAATGACTTGTAATAGATTGGGAAGGCATAGAACAAGAGAAAAGATGTTAAAAGAAATGGGAAAAAAGTGACCATGGGAAGAGTAAAGGTTAATAATGAACTATCAAATCAATGATATCAGAAAACTCCTACTATGGAACAGTATCCTCTCTATTGCCTGCAGGAACTGACATTTCTAAGCATAAGGCACAAAGGAAAAATCAAAGCCAGTTCTACTGCACCATAACAATGGAGCTCTTTAGAAAAAAGGAATCCAAAGTAAGTTACCCTAAAAGCTGGAAACACAGAGACTAAAGACTGATGAAATAGTGATTAGGTCCATGAATCAAATAATAAAAGTCTACAATAAGCAGAAAGGGAAAATAATGTATGAGAAGAGTTAAGGAAAATATTTTTAGAAAAAATGCAAAAAATGAAATTTTAAAAAATTAATTCAAGATAAAGATGAGGCAAATAGAGGAGTTTTAATTTACATATTTGGGGATAAGCAAAAATTTCAAAACTTGGGAAAGAAGTAATAATAAATGGGAGGGTGACAAAGTTAAGGAGAAGATATTCAGTAAGAATTGAGTTACCTTACAGTGGATTAAACTAAAATGAGTGAAGAATTACTGTTTTCTGAGTAGGAGGGGAAAATCCTAATTTGGAAAAACAATTTTGAGATAAACTGAGGAAATGTTAAACGTTACCTGTAATTTAATTATCAAAAAACATTTACCAATCAAACAGATACCGTGAATAAAAATGAGAACACAAAGGGGTAAAATGACCATAAGTCAGATGGAAAAAAGAAGTGGTGTCATGCTGTAAGACAAAGGAAAAAAAATAAAATATAGAAAGGAAAAAATAAGGAACCTTAAACAATAATTCAATATTAATATCAAATTATTTTGCTACAAATACCTAAGCATCTAAATTTATAAAGGAAGCATTAGCTGAACTATAAGAAAAAAATACATATCAATATAATCATGGCACGAATCGTTAATGTCCCACTTAGTTTTGGAAAAGTCTAACAGAAAGACAAACAAAAAGGAAAATGAAAACTAAAAAATGGAAAAGCTAAAATACTTATTACATATTCTAATTGGGACTGCTAAAATATATGAATTTCTCAGTACCACATGGGACTTGTACGACTTGATCATACATTATGACACATAAGTAATACAAAGAAATGCAAAAGAAAGCTTAGAAATAATATATATATATATATATATATATATATATATATATATATATATATATATACACACACTTTATAAATTATAACCCATTAAAAGAATGATCAGGTCCAGGATCACAAATAAAAGATATGATACAAATGGAGTCAAAAAGATAATAAATAATGAATATATCAAAGAACAAATTAGAGAAAATGTTACATTCATAAAATAATAATGATAAAACATCCTGCCAATATTTCTGAGATACAACTGTCAACTTATACATTGTCAGCCTTAAATAAGGAGGAGTGCTAAATAGTCTTTAATCAAGGAAAGGGAAATGCAATTCTAGATACCACACAACACTGCACTACTATAATGCTGGAAAGGAGCAGAAGGAACTGAGTTTAAGTGCATTTCCAGGGGCATAAGTACTTGAGAGTGGTAGCAAGAGAGAGGAGTTAAGTTGTTCTGCAAAATAGACAAAGGCTGGGGAGTGACTGACATCTGTCAGAACAAAGGATTACAGGTGCAGAGAGTTGCCAGAGAAATCACAAGAGCTGCTCCAACATGGAGTCAGTGAGGTCTGATTACTGCATTCAACAGTACTCATCAAAGGAACATTTCATTAGATATACTAACAAAATAGGGAAAAAAAAAATTAATGAAATGAATATGCAGTTAGAAAATTAGAAATCTCAAATATAAACAAACCTAAACTAATCACCAAAAATGGAAATGTTAAGAATAGAGGAGATGAAAAATGGCAAGACATCATATCTCCTGGCTCTTCAAAAAAAAAAGAATAAAAATGATTAACCTGTAATCAATCTAATTAAAAAGAAGGCAGAAAATCAAATCAGCAAACTAGCATATCAATAGGATAGCTATCAAAGATCCCAAACATAAACAGTAAAATATGAGCCAATTAATCCCATTCTTTACCTTAAATCACTCTTTCATAAGGATAATATTTTTATCAAAGTGTCATCACTCATTGAATATAATCTGACAAAATCTAATTGCCATGAGAAAAAGTACCTGCTCACAACATCCCATTTCACTTTTTGACTTTGCCAGTTCATTTGTATGGAAAGAACACAATGAAAATTTTGCTTCATAGCCAATTTTATTCTTTCAGGTTTTGGTTGTCTCTTTAATAAGCTCTGCATTCAGTCCTATTTTCCTTTCCCCATTGGGGCAGCTAGGTGATGCAGTGGATAGAGCACCAGTGCAGGAGTCAGGAGGACCTGAGTTCAAATCTTACCTCAGACACCTGACACTCATTAACCATGTGACCTTGGGCAAGTCACTTGACCTCAGTTGCCTCATCCTGGGTCATCTCCAGTCATCCTGATGACTATCTGGTCACTGGATTCAGATGGTTCTGAAGGAGAAGTGAGACTGGTGACCTGCACAGGACTTCCTCACTCAAAACAAAGTCAAGTGCAAGTCATGTCATTATTTCTCTGATGGCATGGTTTTCCTCGGCAACGAAGGAAAAACACACACCCCTTTCTCTATTGAGTACCAATTATCTTATATTAAGGAGCTTATTAAATACTACAGAATAATACTCAGCATATACCACATTTTTCCTGCTGTTATCAAAAAAGGTTCCCTTAATTTATAAACTTTATAATGATTTCCTCTTCATCACTTAGCTGTTAAAATGTAGAAGAACCTTATCATAAGACTTCTGTTAGAGAACAACCGTTTAGCATGAAATGTAAGTGGCATTCTGAACTGGGTCCTTAATAAAAATAAGATTTTGCAATATTCTATGACTGTATATAGGCGACTTACATGACTATAAATTGGTTCCCTTTTCCTCCAAATGTCTAAAAGTATAACGACCACCCAAATTGGGAAAAAAAATTAATTCAGAGTATATCTAATTCAAACCTACACATATTTTATCAGTGAAATAGTAGTGGAATTTGCTAAAGAAGATATGAAAAATATTGTGACTGAAATGGAATGTTTAGCCACATTGAAGTAACCCAACCAATTTTTTCTGCTCTAGCCTGCCCCCCTCCCCATTACAGTCCAAGTATTCTTCTCTTTACCTTATTGGTTACAATCTGAAATTGATCTGGAGGAAGCCATTTATAAGGCTGTCCTTAGCAAAATCTGTGAAGTAGAATTATGGAATTCTCTAACTGAAAGAAAACACATAGATGGAGTCCATGTTGATTTCTCTGGATCTCATTTTCTTCACCTTTCTATAGGATATCAGGAATGAAAATTTCCTCTTTCAAAGCTAAATATACTCCAGCATGAGACAAAGTCTCTATGTGCCTTAGAGCAATGAAATGGCATTCATTGACATATTCATTGTGCTTGTAAGAACAGAAGCAATAGTTTTTTTTAACCTTTGCCTTTTCAGTTAACAACTGCCTCCTCCAGTGTTATTGCTAAAATTTTCTTTGGTGTTTTTGCCTTGGCTCACTTTTAATTCATAAGGTTGTTTCAGGAACTTTTCTTGTGTTTATTGATTTCATTTTTTTTCTTTTTAATAATTTTTCTTTTGAGAATTTCTGTCAGTTTTGATCCTTTGGAGACATTTTCATTGATGTCTTTAAGAGAAACATAAGAGAAAATATAAGAAATATAAATATTTGAGAGAAAAATAAAATGCTACTGCTCAGTCATTTCCATTGTGTTTGATTCTTCATTACCCCTTTTGGAGCTTTCTTGGCAAAGATAATAGATTGGTTTGCCATATCTTCTTCCAGCTCATTTTACAGATGAAGAAAGTGAGGCAAATAGGGTTATGTGACTTGTCCAAGGTCACACAGCTAGTGAGCATCTGAGGTCAGATCTGAACTCATGAAGATGACTTTTTCCTGACTTCTGGAGGGGCAATTTATTCGTTCTTTCACTGATCTGCCAAGGAGACACATTGGCAAATGGCTAGATAGCTAGATTTGTCATTAAGAAGCCCTAGTTTCTAGTAAACTTATGATACATTCTGTCTGTGATGTCATCCCCCCCACACATACACCCGGCACAGAAAGAGAGAGAGAGAGAGAGAGAGAGAGAGAGAGAGAGAGAGAGAGAGAGAGAGAGAGAGAGAGAGAGAGAGAGAGAGAGAGAGAAACAGAGACAGAGAGAGAGAGACAGAGAGAGAGAGAGAGAGAGAGAGAGAGAGAGAGAGAGAGAGAGAGAGAGAGAGAGAGAGGAGAGAGAGAGAGAGAGAGAGAGAGCTGCAACTATATTTGAATAAAGACGAGGATATTTTTTAAAGACGGTTAAGGGGCTGCTTATGCTATCAATCTTACTTTCATACAGCACAGAAGTTTCGACCTGCTCAATTTCCAACTTAGATTAATTTATGTCTCCTTAGAAAAACTGGTGGCCCGTGAAATACCAGGTGGCTCACTACAACAGTGCTTTATTTTGAATACATACCTAATTGAGCTTGGTCTACTGCTTCTCAGAACTCTAGACCTCAAGTGATGCACTAGCCTCAGCCACCTTTTAAGTTAGGTTTACAGGTTGAACCTCTAATCTTGGGACAAAAAACATTTTTTCAATGCCTTTTAGAATATTTTTATTTTAATTAAACTTATTAAAGGACATATTCATTCATTGTGAATTTTGCGAACAATAAAAATTTCATTCTGAAGGAATAAGACTGAAAAAGTGCTATCCACTTTCACAGAAAGAACTAATAGAGCCTGAATGCAGGTTGAAAACTATTTTTTAAACTTTTCATTTTTATTTTTGTCTGTGTTTTCTTTCATAATATAACTAACATGGAAATATATTTTGCATGACTGTGTGTATAACCTATTTTAAAAATTGCTTGCCTTCTCAATGAGGTATGAGAGTAGTGAGGGAAGAAGAGAATTTGGAAGTCAAAATTGTAAAAAAATCAAATCAAAATTGTTTAAATTAAAAAAAAAAACTGTTGCGTTGAGCCCGAAAATTGCTGATCCCATACTTTTGTGCTTTCTACTGCTCCAGAATTCATTTTGAGGCTTTATTTAAAGTTATTTCAAAGGGATTTGGGAGAGATCAGTTGAGTCCCAGACTTTTCTCTGACATCTTGGCCCCTCCTCACCCCACCCCACCCCACCCTAGTCTGAATATAATTTATTCAGGGAGAGAGATCATAGGCCTAACGTAAGTGAAAAATTCACACAAATCAATCATCAAAAAGGGCATGTTAATATTATAAAGTTAAGCATCATATAACTTAGATGATCCCTCAAGTGATGAGAATCAGGTTGGGATTCATGCACCCATCTTAGCACATAGGAGAAAAATGCATATGCTTTAGCAACTAATAACATGCTATCTTCTAACCAAACTATACAAAGAACAAACAAAAAAATAAAATAGTATTTCAAGACTAGATTTTTTGCATTAAATGATGAAATTATGGGGGAAATGAAAACTTTAAATATAGGGTTATATAGTTGTTTCCTTTGACATCTTCAAATTTACTGCCATGTAAAACTTTAACAATCAATTAATTATAAAAAAGTAGTGGTCTTTTCTACCTTCATCTCTGTTTTGACTGAAACAAGATTATGTTCAGTTAATATTAACTTCAGATTTCTTTTGTGAGGAAAACACTGTCTATATTCAGTTTAGAAAAGTTTTCTGATTTACGTATTTCAAGTGGAAAAAGTCAAGAAAATTGAAAAGAATTAATTGCTAACTAAAATGTATAACTTCAGTCACAGCTTCACAGCATTCTCATTTTACCAAATAACTTCGCCTAACAACGATAAAATGATAAATCCCTGGTGGGGGTAACATTTAAGTATTACTGCATCTTCAAATAATATGGATTGAACTAAAACATAGTTCCCATTGGCCTTCCTAAAGATTTCTGGATATAGCCAGAGTTCTTATCATTTACTAACGGAATTATCCTAAAAATTCCATCAGCAGGTCCAATACTCTCCTGAGACAAAGCAAGGGAGAGATATATTTATGACCTCTGTCTTCATTAAATGCATTTCAAAATTTCCACTTCATCTAGAAATTGTCTAGCAACTAGAGTTTATTGAGTGCCGTTGTTCAAAATTCTTTGAAGAATTAAGAAGGAAAAAGGCAAAGCATCTACCTTTGAGAAATATATATTCTAATATGAATCATGATAAACAATATACACATATGTATGCATATGCATCTGTGTATACTTGTATCACATATGGAATGTGGGAGGAGACATACGGTGCCAAATGCATGTATTCCTTAATGAATCAACAAATGAACATTTATTAATGCTCTGCTGTGAACCAGGAACTTCACTAAGTACTGAGATATCACGATAGAAATGAAAGAATTCTTACAGGTTCTAGTATTTTCCTTCTCATTTTCTTCATCAAAACATGCATAATAATGGTTTCTAAACCCTACAGAAATAAAGCTAGGTGGCATGGCAAAAATGAATTCTGAGTTTTCAATCAGAAACTCTGGGTTCAGGTTCCCACTTACTCTTTCTGTAACCTCAGTAAACAAGATCACAATAATGGTCCTTACTTATCTCATTTGCAAAATGAGGGTGGTGAATTAGGTGATCCAACATCCATTATCACTGTTCTGCTCTAAGAATAAATTCAAAACAACTTGACTTTGATTCCTGTTTTTCTTTGTTGCCTCAGTCCACTCCAGCTAGTTTGAGGGCTTCAAGTTTTCAAAGAGATAGGCTGACTAATAATGGAATTGGAAAATTAAAACCTGGAATAATAGGAAATAGTGCCACTTCTCTAGACATCTTCTTTTCTGAGGGATCTTTTCCATTTTCTGAAATTACCAAAGTCTAGAGTTCTGTCCTAAAAAAACAATAGCCAAGATTCTCATGTTACATTCTCACATGTGATATCAAAGGATGGAAACCATTTACCCATCTGAGTGTGCCATGCCCCCAAGCCTCTACCTGCATCACTGGATTGCTTATAAAGTCATCTTTAATCACACCTAGATATGACATCTTCCTCCTCTGAAATACTATATTCATTATTATATTTTCTTGGGACTTTGTCCAGGCTTCTTTTAGAGTTCTGTAACCCCTGATAAAGGGACACCAAAAAAGAAACAGAAAAAAGAAACATTTAAGAAAACATTATCAAAAGTCTGTTCATCTCTATAACCACAGTACAAAAAAAACAGTTCAGAAATGCCAAGACGAAGTTTCTAGTTTTATAAAATTGAGGATTTTTTATTTTATTTTGAAGGCTACCAATAGTAAATATTTGACTGTGACCTTCTCCAGATTTAATGATTTCTGCCATCCTGCTCCATAGAAAAGCTTTCTTTCCTCCCTAATTTTGGCAGTAACTCACTTGTAAATTCTTTTATTATTTCAAAAAATTGGATCTCTTGAGATAAATCGCTTTAAAAAGACGACCATTTCTAAAACTTCTTTTATTCCCCCAATAACTCTGTAACTTTGTACTCAATAAATGTGTTGAATGACAACCCATAAAGATGATTACAACCTTGCTGTTCATCTGAGCAACAGTCAATGACCACAAGATGATTTTTCCCTCAAAATCCAGAACAAAAAGAATTTTACTGCTTCTTCTACAAAAAAGAATGTACTTTCTACATTCACTGAAAATGCAATCCTAAGAAGTCTTTATGGAAGCTATTACTCCCTCACTTATTTAATTTATGAATTTTAAATGCTATTGAATACATTGTCCTACAGCGAGAGATGGCATCTGTCAAGTGTTTTTTTTACATACTAACTATATCTTTAAAATAATTTTATTTGTTATAGTTTTACTTAATAAATATCAACTTTTTAAATCAAATTAATTAATTTTTAAATTGCAACATTCACTTCCATAAGTTTTATATTGTCTCTGCCTCCCTCCCCTCTCTCCCCAAGATGGCATGCAAATATCAACTAATTTTAATTCAATACTATCCAATCAACTCTATGGAGGTAGATGCTGATGTTGATAGAGTGTAGGGCCTAGAGTAAAGGAGACATCTTCTTGACTTCAAATCTGGCTTAACTAGCTGTGTGACCCTGGGTGAGTCACTTAACCCTGTTTCCTTCGGTTTATTCATATATAAAATAAGTTAGAGAAGGAAATGACAAATCAATTCTGTATCTTTGCCAACAAAACTCCAAATGGAGTCATGGAAAGTCAGGCATGATTGAAAATGACTGAATAACAAGAGAATTCAGCAAACTCAATCAATACCTCCACATGAAGCATTATGGCAAGCAGTGGAGATACACAGATAGACATTCAAACTTCGACTTATTTGGAAAAGCAAAGGGGAGAAAGAAAAACATTGAATTGACAATGGTACAAGCAAATTCAAGAGAATTTGATGAAATAGACATCATTTTCGCTGAGGTAGGATGAAGGTCATGGAAAATATAAAACTGTTCAGGTAAAGAAAATGAAGGACAATTTTTAAAACAGAGAAAACATAGCATAGTAGATAGTGGTTTGGATTTGAAATTAAGAAAACATAGTTTCAGATCTTGCCTCTGACATTATATATATGACCGTTAGCAAGCCACAACTACCTGGAGCCTTGTTAGGGTGTCTGAGCCTGAACTCTCAGGCCCACAGGCCTTATCTGACCAGCGGTGCCTGCAGGCCTTGGTGGAGTGAGCTGTAAGGGAGGCAAGATAGTGAAGAACTCCATTTATTGTAGCAGCAAGCAGTGCTTTTATCTCTTTCCTGATCCCTAAGTGGACCTATCAGCAAATAGTTTGCCCTAATAAGGAAATCCTATACCTATGACCAGGACTGATATGTAGCCCCTAGAGAGAAAAACATCTTGGGCCTTCTTTGTTCTCCAAAAAGCCCGGGAAATAGCCTTGAGAAAAAGAGGGGTGGGACCCTTCTTCCCAGCACCATCTTGTTCATGCCTTACCAGTCTCCCCTCAGTTTACCTGAGTTGAGACCAGTGAACACCATCCAAGAGGTTGGGGATTGGCAATTCCCTTACAGAGCTTCATTTCTACAAATATAAACTGATAATAAATGACACTAATAATATTTATCACAAGTATCTCTCAGATCTGTTGTAAGGCTCAAATGATATTAAGCCACTCTCTGGGTCTATAGAGAGAGGAAGTTTCAATATGGCTAAAATCAATCAATTAAGCAATATACATTTATTAAGCTGTACTACCGTGCTAAGCACTGGGTTCATGGAAAAGTCAAAGGTAATGGACCATAGGTTCCTTTCTGTCATTGTCAGTCCCTTTATACCAAATCCGCATTTAGATTAATTGAAAATCACCTTATTTTTAGTGAAAGACAACAGGTATTGTAAAACTATAAGAAGCAAATAAGCAAGATTTAAGGGTTTTAAATGATACTAGTTCATTAGGAATCTATGAGACATAGTTGAGACCACACAAATTATTAAGTCACAGCAACAGCCATGGAAATATCAACGTTCTGTCCTGGTTCTTCACTTTTTAGTCATGAATGAGAGAGATAAAACTCTGACCACTGACTCTTCTCAGTTTATCATAGTGGAGTCATTCATTTGTAACTGACTGTACTAGCTATTGACATTGAGATGCAGCTCCATTCCTATGCTCAAGAGTTAATAGGATTTTTTTTTCCCATCAAGAGTATATTTTTTCAATGTTTTTCTCTCTCCTTCAATCTTGGAAAATATTTTTCACTCTTTTACATTAAGGGTATATAGAAAGAATTGTCCATAGATCCTGCATCTGGTTGTATGTTTTTAGAAGATGAAATGATTTGGGCCAACACTGTAGTATATGGGAAGGGAAGAAGGTGAAGGGAAAAAGGAAGCAATGCTTCATCCTGAAATCAAGATAGACTACTATGAACTTTCAAAGTAGAAGTCTAAAGTACTAAGACTAAATTATTCACACATTTTTGCTCTTTAGCAAGGGTGATAAGAATTAGCAATGATAAGAACCCTGACTTTGAGATCAAGAGAAAAATGATTCATATGTTTTTTAGAAAAATATTCATACCAATTCTTTTTGTAGTATCAAAAAGGTAGATGATTCATTTGCAAGCTTTTTTATTAAAAATATAGAACACAAATTCAAAAAAGAAAATTGATAAAAAGAGATATGATCAAACATCTCACAATCATTCCTCCTATATGTTAATGACCTTTAAATTCAGTGACTATATATGCAATGGATATTCTTAAAGACCTCATACATTCAAATTTTTATTCACTGGGTACTTTGTTTGCCTGGTATACAATTATTTATTCAACAAAGCAGATAAATTTTTATGCAATAAATGTTCAATAAATCATTTAATTAATAGAGTTAAAAATAAACCAATAGAGCATGACAGGAGCACCATCTACTAAGGTTCCTGTCATACTGGTTGAATTTATTCTTCCTAAGAGACTACTTTATAGAAGATAGGATATTTTTCTTCTTCTTAGAAGACAGTTGAAACTATATTCAACATTTCATTAGCACAACGTACAGATGCCAGAACGATTAACAAAGCTTTCTGGTAGCTGAAGTACAAAAGCAACTTCACAAAGAAGCTAGAGCTCCTACTTTGACATTCATGGTCAATTGTGGAAAATACAGAGGCTCAAAAACTAAGGTGAATCAGTAATGTATACTTAATGATATCCTTTCTATGCCATCGCTAAGTAAAATTGGTATTCTAACAAGTAGATTAATTACCATTTCATTCATTCTTGAGCATGAACCACTAACCTGATGAGATTCAGTTGTTTCCTAACATGGGTAAATTTCTGGTAATAAGTTTCTCCACACTCAATTGTTTTATCTATTCTTTGGGGGGAGGGATTGGAGCATTAAGTACATATATAATGAAAAGACTATATACTTCTGTCTGAGAGACCTTTATTAATATTCTTGTCTGAAACACCAGAGTCACTGAAGAATTAAATCCAGTGATTCCCCAGAGGGCAATGAATTGGAGATATAGGTCATGGTGGGAACAAGTATTTATTCCATGCCTACTATGTGACGGGCATTGTGCTGTGTTTTACAAATAGTGTATCATTTGATCATGGGCAAAGTACAACAAATAACCAACAAGGGGTTTTGAAGAAGATGCAACAAATAAATGCTCAAGGGAAAGAGTAAAGATAGTAGTTTTACCAGACAAGAGTGAAAAAATGTCACGAGTGTCTAGGCATCTTCCATTGGTTACCTGTAATAGATCCTCTAGGACTTTAGGAAGACCTTTGTGTTCACTTTATGTAAAGATACTGTTTAGAGTCACAGAGGAGAGACAAAGACAAATGGGATGTTTTTTGTGTGTGAGTGTGTGTGTGTGTGTGTGTGTAGTGCATGTATGGTACAGCAAAGAAATAAGGAAAATAATCCACACTGAATTTTTCATTTCATTGTCTTTGTTTCTTATAAACTTATGTCTCTTAGAAAGTTCACTTCTCCCATATTTTGAATGATTATAAGGCTATTTTGATATCTGATTTATTTGACTTAGCTTCTTTAAAATATATTATATTTAAAGTAGTCAAATAAACCCTTTGACTGGACTTGCAAAGTGTACACAATTTTAAAGAAGTCATCTACCGGAAAATTTTTTTCTAATAAGCGTTTTATTTTATTTTTAAGACCTCACATTCATATCTTACCACACTTACAAGCCTGGTCTCCCTATAGTCTGTCAATAGATAACTGACCTCCTCTGTTCTGACCTGGACTGGTTCATGTGTCCTTGGGTAACCTTGTGGTTACCATTCTTGGGGGCTCACACATCAATCATGAACTTCTCTAAGACACCTAATCAACTTAAGTTATTGCAGGTTTGAACTCCAGAGCTAATTAAACCTTCCAGTGATAATGTAAATAATTTTATTTAATAAAATATTTTTCAAAATATTTGAGGATTTCATTTAGTACTGATTTAAGACATACATATATATATGTTTACACAGAAATGTATATGTATCTGCATATATTTATGCAGATATGTATTTGCCAGTCACTGTGCACAAGAAATCTACCTTTTAGAATCATATTTTTACCTGACTTCAAAGACAGAATTTTAAATTTCAAGAGTTATGATTGGGAATGTAAAATTTTATTTTTATTCCTATAATAGATTAGGTTAATGATAAGCCTCCAAAACATTTGAAAGACTTTTTTTTTCACTACTTTTCATTAAGTTTTCTTTACTTTTTTTGTGGCTTGTAAATAGGGATGCAGCTAAGAGAAAATATTGTGTAAGCCAAAATGAAATAAGATTATTATGTTCATTAATAATATTGTAATTGTATGGATAATATAAACAGCTCATATTTATATAGTAAAAGCTTCCAAATAAATTTTGGCCTTATAATGACAATTCCAGGATAGGGGTAATATTTTAATGACATTTTGTAAATCTAGGAAATGACTTTCCTATGGTCAAATAGCTGATTGTTGTCTAAGGCAAAATTTGCTCTCAGGTCTTTGTGATTACAGGTCTAGAGCTTCAATCATTACGCAGTGCCACCACTAATCCTGCTGTAGTTCTCATAGAAACTATGAACTGCTTTTTTTTTGTCTCCTTATTGCCAAATACTAAAATTCCCTTAATATCAAACACATCACATCCTCTTTTCTGTAGTCAAAGAATCTTTCTCCCAGTTTTCTATTTCATGAAGACATTGATCTAGAGGTAACCAAGGAAAAATAAAACTAAAATCTAACATGTATAAATCTCTGTATCCTCTTTACATCCTGTATATTTTTTATAAAAGGAAGAGAGGAAAGAAAGAAGGAAGGAAAAGAAGAAAAGTAGGGAATGAAGGAAGGAAAGAAAATCAAGAAAGGATAAATAAATTAATGATTGAGGCTTTCTTGCATATTCTAGAAGAATCCTTCTTTTCTTGAAATTCTATAGGGTGGGCCAGATAAATTCATGTACTCTTGCAATATAAATAACTATGTAAATTGCAGGAAAAAAGAAAGGCATTTTCCCCATGATTTTTGCAAAAAGACTGTGGGAACCTCATAACATCAGACCCATATAGATTCAATTTGCTGTGATGTTGTAGAAAGAACATTGGACAAGGAATCAGGAGACCTGCTTTTTAATCCTGATTCTGTCACTAAGTTCTTGTATGACTGGAGGCAGTTATTTAACACTTTCTTGGTAATGTGTGACTTCTGTCCAGACAGAAATCATAAAAGCCCTATGTATTACACAGAATTGACATAAAAATACATTCAATCAGGGCACATCAGTCAATAAGCAATTATTAAGCACCTACTATGTGCCAGACACTGTACTAAGTTTTGGGAATGCAGAGAAACAAATGATAGTCTGCTGTCAAGGAGGTCACAAAATAATGGGAGAAATTCTATGAAATATGTTTACTAACAAACTATACAAAGAATAAATAGAAAAGTCATTGGACATACTAGAATTAAGAGATATTGCAGAAGGCATCTTCTAAAAGGAAAGATATTTTCTGGGACTTGAAGGAAGCTAAGAAAGCTAGGAGGTAGAGACAAAGAGGGAGAACACTCCAATCATGGAAGCATCCACTGAAAGTCCCTGCATTCAGGAGATAGATTATCATTTTCAACAAGCAATAAGTATTCCAGTGTCACTGGATAGAACAGTGACTGGTAAGAGAAGGGGTATCAGGTGTGTGAGGCCTGGAAAGAAGAGGGAAAGCAAAGTTACAAAGGACTTTAAAAGCAAAACAGGATTGGTTGTGAAAGTGATTGAAAAAAATTGAATTAGTATGCAAATATATGCTGTTATAAAACACCTTGCCATTTTCTTTTCCAGATGGCAGTGTCTGGACCTGTGATTGTCTTCCTTGTAATGAACATCCTATATGGATAGTACCTCTATTGGTCATATGATCTAGTCATTAGTCTATAATTTATAATCCTTGAGAATTGCCTAGGGCATTGAGAAATTAGGTGATTGACCCATATAACTAGTATGTGCTCAAGTCGGGATTTGAACCTGGGTTTTTCTGAGTAGAATTTATGCCTCATGGCATACTGTCTTTCTTTTTAATATCTCAGTGAATAAAAAATGTTTTAAAGTAGTAAGTGATAATAAATATCAAAACTCATTTCCAAGTCATATTTGCAAAATTGAAGACTCTGAACTCTGAAAAGGAGACCCAATATAAAACTGAAAAAAAAGCTAGCTGTTAAATTATTTCACTTGAGAAAGTGAAAGAAATGAAAGGTGGCAATGCATGACCAATTATGATTTTAAATAATGGCAAAAAATCCTCGTCAAAGCTCAGTATGAAATTTAATTTTACTGCAAATCACTCACTTCAAATACAGTAATTTTAGTCTGTCAAATTTCTTTTCCAAAATCAAATAGTTACTTTAATAACTTGCCAGTTTAAACTCTATGTAAAAAATGTGGCTATTAGTCCTTGACTATTCTACTGAGACACACTACAGTGCAGATAAAATCCTCGTGATCAAAATTTCTCTGCTCTGATGTACCCATAATAATTTTCATATTTCCCATTTAGTTAATTTGCTATAGTTCTGTTGTGAAAGAACTTAGCTGCACAGTAAAATGCTGCTGGGATGTTTTTCCTCATTTTTCTGCCAATATTTTTGGAAGTAAGCTAAAGGCACTACCCTGTAAAATAAGGAAGCTGGGAAGGTTACCTTTAATTGTAGTCTTACCAGTACAAAACTTTGAAGTGTTCAAGAGGAAAATGTCTGTGTGGATATGTGTGCCTGTATACGTGTATATATACATATATAGAGGTAGATATAGATAGATAGATATAGATAGATATATAGATAGATATAGATATATAGATATGTACCACCATTATTTTAAAGAATGTTTAAATCTGATCACTTAAACGTTTATATATACATTTAAATTTTTAACAATTTGATTACAAAGTTTAGCTGAAAATTATCTGAGAACCATGAAATTGTTTTGCATTTAATGGTAGGATATAAATTGAGGACCCAATTAGAATGACAGACAGAGTAGCAATACAATATTATATTAACAGACTAGCACTTGATGCCTCCTGAGATGTCTTTAACTCTGGTGTCCAATTCCTGTATTAAAGCTTAGGGTTCATTTTATTTATTTACCTGAGGTCACAAGTGTTGTATCCAGCTGGTTCTCTCTTTTTAACTTGAGAATTACTGGTTACATTTTGTACTGTGATATTTCTTATACCATACCACAGGACCCTTCTAGTATGTAATTTTAATGTTAACCTAAGCGTTTTGTCCCCTCCCCTTCCAATTCAACTTTACTTCAGCTTTGAATGGCAAAGGACATATTTTATAAAAGTGAAGGTATGTTAGAATGCATGAAATAAACATCCATGAGATGAAATTGCAAAACTAGAAAGACAAACACAAGAGAAATGAATGAGCTGAAATTTATAGAACATGAGGATATATGGAACAACTTCAGCAAGGTAATAAAACATTAAAAAACGCTTTTAATAAAAGTGGTTTATTTAAAAAAAGAAGATTGTTTAAAAGGCTTTAATAAGGCGGTCCAAATAATTGGAATTGCTTCTGGGTTCATGAGATTAGAGTGCTGCACCCTTTTCTTCTTCGCTAAGGATCAGCTAGGTTTGGCACTCATAGGTAATTGATCTAATTTTGAAAAGGCTGACTCTCTAAAACAGGAGTTCTTAACAAGGGATCAATCAACAGATTTCAGGGGGTCTGAATGAGTGTGAGAAAAATACATATTGATTTTCACTAACCTTTGGCTTCCTTTGCAATTCTATGTATTTCATGGATTTAGAAACATCATTCTGAGAAGGGGTAGAGTTAGGGTTGTGGTTATGTAGGTTTCACCAGACTGTCAAAAGTGACCATGGCACACAAAAAATTTAGAAATCATGACCTACACAGAAAATCAAACTCTTTTTTCTTTTACTTCTCCATCTATGAGTTTTGAGAAAAAATTTACTTAAAACTGAGATTATGTTTTATGTCTAGAAATTGCCCCAAAGCTGGACAGTGGTACAATCAAATGGTACCCAATATACCCAGTAGGTTTGTCAACTTTTACGTTGAGGCCAATTCAGTCAGGGGCCCACCAGGGAGAGGGAAGGAACTATTTTCCCACATTGTGATTCTGTGAACCTTCAGAGAGCTGTTTAGTTATGTGGAACACAATCACAGTTTGAAACAAACGAACAAACCAAAAATAAACAACATCCTGGAATTTTGCAGATAAAGTTTTCATTTGAGACCACAGGCTTCTAGTTACTTTTCAGTCACAGGGAGAATGAGTACCTAGTGTTCAAGTTTGTCATATCCTGGGGAAAATATTAGACCAATGAGATGATGACTGCTTTTTGTAAGTTGATTCACACAGATTTGACAATGAATTATATTTCCTCAAGCAGAGCCCATTTTAGACAACCTTACCTTCATCTATATTCATCTTCATGCAAATCAGTTTTGGAGTCTTGGAATTTCACTTGTCTGGTGTCATTATGTGGTAGCTTTGGCTGAGTCTGATTACCTAGGGCCTCCAAAATAAACAGGATAATGCAGAACAGCAATAATAAAGGAATGGCCAAAGTCCTCCCAATTGGCAAGTAGTGATTTAGTGCCAAAGGCTCTGTAGATTAGCTTTAATTTGCAAATGAAACATGAGCCAGAGTTGCTTGCCATCTCTCTCTGCCTCTGTTCTTTCAGTCTTACCTAATTTCAGCTGTCAAATGAATACCTCCTGTCACAAAGGTACACAGTGAGTCTCAGCTGCCATCTCAAGTCAGAAGCAAGCAATGTCATAAATGAGCACCAGGCCCTATCCTCACACATGCCAGCTCAATTCTCATTCGAAAATAGCTGTGCAAAACTGAGGAACATCAGCTGCAGCATAGCCTCCAAATGATTATCTGTATAGAAGTAAGATCACCTGTTCTGTGCCATATTCCAAAGGACCTCATGAATACCATGAGGTGAAATGGAAAAGGAAAAACAAAACAAAACACAACAGACAAAAACAAACCTTGATATAGTATAGTTTTTCATACTATTGTTGCTATTATTGGGAATCAATGCAATTCTGTGCTGTTTTATTATTTACTTTAGTGAAAATAAATACTATTTCTTCACTTTTTATGAAAATGTCATTGCTGTGTTGTTTGTAACTCTCTGTCTAGAGACACAACAACCTTTGGAAGAGCCTAGAATGTGAAGTGATAAGCAAAGTAAAAAGGAAGGGAGAGAATGGAAGGTTTGACACCATCTTAAAGTTGTATAAAACCACATGCACACACAGATGTATTGACCTCCAGTCAAATGGAACTTGGTGAAAGGAATTACTCTCCAGGACAATTCTAGGAACTCTAAGATTGAAAAATTCCCCAACAAGAGCACTGGGAGGAAACTGACCAAGCGTTGTTGGAGATTGTCCTTTCCCTTCTCATCCAAGCGTTAGAGTTAGCGATCAATCAATAGTCAATAAACATTTATTAAATGGGTGCTATATGCCAAGCACTATGCTCTGTGCTTTGAAGGAGTCCACACTTAGTTATTAAACAACATATAAGCATAGTAACTTTGATATTGACCTCTTCTTTAGTTCACCTTTGAGTCTAGTTTTGAACTCCCCTCTACCATGAAAGAGAATTAAAGTTGTAGGATCCTTCTAGGAGAAGAAAAAAATAACTCACTGCCATTAGGTGAACAGCAATGCATTAGGGAGAGTGGATATTGTCAGCTTATGGCGGGTGCTATGGTCATAGCCAGAAAGGATTTCCTCAAATCCAGTTGACAGTAAAAATAGGAGCTGTGACAATCGGGTCAAGAGTCCCCTGCTATAAAGTGTCTTTCTTTCTGCAGAGACCTAGAGTATATAGAAGAAACATGAACGTTGAACCAGACAGGAACCTAGGGAAGTCAACCAGCAAACAGAATATGGAAATCCAATATCATGATGGATTATGACATAGGAAAGTGACTAAAAATCTTAACAGTTGTTAAAATCCAGTCCGAATAATTGGCACTTCTCAAAGCTCCTCTGTGCTTTAACATTTGTAATTTTTGTCTCCAAGAGCAGTTCCAGATATATAAACTATTTCACAATCCCTTCCATGACCTGCGATGCTGGGAGGCAAAGGACTATTTACTAAACACCACAATGTAGTGTCAGGGCAATTGGGAAGAGTTTTAAAAACACTTGGGCAAAGAACCTCCTAGAGAGGAAGGAGTGTTATTTTTTTGAAAGCTACTTTATTATTTTAAAAAAATGATGTGTCCACAAAACATTGATTGTCTATGAATTATTATTATTGAAAACTGAAAGGGAGAAACATTTCTCAGACAAAGGATGATGGAGTCTCCAGATCTACATATTATTCTATTTTATAATTATCCTAACAGAGATTGAAGGGTAGATATTGATTTAGATATAATTGCTTATACACATATGTGTGTACACACATATATACATATATGTATCTATATATTATATATAGATACATTATATATAGATACAATATATAGATATTAAATATAGATACATATTATATATAGATACATATATAGATATATAGATAGATAGATAGATAGATTATATATAGATACATATATATTATATATAGATCATAGATATATATAGATATATATTATATATAATACATATAGATACATATAATATATTATATATATTATACATAGATACATATAGATATATTATCTATATAGATAATATAGATATTATATATAGATACATATTTATATCTATAAGTATGTGTATGTGTATATGCATATATGTATGTATTTAGCTATCTAGTGACATACCTTAGATTTACTCCAAAGTAGAATTAGTAGTTCCTTTTGTCAAACTCTTTGAAACTACATGACTTTATGAGGACAGACTTCATGGGAGAATCTTTTACCCTTGTGTCAAGGATGGGGATACTTGGGCTGGTGACATGCCACTTGGTGGGAAAATTTTTATACTATACGGATATGAAATGATAGTGTAAGCTAGATTTACTCTGTGACAACAGAAGGTTAAACATAAGCCATATATGGGCTACTATTACTGCTCAGCATCTCAAGTGTCACCTACAATATACATGATGAACATGTAGCCTACACTATTATATTTTTATTCTACACAGTACCATTCACTATCTGAAATATATTGTAGATACTCAATTATTAAAATATATGTCACTAAAATCAATTATCACCTGGATATGAATCAATGAGAATAATTTGCTTATATTCATCATTATTAGAATGCATTGACTATTTAAAGGTATGTTTCTCAAAAGTAAAAAATCACAAAGAAATCAGAGCCTATCAAGTATTACCCATACCTGAACAGGAATCATTTGCGTACTATCCCTGAAAAGTAACTTTCTAATCTCTACTTGGAGAATTTTCTTGATAAGAATTTACTACCTGCAAAGAAAGCCCATTCTCTCACTGAACAAGGCCAATTTTATTAGGTTTGCCCTAATGAAAGCATATCAGTCTTTCTAAATATGATGCTCATTGGATCTACCCTTTAAACCCAAGCAGAACAATTCCAGTTTGGCTTTCTACTGCTTACCCTGATTATAGCAATCAAATATTAGCTTACCATTGAACAATTCATAAACCAATGTTCCTATCAATTACCTAAATGAATAATAAAGCATTGGGAATAGTTTTAAATATTTATTGATTGTGTATGCTTGAGGTCTGAATTTTTTGTAATGGCAGTTCCATTTTGAAATGCTTCAACTTGTAGAAAAGTAAAATTCTGAATATTTAAAAATTATCTATTAGCTTCCAATGAATAATTGTAACTAGTATGCTTTAGAAAAATAAAACAAAAATAAATACCCAGAACCCTAAAATACAATGAAATTGTATATATGGTAAGCATTGTGAAATGAAAATTATATTATTTTTCATTTTAAAATAATTGATTTCAAATTAATATAAGCAGAATTCATCTTCCAGAATTTTACATGGTTTTATGACATATACTTGTTCTGCCCTGAACCTAACTAAAGCCAGGCCAGTGGTAGTTTAGGTTCAATAGTGGAAGAAAATGAAATAGATACCATTGAGATGCTCAACAGTTAGCTAAAAGAGAAGGAAAATAATCAATAAAGATAGCCATGAAGGACATCTTGAGTTGATTCAGTTAAACAATTCTCTCTTTCCTGAGCTACATTGATGATCCACAAACTAAACATCAATAACACCCTCCAGTTCCTTCTGGCTGCATTCTTCTCAGGAAAGAGAAAATGATGATGTCCCCAGTTTGAACATTTTCTCCTTCTGATTTCTTCTAGGCCAAATGAGTCTTCAGGAAACCTAATCAAACTTGCATGGGGGTGGATGGAAGAGGTAGAATATTGTTTCCTCCAGCATTTATAGGAAGTACTATGCATATGTGTCAATAGAATCTGGATACCTTTTGAAGAATTGGATCTTGGAGGGATGAAGCCAAGTTGACTGAGTAACAGCACCAACTTTCTAGAGCACTACCCCAAAGCCCAGCCAAATATCTGTAAACAATGACTCTAAACAAATTCTGGAGCTGTAGAACCCCATGAAGGAATGAAGCAAATCTTTTCATGGTTCACTTGATTCTTCTGTTTGAAAGTTAAATTTTCTTTTCAGATCTGGTCTTTTCTTCAAGAATGCTTGAAAGTCCTCTATATCATTGAATGACTATGTTTCCCCTGAAATATTATATTCAGTTTCGCTGTGCGGGTGATTCTTGGTTTTAATCCTAGTTCCTTTGACTTCTGGAATACCGTATTCCAAGTCCTTCGATCCCTTAATGCAGAAGTTACTAAATCCTGTGTTATCCTGATTGAATTTCTACAATACTCAAATTGTTCCTTTCTAGCTCCTTGCAATATTTTCTCCTTGACCTAGGAACTCTGGAATTTGGTGACAATATTCCTAATGGTTTCTCTTTTTGGATTTCTTTCAAGAGGTGATTAGTTGATTCTTTCAATATTTATTTTGCACTCTGGGTCTAGAATATCAGGGTAGTTTTCCTTGATGAAAGATTAGACTCTATTTTGGTCATGGTTTTCAGGTAGTCCCATAATTTTTAAATTTTCTCTCCTGGATCCATTTTCCAAGTTGGTTGTTTTACCAATGAGATATTCCACATTATCTTCTACTTTTTTTCATTCTTTTGGTTTTGTTTTGTAATTTCTTTGTTTCTCATAAAGTCATTAGTTTTTTTAAAGGACTATTTTCTTCAGTGAGTTTTTGAACCTCCTTTTTCCATTTGGCTAACTCTACTCTTTAAAGCATTCTTCTCCTCATTGGCTTTTTCAGCATTTTTTGCCATTTGAGTTAGTCTATTTTTTAAGGTATTTATTTCTTCAGCATTTTATTGGGTCTCCTTTAGCAAGCTGTTGACTTACTTTTCATGGTTTTCTTGCATCACTCCCATTTCTCTTTCCATCTCTCTTATTTGATTTTCAAAATGCTTTTTGAGCTCTTCCATAGACTGAGACAATAGCATATTTATTTTGGAGGTTTTGGATGCAGAAGTCTTGACTTTTAAGTCTTCCTCTGAAGACCTGAATTATTCCTCCTCCTGTCCCTGACCCATTGGGTTGCCCTCCATGTTTCCTGGGCTACCAAAGTTGTAATTCTATAGCTAATAAAAATATCTCCAACTCTTGGATGAATTGCCCTATTTACTTTATTAACCTGTTTACTTTGATGGATCCATATATTGTTAATATAGGAACCACTTTCTCGATCTGAAGTTTGTACTCCATCTGTTGCTTTGTATCCTTTAGGTTATTTACTTCCATTAATCCTCCGTAGAATTTATCCAGATCTTCCTCACTTTTCTGCTGTTCTACTATCATTTCTAAAAAAACAAACAAGCAAAAGACTAGAAGAAGGCTAGAGTCAATGCCATTTTTAATGGTACAAGTTACATAGATTTTTCATGGTCAAATAATATATTACCTACTATCTCATCTACTTATAATGAGATTTTCCATACATGGCTGGATTATTTCACAAACAGCAGATACAATTATTTATTGCAGAGACTTTTTCCAGCTTGGTAGAATTTGTCAGACCCTAATTTCTCCTAATATAGCATTCAAAGACAAGCTCAACTGCCCAGCTCAACTAGAAAGGCTTTGGGGGAGCACAGGTCTGAATCATTTATTTTTTGTGAAAAATTGTATATTTTAAATAGTACAAAGCAGAGGAGAATGTAAGATACTCAAGGGCTGATATGATTCATTTTTTTTCTTTTTATCTCATTCATTTACCACAGTTCTTGGCACATAGCAAACATTTAATAAATTCCTAAATAGAACTGAATTCATAGCATATGTTATAGATTAGAACTGGAAAAGATATTAGAGGTTATCTGGTCCAACAACTCTATTTTACAGATGAGGAAACTGAGACTCAGGGAGAAGAAGTAATTTCTTCAACGTCATGTAAGGGAGAGACATAGGATTCAAATCCAAGTTTCCAAAGTTTATTTCACTGTTCCATGCTGATGAATTGATATTGCAATTGCATTGTTGTTCATATCTACATAAAAAGATTATACATGGTTATCGTTGTGGTCATTTCCATACACACACAATCTCAATGCACACAACAAATAAAGAGCGTAGAATGTGGTAAATTCTTTTCTAGATGATAGGAAGATACAAAGTTGAACAACAGGCCTTTAATGAAAGAAGTTATTCCCTTATGCAGACATTTTTTTAAAATTTTTTTTAATAAAAATTTATTTAACTTTTTACATTGATTTTCACAAAATTTGGGGTTCCAAATTTTCTCCCCTTTTATCCTCTCCCCCACCCCAATACACCGAGCAATCTAATTTTCCCTATCACCAATCTGCCCTCTCTTCTATCATCCCTCCCTTCTCTTATCCCCATCTTCTCTGTTGTCCTGTAGGGCCAGATGACTTTCTATTCCTCATTAACTGTATGTCTTATTTTCTAGTAGCAACAACAATACTAAACAGTTGTTCCTAAAACTTTGAGTTCCAAACTCTCCTCATCCCTCCCTCCCCACCCATTCCCTTTGGGAAGGCAGGCAATTCAATATAGGCCATATCTGTGTACTTTTGCAAATGACTTCGATAAAAGTCATGTTGTGTAAGACTAACTGAATTACCTTCCATCCTATCCTGCCCCTCATTGTTTCTATTCTGTCTTTTGATCCTGTCCCTCCCTGAGTGTTGACTTCAAATTGCTCCCTCCTCCCGTTGCCCTCCCTTCCATCATCCCCCACCTTGCTTATCTCCTTCTCCCCCACTTTCCTGTATTGTAAGATAGGTTTTCGTACCAAAATGAGTGTGCATTTTATTCCTTCCTTTAGTCAAATGTGATGAGGGTAAACTTGTTTTTTTTTTCTCAGCTCTCCTCTTTCCCCCTCCACTAAAAAGTCTCCTGCTTGCCTCTTGAATGAGATATAATCTACCCCATTCCATTTCACCCTCTTTCCTCCCCCTACCTTTCTCTCTCACCATTTACCTTAATTTCTTTTAAGATATGGTCCCATTCTATTCAATTCACTCTGTGCTCTCTGTCTCTGTATGTGTGTGTGCATGCACATGTGTACATGTGTGTGTGTGTGTGTGTGTATGTGTGTGTGTGGTCCCACCAACTACCCAGATACTGAAAAATTTTAAGAGTTACAAATATTGTCTTTCCATGTAGGAATGTAAACAGTTCACTTTTGGTAAGTCCCTTATGTACTTCTCTTTGCTGTTTACTTTTTCATGCTTCTTCTCATTCTTGTTTTTGAAAGTCAAATTTTCTTTTCAGTTCTGATCTTTTCATCAGGAATACTTGAAAGTCCTCTGTTTCATTGAAAGACCATATTTTCCCCTGAAGTATTATACTCAGTTTTGCTGGAGAGGTGATTCTTGGTTTGAGTCCTAGTTCCTTTGACTTCTGGAATATCCTATTCCATGCCCTTCGATCCCTTAATGTAGAAGCTGCTGGATCTTGAGTTATCCTGATTGTATTTCCATAATACTGGAATTGTTTCTTTCTAGCTGCTTGCAATATTTTCTCCTTGACCTGGGAATTCTGGAATTTTGGCCACAATGTTCCTAGGAGTTTCTCTTTTTGGATCTCTTTCAGGTGGTGATTGATGGATTCTTTCAATACTTATTTTGCCCTCTGGTTGTAGAATATCAGGGCAGTTTTCCTCGATAATTTCATGGGAGATGATGTCTAGGCTCTTTTTTTGATCATGACTTTCAGGTAGTCCCATAATTTTTAAATTGTCTCTCCTGGATCTATTTTCCAGGTCAGTTGTTTTTCCCATGAGATATTTCACATTCTCTTCCATTTTTTCATTCTTTTGGTTTTGTTTGGTGATTTCTTGGTTTCTCATAAAGTCATTAGACTCCATCTGTTCCATTCTAATTTTGAGAGAACTATTTTCTTCAGTGAACTTTTGAACCTCTTTTTCCATTTCGCTAATTCTGCTTTTGAAAGCATTCTTCTCCTCATTGGCTTTTGGAACCTCTTTTGCCAATTGAGTGAGCCTATTTTTCAAGGTGTTATTTTCTTCAGCATTTTTTTGGGTCTCCTTTAGCAAGGTATTGACCCATTTTTCATGCTGTTCTTACAGCTCTCTCATTTCTCTTCCCAGTTTTTCCTCCACGTGTCTAACTTGATTTTCAAAATCCTCTTTGAGCTCTTTCATGGCCTGAGCCCACCGGACATCCTCCTGGGATGTCTGGGATACAGAGGCTCCGACCTCCACATCTTTCCTTGATGGTAAGAATAGTTTCTTGTCATCAGAATTGAAAGGCAGGAACATCTGTACCCCCTCAAAGTAGCTCTCTATAGTCTTATTTTTCTTCCTTTTTCTGGGCATTTTCCCAGTCAGTTACTTGACTTCTGAGATTCCTCTGCACCCCAGCCTAGATCCGCCCAGCTAGTGCTTCAGGTCTGAGATTCAGATGGGCTGCTAGTCAATGTGAGCTTAAGTTCTGGTGCTCGGGTGGGGGCAGGGCCACCTCCCAGGCTCAGTTCCCTCAGGGACTTTATGCAGAGACCTTCAGTAATGGCCTTGATCTTCCACCTGCTGCTGCCTGGTGTCCCGGGCGGCAGCAGCTGCCTCTGCAGCTTCCTCCTGAGGGGGCCCGAGTCACAGAGACACCCTGCTCCCATCTCGGCCAGCCCAGACGTCTCTCTCACTGACCTGTAGCATCTGTGGGTGGAGGGACCTTCCCGGCCACAAGAGATTCTGTCCCTGAAGCCTGCTCGGATCTGCTCCTCTGGGACCTTGGCCAGGGCAGCTCAGGGGTGGACTCTGCTTTCTGGGGCACGACAGACCCCTGGGGTCCGCTCTCCAGGGCTCTCTGGAACGGAGATCTTTTCCACTGTGTTTCTGCGTGCCTTGTAGTGATCCAGAATTTGTGGGGAGTTCTTCTTGCAGGAAATATATGGGATGTGGGTTCAGAGCTAGCATACGTGAGTCTTTCTACTCCGCCATCTTGGCTCCCTATGCAGACATTTTTAATGGAAAGCAGCATAATTAGGATTACAGAAATGTTTAGAAATAGAATCATTGATTTGAATTTGAAAGTGAACTCAGAGAATTGTCAAGTTCATATCTTTCAGCATTTTCACTTGTACCACCTGTATTGGTATTGCAACCTACTACATATATAGTCGGCTTGTACTAAAAGTCAAAACCCCAGGAGCTAGTGATCATCTCCTTCATTCATGCAGCCTGATCATGTGAGAGTAAAGCTAGGTGCATGGAACCACTGACATTATCTACCCCAAACTGTGAATCAGTCACCAGTTATTTAGTTTCTGTCACCTACAGAGTAGCAGGGAAGGTTTTGTTCATCTTTGTGGTTCAAGATATCTCAATAAAAACTCTTTCAAAATCCCTGCCCTTTTATCACTCTTTGTTTATCCCTGAAACTTCATTCCTGACACATTCTTAAATCTTAGACAAAATATTTTATACCTTCATGTAGTCCTCTACATTGGTGAAACTTGTAGGCACATGTATATTGTCATTAAAAAATCCATTAATCATTTAAAAACTTGGTTAGTGGATTGAGGGTACTTGCTCAATAGAGTATCAAAGAGAAAGACTCTGCTGTCATGCTCTTGTTTCTGTCCTTTTGTATTTTCCCCAAGAGTAAATACTTGAGATGATGGACATGTCAGGTGTCTTGGTTCCAAATGTCATTTTACCCTAAATTGTTGCCAGATTTCAACACTTTGTATGAGAGAAGTTAAAAAATAACTTAGAAGAATTTGTTTGCTTCAAGTGCCCTCACATCTCTCTTTCATTTTATAGTCAAATTACATTAGTGTATCACTCCATAATGGAGGCCAGTAAGCATAAATGCAATAGAAAAGGAAAGAAAGATTGATAAAAAAAGAAGACAAAGTTACATTTGAGACCTTGAAAGACAAGGGTCCTATCGTCTCAAGTTTACACTCTTGATTTAAAAAAATAGGCATGAAGCAGAGGCATTATTCTTTGTTCAGGTTGGACACTAGGAACCAGAGAATAGAGCAAGAAATAAGGCTTTCTAAAAATCTTCAACTTGACGTTGAATCTGAAACATTGACAAGATTGACTCAAGGACTAACATCAAATCCTTAACATTAAAGGTTTAAGAAATCGAAGACAAGAACAACAATCAAGTCTGTAGCAGCCAAATACTGTGACAGGAGTCTAGAAATCTTTAAGCTCAGCAATCCATGCCACTTTACCATCTCAGCTAAGTACAGTTGAGAGGAACCAGAGAGAGGTCTCTTAAACACTGGACAGAGTTTCTACTGAAATTTTAGAAAAAAATATACAGGTGAAAGTTGCACACGATGAGATGTCATGAGTTATGATCTCTCTTGATAGAGGGAGTACCTTTCCAGGTGGGTTCTTGGTTCCCATAAAGAACATACAAAATATTTCCTAAAAACGATTAGCTCTATTTCATTCAGATGCTAAGTCAAAAAGTAAACTTGAATTCATATCAAAGTACATCAACTGTGAATTTCAAAACTCTCTTCCAAAAGAACACAGTTAACAAATACAACAGAAGACGTTCTGAAAGAGCAAGATTTTATGTGGCTTTATTTATGACTTCTCAAATGTTCCATTTATTATGAACAAGATTACATGATCTTTGTGGCATACTACAACTGTAAAAATGAATTTGAATTTTGAACCATAGATTTAGAACTTAGAGTTCATTGACTGCAACCAGGACTAGAAGAAAAATTTCCTTTTTTACCCACCCTGAATGATTGATCATTCACTGGGATCAACCTGGTGATGATGATTTAAAAGTTGACTGTATAGTATCCGAATACAATAATTGAGACCAGAGATGAATATATATTAATGGTAACAAAGAAAGTATATTAATTAGTTGGAGAGCATTCAAAGAACAGCACCCAGGATGGCATAATGGCTTGAATCATGTCATATGAGTAAGAGCAGAAATAATGGAATATTTAGTTTAGGGAAGACAGAGGGTGTGGAGGAAGTCACTGCAAATTTTTTCAAGTGTTTGAAAGGATGGCACATGAAAGAGAAAAGTTCTGTTTTGCCTCAAAAAGCAAAAAAAAAAAGAGCATTGAGTGGAAGTTACAGAGACAAAATTTTACTTGATGTCAGGAAAAACTCCAATAATTTGGTATCCCAAAGTGCTGTTGACCATTTTTATGAGAAAATGTGTTCCCCCTGACTTCAGCATTCTTCAAGTAAAGACCAGATGACTACTTGTCTGAAAAATGTTGGAGAATTCCTTTCTGAATACATTATGTATTGGCCTCTGAGTTTCCTTCACAATCTAAAATTCTGTGATTATATTGTTACAGTAGTTTTAACACCTTATGATGGTGATGGGGGAGGGATTAGATGAACAAAGTAATAAAAATGATATGAAATACATATATACAAAGAAGTTCTAGCATTCACAAGTGACTTCTGTTTCTCCTTGAATGACTTTTTGGACATCCCCTATTCTCCTTTCCGTGCAGTCAGGGACTGAGAGGATTCTGAGACTTGAAGTTGCTGTTGGGGGTAGGTGGTATTTGCTTACTCACTGTAGTTGAATCTTCTCCTGTTGTAATAACATGAGATAGGGGCAGGTACTGGCTGGCTTGAATGAATCTGAGACAGATACAGTAGCAAAAGCATTAACCTGGAAAAGTATAGAACCTGCAAAATGGGATCAGATGTTGAGGTGAAGACCAGATTGGATTAATGCCTGCCTGTTAAGTAGTTAAGGGAGTTGTGAAAATCCCAGTTACTGGTGAAATCAGGTAGGAGGCAAATTGCAGCTCCCTGTCATTTCCTCTGTTTTATCTGATTGTCTGCAGAAATGATCTTCCCTTCTCTTATTCTTTTCCTCATCTACCTTCTGGGAGACTGTGTGTGTGTGTGAGTGTGTCTGCGTATGTGTGTATTTCTTTGTATGTGCCTGGCTATGTATGTGGGGAGGTGGAAGGGGAGAGTAGGATATAATCTAACAACGTATTGACTCAACACACTTTGGTGAACAGTGGGGATACTCTGACACTTGGTAAAGATAGTACATGCTCCCTGAGCGCCAACCCCCTTCTATGAAACCAATGGGGCAACAACCGGAGAGTAATATCACCTACTGGTCAAAATAGGAACCATATATTCCATAGACTAGCTTGCTAATTGATACAACAGTGTGCTTTTCCATACTATCAGAGAGAAAGCCAAGTAAATAGGTGTGAATTATTATTGCGTCTGCAACACCATAAAGTATGTAAGAAGTTCCCTGACTGCCATGATGTAAAGTCATTTGTATTTTAATTTTCATGTTATGAAATAGACATTGTTGTCATGGAAAGAACAATAGATAATGTTCACATTTTAAAAATCAAGAACTGAATGACATATTGATATGAAATTATGGAATTTAGTCAAAAATGTTTTTAATGAAATAATGACTATAGTTTTTCAACAAAATAATTGAATTGACAAAAGTTTTAGAGCAAGGAGTGACATGATCAGATCTGTACATTTTGGGGGATTAGAGCCTATATTTGGTGTTGTAGACATAAAGAAGTCTAAGAAATATTTTCTCCTTTGATTTTGTAATTTAGTGGAAGAAAGGGTTATATTT
The DNA here is from genome assembly GCA_023548195.1 of Bettongia penicillata ogilbyi. NCBI lineage: Eukaryota > Metazoa > Chordata > Mammalia > Diprotodontia > Potoroidae > Bettongia > Bettongia penicillata. The sequence goes on from JAJHZJ010000120.1 coordinate 17,074,665, forward strand.
GAGGATGAATATAATAATTATCTGTGGGTATGAATACAATATTATCAGTAAAGGAGAACGGTCAGAATAAATCTTATATAAACATTCCATCTGTAGGTTTAGTCTAGGTCAGTGAAAAGTAAAGCAACTTGTACAGTGTTGGAGAGCTAGTATGTACCACAAAACCAAAAGAGTCGTCTCTTAGTCTTATGAGAAATTGGCATATTCATCAACTGATAAATGGTGAAAAGAAATGTCAATCAATCAGTCAAATAAACATTTATTTGGAGACTAATATGAGCCAGGTATTGACTACTAACCACAAGAAAAATTATTCTGAAAATGGTTGAGTGAGATCAAGTATTCACCTAAGCTCTGAGACAAACTCCTAATGAAACCTCTAAAAAGAGAATCTGAACAAATTTTAGAGTGATAGAATACAATATGAGACAGAGTGTGGCAGATTTTGAACTCAGGACAGACTGAAAGGTCAACAGGAAGGGTTTGCTGCATGAGGCTGGAGGAGCGCACAGCACACAGGCAGTACTAGCATGGATCCTGTCATAGCAAAGCTGACCAGGAAACCCTGAGATGTCTGAAGCAGCAGGAGTGTGGATTCTCACACATATAAGCTCAGGACAGGAGTTCAGTGGAAGTGAGCAAGAGAACTGCAGATGTCTAGGCAACTTGAACAGCTGCTCCCGAGACTATCAGACCACAGATTAAATGTCTTTAAGTCACCAACTTAAACATCTGGGAGCCAAGATAGTGGAGTGATGCCTAAATGCTATCCCCTAACCTTGTTCACCTTGAAAAATCCAGGGAATATTTACCCAGGAACACTCCTGGAATAGTGGAATGGGCCAAAGGGGTAAATGTTCTCTTAGCCTGTGAGGCTAGGAAAATAGCTGTTGGGGTGTAAGCTCAGTTTTCACGTGAACAGTCTTGGGTCAGATAAAGGTGAGGGCTTCTAAACCGCAGAGCTCTCACCAGGCCCCCCAGGGAACAGCTTGGAACTGAGGAGTGAATCACGAGCTATCTTGTTTTTCCACCTCTTTTCAGTAGAAAACTTGCTAGAGAGAGCATCCCACCCTTGAGATTGGTCCATGGTCTGAGCCTACCTGTTGTTAATTGGCTAAAGGGCTGAGAACATGCAGAGTGTCCATGAGCGAACTATGCAGCTGGGAGAGCTTAAATGGGGATCAGAAAGCCTGGGGGTTGGGTTCCTCTCTCCTCCAGAAGGAGGAGGGGGCTCCACAGGGAAGATCTCATCCTGCATGCTGACATGTAGCTGCGGTTCCTTTCTCCTCTGGAAGGAGAAGGGGGTTCCACAGGGAGAACTTGTCCTGCATGCTGACATGTAGCTGGTATCCAGAATAAAGCCTACACTTTTGTTTGACTCTGGAGGTCTCTTCTCTCATTACGTTTATCCGGCTGATCACTGAAGACCTGAGTTAGGTAAGACGACCCGGGAGCCCACGGCAGTTAGGGCAGAAAAAAAGCAAAGGGGATTTTCTTGCAGTAACTAAAGGGGACCAGGGAAGGACCAGAGATGTCCCAGACAGCCTCACTTCAGCTAACCTGAACCCCGGGGGGTGGAACCCACAATCACCAATCCCAGGAACCCAGGCATGTCTCGGCACAGGTTGGGGAATAGAGAAGATACTAGAGCAAACAGGGTTCATCAATTGCTGAGTTTACCTATGCTCTAGCACAGCAGAGGAGACCTTCTGTGGCTAGACTACTCTTCCTCCACACTTAACACAGCTAGCTCCAGGGTAACTCCAGGGAAACTCAGAAAGACTTAATCTGGCATCTGTTTTGGCACACCAGACAGCTCAGAACCAGGTAAACTGCAGCATTCTAGCTGAAAGAACAAGAGGCCACAATACACAAAACTTCATGTTCTAAGCACAAGAACCATGGGATAGAGTCCCCTGTGTCCTAGAAGAAAAATCAACTTAAAAGCCAGGAAAGGGTGATTATCATGAGCAAGAAGCAAACCAGAAAAGAAAAGACCATAGAACCTTTCTATGGGGACAAGGACTGTTAGGGACTTGGGAGTCTGGGCCTGACCTCTCAGGTCCACAGGCCTTATCTGACCAGCAGTGCCTGCAGGCCTTGGTGGAGTCAGCTGTAAGTAAAGACTAAGGCCGGAGACAAGATAGTGAAGAACTCCATTTATTGAAGTAGTGAGCGGTGCTTTTATCTCTTTTCTGACACTAGAGTCCTAAGTGAATCTATCAGCAATTAGTTTGCCCTTATAAGGAGGTAACATACCTTTGACCAGGACTGCCCAGGGTGGACACGTAGCCCCGAAAAAGAAAAACATTTTGGACCTTCTTTGTTCTCCAAAAGCCCGGGAAAATAGCCTTGAGCAAAACAGGGGTGGAACCCTCCTTCCCAGTGCCATCTTGTTTATGCCTTACCAGTGTCCCCTCAGTTTACCTGAGTCATGACCAGTGAATGCCGTCCAAGAGGCTGGGGGTTGGCAATTCCCTTACAAAGGACCAAAGCATGAATATCAAAGAGATCAGCATTGAGACTATACTCCCATATGAAATTTCAGAAGGGAATATGAACTAATCTCAAGTCCAAAGAGCATTCTTGGATGAGTTCAAGAAGTATTTGAAAAGTCAGATTAGAGAAGTAGAAGAAAAACTGGCCAGTGATTTTAAAAACATGAAAAACTAATTATCTGAAGAGAATACCTCCTTGAAAAGGAAAATTGGACAAATGGAAAAGGAAGCACAAAATCTAACTAGAAAAAAAATTACTCCTTAAAAGGAACAACTGGATAAATGGAGAAGGAGATGCAAAGTTAACTGCAGAAAGCATTCTATTAAAAATTAGAACTGGGCAAGTTGAAACTAATGACTATATGCGACATTAAGAATCCATCAAACAGAATTTAAAGCATTAAAAAATAGAAGAAATTTAAAATATGTCATTGGAAACAACTGACCTAGAAAATAAATCCAGGAGGGAAAACTCAAGAATTTTTGGTCTACCAGAAAGTCATAATGAAAAAAGAGCCCGCACAATGTCTTCCAGGAAATAATGAAGGAAAACTGCCCTGAGGTCCTAGATCAAGAGGGCAAAATAGTCATAGAAATGATCCATCAATCTCCTCCTGAAAGAGATTCCAAATTGAAAATATCAAGGAATATTGTTGACAAATTCCAGAACTATCAAATGAAGGAGAAAATACTGCAGGCAGCCAGAAAGAAACAATTCAAATATCTAGGAGCTCTGTCAGGATCACACAGGAACTTGCAGTTTCTACATTAAAAGATTGGAGAGACTGGAATATGATATTCCATAAGGCACAAGAGCTTGGACTACAACCAAGGATCCATTACCCAGCAAAATTGGGCACAATTTTTCAGGCAAGCAAATGTACATTCAATGATATCAGGGATTTCCAGACCTTCCTGGTGAAAAGGCCAGAATGCAATAAAAAATTTGATGTTCAAACACAATTCTCAAGAGGGGCATAAAAAAATAAAGAGTGGAGGGGGGAAATTTTTTATTCAATATGGTCAAACTGTTTACATTCCTACAAGGGAAGAAGATATTCGTTAATCTTGAGAAATGTACATTTATTATGATATTTTAAAGGGATATACATGGATACAGGGAGTGGATATAAATTAAATGAAGGGATGATAAAAATGTGATTTAAGGGGGTGAAGGGATTTTAAGAGGAGATATAAAAAGACTGAGGCAGGAAAAGTTGTTACATTACAGGAAGAGGCACAAATTCACATTACAGTAGAGGGAAAGAGGGGAGGAAGAAGAGCATCATTTGAGAATTACTCTCATGATTTGGTTCAAGGGTGGGGGAACAAACTCAGTAAGTATAGAAATCTAACTAGCTCTATAGGCAGTAGGAGGGGAAAAGGAAAAGAAAAGGGAGGGGAGGCTAAAATGTAGGGAAGAAGTAGGAAAGGAAAGGGGGAGCAAAAAGAAGAGGGCTGAAAGGAGTGAGGAAAGACTAAGGGAGTTGGTGGTCAAAAACTAAAACTCTACAGAGGAGGGGAAGGGAAAAGGGAGAATTAAAGCAGAAATAGGGGGAAAGAGGATGGAGAGAAAGACACAGATAGTCATCATAACTGTGAATGTGAATGGAATGAACTCTCTCATAAAACAGAGGTGGATAGCAGAATGGATTATAAACCATAATCCTGCAATATGTTGTTTACAAGAAACACATTTGTAAAAGGGTGGTACACACAGGGTAAAGGTCAAAGGTTGAAGCAGAATGGATTATGCTTTAGTTGATGTAAAGAAAAAACAGGGGGTAACAATTCTAATCTCAGACAAAGCAAAAACAGAAATAGATCTAATCAAGAGATAAGAAAGGAAACCATATCCGGCTAAATTCACCATAGATAACAAAGCAATTTCATTACAAAACATATGCTCCAAGTGGTATAGCATCCAAATTTTTAGAAGAGAAGTTAAGAGGTTACAAGAAGAAATAGATAGCAAAACTGTACTAGTGGGGTACCTCAAACTCCCCATTTCTGAACTTGATAAATCTAACGTCAAAAGAAACAAGAAAGAAGTTAAGGAGATGAATAGAACTCTGGATAAGGTAGATATAATAAATCTATCGAGAAAATTGAATGGGAATAAAAAGGAATATACCTTTTCTCAGTGGAGCATATACAAAATTTGACCATATACTAGGGCACAAAACTCTCACAATTCAGTGCAAAAGGCAGATATAGTCAATGCATCCTTCTTAGATCATAATGCAATAAAATTACATGTACTAGAAGACCATGGAAAGATAAACCAAAAATTAATTGGAAACTAAACAATCTAATCTTAAAGAATGATTGGGATAAACAACAGATCATAGAAGCAATAAACAAATTCATTCAAGAGAATGACAGTAATGAGACGACCTACTAAAACTTATGGGATACTGCAAAAGTGGTTCTTAAGGGAAGTTTTATATCTTTGAATCCCTCCGTGAATAAAATAGAGATGGAGGAGATCAACGAATTAAGCGTGTACCTGAAAAAAGCTAAAAAGAGAACAAATTGACAATTCCCAAGTAAATACCAAGTTAGAAATACTGAAAACCAAAGGAGAGATTAATAAAATAGAAAATAAGAAAACTATTGATCTAATAAATAAACTGGGTTGGTTTTATGAAAAAAAAACACTAAAATTGATGAACTTTTGGTCAATTTGATTTAAAAAAAGAAAGGAGAAAACCAAATTGTCAATATCAAAAATGGAAATGGTGAACTCACCTCGAATAAGGAAGAAATTCAAACAATAATTAGAAATTACTTTGCCCAACTATATGCCCCAAAATTTGACAATCTAAATGAGATGGATGAATACCTAAAAATATATTAATTGCCCAGATTTATAGAAGAGGAAGTTGAATTCTTAAATAACCCCATCTCAAAAAAAGAAATTGAACAAACCATCCATGTACTCTCTAGCTTATCCAACCATTCTGGAAAGCAATTTGCAAATATGCCCAAAGGGCTGCAAAAATGAGTATACCCTTTGACCCAGCAATACTGCTTCTAGGACTGTATCCCAAAGCGATCTTAAAAATGGGAATGGGTCCCACTGGTAGAAAAATAATTATAGCAGCTCTCTTTGTGGTGGCCAAGAACTGTAAATTGAGAGGATGCTCCTCAGTTGGGGAATGGCTGAAAAAGTGGTATATAAATGTAATGGTATACTACTGCGCTATAAGAAATGATGAACAGGAAAAATTCAGAGAAACCTGGAAGAATTTATATCAACTGATGCTGGGTGAAAGGAGTAGAATCAGGAGAACTTTATATACAGCAGCAACTACAATATACAAGGAATTTTTCTAATAGATTTAGCCCTTCACAGCAATACAAGGACCTAAAAAATTCTAGTGTACTCTTCAGGCAAAAATGCCTTCCACATCCAGAGAAAGAACTGTGAAATTGGATCATAGAAAGAAGCAGACCATTTTCTCTTGTATTGTGTTTTGTTTGATTTTATGAAATCTCCCATTAATTTTAATTCTGTGTAACATGACTAAGGTGAAAATGTAATGAAGAAAAATGTACGTGTAGAATTCTGTCTTGGTGAAGAAGGAGGGAGGGAGGAGAGAAGGAAGTGGAGACAAGGGGAAAAAATCTAAGATACATGGAATTGAATGACTATAGAAAACTGAAAATAAAATAATTAAAAAAAACAATTATTCTTAATCACAAATACGTAAAATGAAAATCAAAATTACAGCGAAGTTCCATTCCATATGCAACAAATTGGCAAGGAGACAAGGAATAGTAGATGTGTGAAGAGCTATGAGAAGATAGCCACACTGATAAGGCTTTTGGAAATTTTGGAGCAGTCCAACAGGTCTGGATAGTAATTTGGAATTAGGATACAAAAATGAATAAAAAATATACTTTAGCCCAGAAATTCTATTTTAGGCACCTGGGCCACCTACTCCAAGATGACCCAAAACAGATGATGATTACAAATATATATATATATATATATATATATATATATATATATATATATATATGTGTGTGTGTGTGTGTGTGTGTATACATATATATATACAGACATATATACACATATATACATGCATATATGTATACACACAGATATATATGTGTATCTATACACACATATACATATATGTGTATGCATGTGTATATGCACATACATACACATATGCATATATAATAGTGTGTGTTTGTATGTATAATTGAAGAGAAATCTGGGAAGACATATTAACTGCTATAAAGTTAGTTAAGCAGAACCAGGAACTTGCTACACACAGTGAATAATAGAATTTGAATTGAAAAATCAAAATAAAACAATATTGAATACTGTAAACACCAAGCTTGGTACCCCCAAAGAGATTAGAAAACACTTGAACCGGGCAGCTATGGGTTTAATATAATGAAAAAATTTTGAGACTCAATTGATATATTTACTCATTTGGCTGGATTATTTTTATTTTTTCTTCTATTTTTCTTCTTTATTCTTTGATACTGTATAGGTAAACCAGTGGGCAGAGGCATATTTAGAAAAACTCATAAAATATTTAAAAAATCAGTATATGTATATGTGTGTGTTCATATATATGTGTGTAATCTAGTTTACATGAATAATCTTTCATATTAACTAATAGTCCATATAATCTGCCTGAGTCACATAGAAGCCTGAGTTACATGAATCTGAGTGACATGGAGCCTGTGGTGGAAGAATTTTGCTGAATGGGTGAAACAGAAAGAGGTGGAACTAGAACAGACCTGAGAGGAAGTTAGTCTTTTTTTATGGGCTGAATTTCTTTCTTTTTTTTATTTTGAAAGTTTCATTTATTTATTTTTAATTTTCATCATTCATTTTGACAAGATTTTGAATTCCAAATTTTCTCCCCATCTGTCCCCTCCCCTGACGACATAATGGGTTGCATTCTGATAACCCTTTCCCTCAATGTGCCCTTCCTTCTATCACACCCCTCCCTTCCCTTATCCTCATTTTATCTCTTTCTTTGTAGGGCAAGATAGATTTCTATATCCCATTATCTATATTTCTTATTTCCCATTTGCATGCAAAAACAATTCTTAACATTCATTCCTAAGACTTTGAGTTCCAACGTCTCTCCTTTCCTCCTTCCTGTCCCCAATGAGAAGGCAAACGATTCAATATAGGCCATACATGTGAAGTCATGCTAAAGATTTCTGTAATAGTCATGTTGTGAAAGACTATATTTCCCTCCATCCTATCCTGCCCCCCACTTATTCTATTCTCTTTTTGACTTTGTCTCTCCCCAAAAGTGTTTACTTTTAATTATTCCCTGCTCCTACTATTTGCCCTTCCTTCTATCACCCCCCACACCTCCCTTATCACCTTTGCCCCTACTTTATTGTTGTGTAAGATAGATTTTCATAGCAAATTTTAGTGTACTTTTTCTTGCCTATTTTATGAGAGATCATTTCCCCCATTCCATTTCTCCATTTCTCTTTCCAACATATTCCTATCTCACTCTGAAATTTATTTTAATAGATATCATCCCTTCTTATTCAACTTACCCTGTGCCCTCTGTCCATATGTATATAATCCCTCCAAGTAATCAAATACCTAGAAAAGTTTCAAGAGTTACAGATATTATCTTTCCATGTAAAAATGTAAACTGTTCATTTTTAGTAAGCCCCCTACGCTTTTCCTTTCCTGTTTACCTTTTCAAGCTTCTCTTCATTCCTGTGTTTGAAAGTCAAATTTTCTGTTAAACTCTAATCTTTTTGTAAAGAACACTTGAAAGTCCTCTATTTTATTGAAAGATCATTTTTTTCCTCTGAAGCATTATACTCAGTTTTGCTGTATGGGTGATTCTTGGTTTTAATCTAATGTCTTTGAATTCTGGAATATCATATTCCAAGTGCTTTGAATCCTTAATGTAAAATCTGCTAGATCTTGCATTATCCTGATTGCATTTCCACAATACTTGAACTGTTTCCTTCTGGCTACCTGCAATATTTTCTCCTTAACCTAGGAACTCTGGAATTTGGCTAAAATAGTGCTAGGTTTTTCTTTTTGTATCTCTTTCAGGAGGTGATCAGTGGATTCTTTCAATATTTATTTTACTCTCTTGTTCTATAATATCCAGGCAGTTTTCCTTGATTACATGAAAGATGATGTCTACACTATTTTTTTCATCATGGCTTTCAGGTAGTCCCATAATTTTGAATTGTCTCTCCTGGATGTATTTCCCAGGTCAGTTGTTTTTCAATGAGATATTTCACATTGTCGTCTATATTTTATCATTCTTTTGATTTTGCTTTGTAATTTCTTGGTTTCTCATAAAGTCATTAGCTTCCATCTGCTGCATTCTAATTTTTAAAAAAACATTTTTTTTCAGAGCTTTTCAAACTGCTTTTTCATTGGACTAATTCTGCTTTTAAAGAATTCTTCTCCTCATTGACTTTTTGGACCTCTTTTACCATTTGGATTGGCCTAATTTTAAAGGTCTTATTTTCTTCAGCATTAATTTTTTTTTTTTTGCATCTCCTTTAGCAGGGTGACTCACTTTTCATGATTTTCTTGCATTGCTCTCATTTTTCTTTCCAATTTTTCCTCCACTTCTCTTGCTTGATTTTCCAAATCCTTTTTGAGCTCTTTTGTGGCCTGAGACCATTGCATAACTTTTTTTGGAGGTTTTGGATGCAGAAGCCTTGACTTCTGATAGTATGATTTATTCTTTCTCATCTGAAAGAATGGAAGAAAATACCTTTTCACCAAGAAAGTAACCTTCTATAATCTTATTTTTTCCATTTTTTGGGACATTTTCCAGCCTTTTATTTGACCTTTTAGTCCTTTGTCAAGTAGAGGGTATAGTCTAGGAACCTGTAAGTTCTCCATTTCTCCAAGGTGGTACAATCAGGGGAGAGGAGTTTACTCCTCTCCTGGCCTGCACTCTGGTCTGGGAGCAACCACAGGCATTCTTCTGCTTAGTGTCTGTACAGGATTCCCTGTTCAGAGCTTTCACCAGCTCCACCAGCCAGTGCTCCTCCTCAACCCAAGACAGCCACTCAGGGCTGAGATCCAGATTTGTAGCTCAATTTCCCCAGGGTCTTTAGGCCACAGGCTGCAAAAATAGATACTGCCTCTGCCTGAGGTCAGGCCTAGAGCAGGACCCTTCTCTCTTCTCAGATGAAAAAGTTCTCTCACTGACCTTTGAAGCTGTCTTTGGCATTTGTGGGTTGAGAAATCTGGGAACCACAACTGCTCCCCTCTGATTCTGCTCCCTGAAGCCTGCTCTGATCCTGTCCATGCCACACCATACAGCCAAGACTAGACTGCGCTTCACCCTGAGCCTGGTGCAATAGACCTTTCCTGTCAGCCTTCCAGATTGCCTTGGGCTAGAAATCTCTTTCACTCTGTCATTCCCTGGTTTCTGCTGTCCTAGAATTTTTTAGAGTCATTTTTTACAGGAGAGCTACAGCAGGTCTGTCTTTCCACTCTATCATCTTGGCTCAATTCCCCCTCCACTGTGCTCCCCACCCCCCACCTCCCAGAAATTAGTCTTGAGAGCAGTCAGAGCTAGGAAGGATTCAGGCAGCTGGCTAGTGTGAGTGAAATCTTGATTGTGATTTTATTTAAAGGGGCCTGTTTGTGCTTTATTTAATGCACCTAGTTTGTGGGAAGCCTAACAGAGGGAAGGCTTGGGGATGGTGTTATCCTCCGAATTGCTAATGTGCATAGATTGTTGTTGCTGTGGTGGAATTGAATATGAATAAATGTTTTGGTTCTGTCTTCCATGTGAAGAATCTCTTGTATTTCGTGATTCTGAATTGTGTTGCAATATCCCTGGCTTCCATGGATGCTGTGCATTTCACATTGGCCCTACAATATGTATACACATATATACACATACATGTATATGTGTGTGCATATATATATATACACATATATACCTGTGTTTATGCATATGTATATTGTGTGTTTATAGTTATAGATATAGGTATAGGTAACAGCATAAGTCTAGAAAGGATGGGGTAAACCCTTTGCTTAGGACAAAAAATGAGAAAGGGCTTGATGCTAAACCTTTTCTAGGACAACGTTGTCTCCCGGTCCTGGAAGAAATGATATAAGGAGAGTGAAAATTCTCAAATTTTGAAAAACTTCTAGGAAGAAGTAATAACCACAGCCAAGTCTGCCCTTACATGAACTTCAGGGGAATGGGAAACTGGCAAGAAGAGAGCCCAGGCCAGATCTTTGAATGGTCCTACCTGTAACGCACTATAAAGCATATAGCAAAATGTTGGCTGTATCAGCAAGCGTGGTATGATATCAGAGGCACACATGTCTCCTACAATATGTCCCACATTTCTAGGACATCCTTGTTTTATATATTGTCTCCCACTTTCTATTGACACTTAATTTTATCAAGTGAGTCATCACATTCACAGTTGAACAGGTTATCAGAAAGTCTGTTTAATGTATTCCCAAGAGGATGACTGTGGAAGAAAAGGGAATAAAGACTAAATAGAATTGAATTAGAGGACATGTTTATTTAGATATTATCAGGTCTCCCCAGATGCCATGTTGCATAACAATTAATAGAACAGTACACAAACATCTGGCATTTTAGAGGTTGTAAAAGGGGATGGGATGATATGATTAGAAATGTTGTGATTGGTAATATGGTTTAAGGGAAATTTATGATCTTCCCTTTCACCTCTTGGCAATTTTAAAATATTTTATGCTGCCAGTCAAAATGGGATATAAGGAAAGGGAAGGAGAGGTGCCATTATTTTTTAGAACATATGATTTGAGATCTTTCATATATTATTCCCTCATAGTTTAGTTAGGTTGATTTTATTATTTTTTTAAAGAGTGAACTCCTTTCTAGTTTACATTTTATAGTTACTATGTGTCATCACTCTTTTCAGAGGGTTTTAGACTCTGGCATTTCAATATTCAACAAATTTCCTTATTATTGTTTTATTATCATTATTAGTAATATAACCAAAGTTTGTGTAGTGGTTTTTTAACTTTTTACATGCATTACCTTGTCATAAATTAAAATATGGAGTTGGTTTTATTTGTTTTGTCTTTCTACTGACTCCTTGGTCACTAATACTGCTACAATGCTCTATCCTTTCATAAGTACTTAACAGAAACAAAATATGTGAGGGGGTATCATCTTTGAAAACAACAAATGCATTTTGGACTACACATTCCTGACAAAGTGATCTGGGTGACATTGGTCAGACATGGAAAGTAAAGTTCTTACCTTCCATTATTAAAAAAAATGTAGCAAAACATCTAACATTTGAGAAATAAGATGGAACAATTTAACAAGCATTTCCAAAAACTTCTTAAAAGAGATCTCTTGAGATCTCAAATAATCTTCTGATGTGACATCCAGAAGCAATTATTTTCAGACTTCATGGATTTACCTTTCGCTTTTGAGTGGAAATCACCATTTTCTATAGTTTCCTAATTTTTTTAACTTCCAAAATCTGAATTTAAATATCCTTTTATCTTTATGGAATTCAGAGAAATTGTAACTCTTCAGAGTTGTTTCCTTTTTCTGCTTGTTTTAAATAATTAACCAAAATTTTTCTTTTGATCAGGACAACCTTGATGTTGCTTTGTTTTTTTTGTTGAGAATCTTTTTTTTTTATTTTACTTTTCTAAAATTTAAATACACAATAAGAAGAGAAAAAAGAAAACATAAACTAAAATATTAAAACAAATCCAAAATAAGAAACAAAAAGCATGTCATTCATAGCAGAATGTAAAATAAGATTCAAAACATGTAGGAATAAATTTCTCTTCTTTTCTTTTATTTATTTTTAACACAGTTTATAACAGATAAAGCAATTCAGACTTTTGGTCAGGTGATACATCTTTTTAAAACATTTACAATATTGACTACAAAAGAATTTTTTTAAACCTCAACCAATTGAGACACAGATAATATTTATATTGCTAACTTGACAAGCTCTTGACCTAATGGTATCCACAGTATTACTAAGAATTAAAGGACCTTAACTAAAGTCCTATTCCTAATAGGTTAATTTTAGACAATCTCAGATGTTCCCCTATCCATAATCTATAATTGAATAGATCTGGTGTTAAGTTTACAAACCTTTTGACCGTAGGAAATTGCCACCAATAGTAATGACATTGCAGGGATACAATATCTCCCCAACCTCAAGTCAATTCCAGGCAGGATTAGATTATCCACTTGCATTCAGTCAATCTTGAAGTCTACCAGGTGTCAGTGGGGAAACTAAGTCAGGAGAATCCCACGTCAGCCCATGCTGAAGAGCTGATCTCCCACCCTTCCCTTGAGATCACCTATGCAGTTCATACCAGCATCTCATCAGCTTACTGGCATCATGGATTGGAGGCTCAGATCGCCTTTCTTGCTATCCATACCTGGAGTTAGACTCAGAAGAACAGTCACTTAATGGTCCCATAGCATCTAAAAATGGCAAGTTCCAATAATCAGGTTTCAAATATGATTATAATTTCACTTTGGCTAAGGAACATCTTTTGAGGCAATTCTTAAGTGGCTTACATTTCTTTCTATACATGTTCTAGCTCCTGGTTAAATGGCAATCATGAAATCAAATTTACCATTAAAACCTTGGCTTTTCCCTCAATGCCAAATTTAACCCAAGGTTACCTTCCTCTAGGAAATTTAGAATGAAATTCTTTTCTCCAAACTAAAGATGGTATTGATTTATTCTCAGTAATTAATTCAGTCTATTGTTTGAATACTAATTGCTTTTACCTCACTATGTAACATGTCCAATTTTTCTCCCCATCACTCCCCTCCCCCAGTTTCCTAATACCTTGCATTCTGATTACTCCTTCCCTCAATATACCCTCCCCTCCACCACACCCCACCTCTCTCCTATCCCCATCTTCTCTCTTTTCTTGCAGGGCAGGATGAATTTCCATACACTATCCCTATAGTTCTTATTTCCCTATTATATGCAATAAAAATTCTCAACATTAGTTACTAACACTTTGAATTCCAACTTCTCTCCCTCCTCTCCTTCCTCCCCAGCCCCACTGAGAAGGGAAGCAATTCAATACAGACTAAATATGTGTTGTTTTGCAAAAGATTTCCATAGTAATCATACTGTGTAATACTAATTATATTGCCCTCTGACCTACCATATTCTCTCTTATTTCCCCCTCCCTACAATTGACCTTGTCCCTTCTAAAAGCATTTATTTCTAGTGACTTCCTTCTGCTATTTGCCCTCCCTTCTAGCATTCCCTTTATTCCACTTGTCGCCTTCTCTCCTACTTTCCTATGGTTTATATAAATTTTCATAGCAAATTTAGTGAGCATGTTATTCCTTCTTCCAGCCACACATGGGGAGAGTAGTTTTGTTCCCCTCCCACTTCTCCCTTATCCCCCCTATTGAATAAGATTTTTCTTATCTCTTTTATGGGTTATAGCCTATCCCATTCCATTACTCCCTTTCTCTCCCCAGAATTTTCCTCCTTCACCCCTTAATTTTCATTTTATTTTTTTTTGCCTGTGTGTGGATATCATTTCTTCTGATATAACATAGCCTATACTCTCTATCTCTGTATGTGTATGTGTGTGTGTGTGTTTGTGTGTGTACGATCTATCCAACTACCCAAATACTGAGAAAAGATTCAAGAGTTAAAAATATTTTCTTTCCATGTAGTAATGTAAACAGTTCAGCTTTAGAGAGTCTTTTATGATTTTTCTTTTCTGCTTACCTTTTCATGCTTCTCTTGATTCCTGTCTTGGGAAGTCAAATTTTTAAATACAGATCTAGTCTTTTCCCCAACATGAAATCTTGAAACTTGTCTATATCACTGAATGAACATTTTTTTCCCTTGAAATATTATATTCAGATTTGCTGGTTAGATGATTTTTGGCTTCATTCCCAGTTCCTTTGACTTCTGAAATATCCCACTCCAAGCCCTTCAGTCCCTTAATGTTGAAACTGCCAGATCCTGTGTTATCCTGATTGTATTTCCACAGTACTCAAACTGTTTCTTTCTAGCTGCTTCTGGTATTTTCTCCTTGATCTGGGAACTCTGAAATTTGGCGGCAATATTCCTAGTAGCTTCTCTGTTTGGGTTTCTTTCAGGAAGTGATTGATGAATTCTTTCAATATTCATTTTTCCCTCTGATTCTTTAACATCAAGGCAGTTTTCCTTGATAATTTCATGGAAGATAATGTCTAGGCTCTTTTTTTGATCATGGCTTTCAGGTAGTCCCGTAATTTTTAAATTATTTCTTCTGGGTCTGTTTTCCAGGTCAGTTGTTTTTCCAATGATTTTTTTCACGTTATCTACTATTTTTTCAAATTTTTGGTTTTGTTTACTAACTTCTTGGTTTGACTCGTAGTCATTCATTTCCATGGACTCAATTCTCTCTTTCAATGAATTATTTTGTTCAGTGAGCTTTTGAACCTTCTTGTCCATTTGGCTAATTTTGCTTTTTAAAATCTCCTTCTCCTCATTGGTTTTTTGGATCTCTTTTTCCAATTGAGTTAGCCTCTTTCTAAACTGCTATTTTCCTCAGCATTTTATTGGTTCTCCTTTAGTAAGCTGCTAACTTGTTTTTTAAGGTCTTCTACTTTCTGAGCCAAGTTTAAGTCCCATTTGAACGGAGGGCCCTTTACTTCCTCTGACAGTATGCCTTGTTCTTCCTTATCCGAAGGGATGGGGGGAGACACCTCTTCCCTAAGAAAGTAACCTTCTATGGTCTTATTTTTTTCCCCCTTTTCCGGGCATTTTTCCAGTCAGTTACTTGAGTTCTGAGTTTCCTCTCCATACCCACCTTGCTGCCAGTTTCTCCCAGCCAGCATTTGGGGGATGAGATTCAAATGCTGCTCCTAAGCCTCTGGGGCTTTTGGTGGAGGTGGGGCTGTTATTCTTTGTGAGATTAAGATCAGCTGCTTACAGGGCTTAGTTCCCTGGAGGTTTACAAGGAGACCTTCTACAATGGATTGGAGCTCCTGCCTGCTTTGGGAGCCTGTGTCTGCTGCAGCCTCTGCTGCTGCCTGCCAAGGGGGCCTGAGTCATGGGGACACCCTGCTTCCCTCTTGGCCAACCGAAAAGACCCTCTCACTGACCTTTGGCACCTGTGGGTTGAGGGACCTGAGCTGCAGCTGGAGATTCTGTCCCTGAAGCCTGATCAGTTCTGCTCCCCTTGGTGCCACGTGGCCAAGGCAGAGCTGGGTTCTGCTCCACCTCTGGTTCATAACAGACCTTTCCCTTTGCTTTTTCAGGTCTTTCTGGAACAGAAATGTCTTCCACTCAATTGTTCTGTGGTTTCTGCTGCTCTAGAATTTGCTGAGAGTTCTTCTTTACAGGTATTTAATGGGCTGTGGGGTGAGAGCTAAGCATCTGTGTATCTTTCTACTTCACCATCTTGGCTCCTTCCCAATAAATTTCTATATTTAAATTAAATTAAATAAAACGGTGATGCACAAATTATCATAAACAAGAAGCATTCTGTAGGGATGTTTGATTGTCATTTCATTTTTGACCCAACATTGCTCAGTCTCCTTCTAGGTTCACATATTCTATCAGACCAAGTAAGGCATTGAGCCCATTTTTCTGCTAAAGACAATTTTCTTGACATGGAATTCTTCTCTTTTATAGTCATGTTTGACTGCGTAATCCATTATATCCAAATTCTCAGACGCAAGAAGCTTCTACCAATGCTAGAAATGTTTTTCTGATGATTACTTATGTTTAGAAAAAAACAAATAAACAAACCAAAAATAATACACCACCTCAAAAAGTTAACCAGAGGCTCAAGACATACCTAAACATGCCTCTACTTTAATTGCTATATGTTTCTCTCTGCCATGTTGAAAATGTGGGAGAGGACAATGTTATCACTATCCCACTTCTTTAGGGAGAGTTTTGATGAGTTAGCAGTAAGAAAGTAAAATCAAGGAGGCAATCCTTTAACATGCACAGGGTGAGTTAATCTTATTTAATAGTCAATGCTCTCTGACAGCTTTCCTCTTACTCATCCTCTTTGTTCTCTTCTTTAGCTGTCATAGAGCAAAGACTCCATTCAAAGCTTGCACTGTCATCCCCAAATTACTTGCCCTTCAATGCTGAGTCACATATTTCCTCTGATGTTGAGAAATGCTCTGAAATCCATGAAGTTATATTCTAAGTGGTACAGTTCCAAGGGGTTATTGTTTTCATCATGTGGTTTGAAAAACATTGAGAATATATAGGAAAACGGCACCACAAATGAGTCACTGAAATACCCCAGAAGAGAGGAGAGGAAGGGCAAATGAGAAATAATGATATTTGTGGCAGAATAGGAGGGATACAAGGAATAAGATGTGCCTGTTGGGATACCGTGAAGGGTAGACTCAGTATTCTAAACTTAGGGTCTCTGTTTCTTAGCATATGGTACAAATTCAATAAATGATAAATAATCACCTATTAAATGATAATCACCTATTAAACTTTTAAGAAACCACATTTCTAACATGGTTGTTCTCTGCTTCTAAAGCTGTACATTGTAAGTGGCTTAAATATCACCATTTATGATCAGAGGTGGGAGTTTGGGATTTTTTTGCCATCTCTTGAATATTGAATGCTGTTCAGAACTGAATTATTGGCTGTTGATGCCCTTATCCTTATTCACATAGTCTCATAATTGGCAATCTGTTAGTGTTTATCGGTGCCTGCTCCCTTGTCACTAGCACAGTTCCAATGGGTCATAAGAGTAATACCAGAATGAAAGTGTCACCTTTCCAACAGAAATAGCTTAACTTTCCTCAGTGTAATATACTGAAAACAACAAGAAGAAATTACCTCAGCTATCTAACCATTGTGACTAAATGTCACTTCCCTGAGATGGCTTAGAAATATATTGTCTATGCTTTGTGTGTCTGTAACTCCAGTGATAGGCTCAGCACCAGGGCTTTAGAAGGAAAGTTGTATAAAACAACTTCTTTTGGTTTCACATAAAAAACAAAGGCTATTTGCTTTTGAAATTTGCCTCTGAGACAAAAAAAATGGGAGTTGAAAAGGAAAAAAAAATAAGTATCATTTCCCTATGACAACAAATGACCAAAAAGAAAGCTGTGGTTATATATGATTCTTAAGGTTTTAATAATGTTATTTTATTTTGAAATAGTTAAGAATCACAGATGCTCAAAGAAGGAAAGGAAATGAGGCTATCCCATTCTGCACACACTATGATAAGAATCTCCCATAGAAGTAGGCACCTGCCTATACCTAAAAATCTTCATTGAGAAGAATATGGTACCTTCCCATTATAGCATTCTAATATACCTTTGGATAGCTCTAATTGTTGGAACATTGTTGTATATAAATTTAAATTGCTTTCTACTCACTGATCTCTTGGACCAGGCAGAACTATTCCAATTCCTCAACTATATGACAATTCTCTTACATTTGAGGACAGTGATCACTTTAGCCTTACCTCTTAACAAAGTTTTCTACTCTTCAGGCTAATCATTCTTAATTCATTGAGTCTGTTTGGATGTGGTATGATATTGTCTTCACAATCTAAATTGCATTATTCAGAGTATAGAACTTCTCAGTTTGTCAAAGACTGGTCTAAAATATAGTGTTCAGAACTAAAGTAAACACACTGTTAGCATGATGTGAACATGATAAAATGAGGTGGGAATATTTCCTCTCAAATTGTAGATACAAGGACCTTTTTTAAATATAGCTTAATACTGTATTAGATTGGTTGACTGGGCTATCTCATTGTTTACTTCTGAGATTATAACTGACTAAAAACTACAGATCGTTTTTTTCCCAGTATACTGCATCCAAATCATACTTTTTCCATATTGTAATGTGAAGTTGATTTTTTATGTCCAAAGGCAGTATTACATATTTATTCATAACACATTATTTTTTAAAGTTAAAATATTATATTCTTCCAAGAATTCTTTAGAATCCTGACTCTGCCATCTAAATATTTACTATTGTATCAAACTTTGTGCCACCAAGCAAATTTAGAAGATGCCATGTGATGCCTTTTAAAAAGAACATTAAACAACATAAGCCAATCCCAGATATCTGGAGTACTCCGATTAGAAATCTACTTTCCATTTCTGACCATTTCAATCTACCCAAATATACTTTCAACGGGTTCATATATCTCTCTCATAAACATACATAACATGATATATTTGTTTAAAATGTTTTGCTAAAGTATCATTATACTGCATCCATATAATTCTTTTTTTACTTTGTAAAATGCATTTAGTATTTTATTTTTCCAGTTACATGTAAAAATTAATATTCATTTTTAAAATTTTGAGTTTCAGATTTTCTCCCTTCCTTCCCCCTGATTCCCCTTCATTGAGAAGGAAAGCAATTTAATATAGATTATACATGTGTAGTCATGCAAAACATGCCCATAATATGCATGTTGTGAAAGAAAACAGACCCCAAAAAATCAAGAAAAAGTAAAGTAAAAAAGTATGTATACTTCAATCTGTATTCAGACAGCATCAATTCTTTCTCTGGGGATGGAAAGGATTTTTCATCGTAAGTCCTTCAGAGTTTTCTTCGATAATTGTATTGCTGAGAGTAGTTAAGCCATTCACAGCAAATCATCTAATAATGTAGTTACTTTATATACAGTATATTTCACTTTGCATCAGCTCATGTAGGTCTTGCCAGATTTTTCTGAGGTTATCCTGCTTATCATTTTTTGTTGCACAATAGTATTCAATCATAATCATATATCACAGTTTGTTCAGCCATTCCTGAATTGATGGACATACCCTTATTTTCCTATTATTTGTTCTCAGAAAAGAGCGGTCATAAATATGTTTGTACATATGCATCCTTATCCCTTTAAAAAAAAATAAATTCTTTTGGGAAACAGACCCAGTAATGGCATTGCTAACTCAGAGGGTATGTATGGTTTTATAGAACCAAATTGCTGTACATAATGGTTGAATCAGTTCACAACTCCATCAAGAATACATTAATCTCTCATTTTTTTCCACACCCCCTCCACCATTTCTCATATTCCTTTTCTTTCCTGTTACCTAATCTAATATCTATGAAGTAGCATCTCAGAATTATTTTAATTTGCATTTCTCCAGTCAACAGTGAGTTGGACTATTTTTATATGACTAGAGATAGTTTTGAATGCTTCATCTAAAAACTTTTTATCTTTTGATTATCATTTTTAAAAATACTCCAATTTTTTATTTGATTCAGTTCTCTATGTAACACTTATTTTTCTATCAGTTTATGAGTAATTTAAACAAAGAAATAAGGTTAATCTATCAGGATCTTTTTCTTTATGAAGTGAATGTCATTTCATTGTAGCTACCATTTTTATTTCTAGATGTTCACTAACCATAACTTCAATAATATATTTTATAATCTTAGAAAGAATCAAAGCTAAGTTCACTGGACTCTATTTTCCTCACTTATTCTTTTCTCATTTTTACCTTCTTAAGTCTTCTGCTATCATTCTGAAGATCACTAGCAAGAGCTCAGCTCATGATATAGACTCATCAAGGGTAGCTAGGTATTGTTATTTTACTATCTCCTTACTTATCTTGGTAATACCTCTTTATTATCTATTTTTATTCTATCTTTGCCATCCTCAAATCATCCATCCCACCAGAGAAAACAAAATATGATTTGAGCACCTCTGCTCAAATGGAGAATGAAGGCATGCCAGTTTCTCTGTTAGAAGTTACAATTTTCCCATCCACCAGAGGCAGTAAACTTATGCCTTTTTTGAAACTACTTTTCCTGCTCTACAGGTTTTGAAACCAAAACAAAACTAGGACATTTGAGGGGTTGTTCTTAGATCCACAGCTCCTTCTGAGCGTTAGCAGTTCTGACAGTGTTCTTCTAAGAACGCCTCACACATTTGTACTCATCGTGTTACTTTCGTACTCAGCTTGCTTCTTTCTTATACTTCCATACTCTCATATCTTAAAAATACATTTTTGTTGATGCCTTCATCTTCAGCACAGCTAAAGGCAAACTCTAAGTTCCTTTGTAATTGTCGTTCTTCGCTTTTCTCTCAGTGTTTCTGCTTGGAGCCAGATTTTGATTGTTCAATGTTAAATTGTTGTAATCAGAGCTACAATTCTGATTATACAGAATCTCTCCTGTACAATCTTCTCTCCAGGTGTGTTCTATACCCTCCTCTGGATACCTGCTTTCCTTGCTCAAGGTTTTGGACTGGTCTGGCCCATAGGGTTCAAAAAACTTGATGTTTATTTCCTCTCTATTCTCAGGACACTTTCATGATTACATTCAAAAAACAGTGGTTAAAGTTGTGGTTTTCTCCTCTGTTCTTCCTCTTTTCTCTTTCATTTCCCTTACACTTTCCGCCTTTCTATGAAATCTTTTAAGTGAGTTTATGTATTTCTACATGTTTAGAGCCTTAGAATTCATGTAATATAGTTCTTTTAATGTCTTTAATACTATACTGTACATATTTATGAGACAAAATCACTGAAGGTATGAAGCAACACTAAGTGATGTCTTCTTTTGAATGCCTTATTTATATGAGCTCTACATCGAAATATCAAATAGAGATAAAGCACAAAAGAAACGGCAGTGTAAAGAATGAGAACATTTTAAGTTAGCATAACAATTATCTTAATATCATGTAAATACTGAAAGAAAAATGTGAAAGAATTGCTTATTGAGAATAATGCACACGAATAGTTTTTTTTGTTGGTGTAAGGTTCAAATTTTCAACACATCTTAACTTCTAGATATTTCCTGCTGGATTTTCATTTCCTTTATTAGTATGTTTCTTCCTAGTGAATGGTGTTATTTGATTTTTTTAATGAAGCTTTATTATGGGGATTTCATTCCTAGAATTTTTAATTAATTCTTTCATTCTGAGTTTATACTGAAGAGAAATATCAATGAACATATTAAGATATGTTAGAAGAACCCCCACACACACACACACACACACAACTCCATTCTAGTCAATCGGTTCTTACTTTTCCCAAGAATACAAATTGCTCACTCATCTCTGTATCTTTGTTCTCTGGTCCTTCTCTACCTTACCTGTCTTCTGATCCAGTTGTCACCCATTGAATTTCCACCTATTGCAACCAATTATTTGAAGTACAGCTCAGATTTTACCTTCTCTACGATTGCTAAGTCAAGCTACTGAGAAGTAATGTCTTCCTCATCATCATTTCTGCACCACTTTGTACCACTCCATTTTTCTCTGGTTCCTGACTCTTCGAACTTCTTCCACCACGACCTAGCATTCTAATCAATCTGAATGAATACTTAAATGCTGCGGCTCTTCTTCTGGTTGGTTAGTGTCTCCCAAGAGCTCTATTTTAAGGAAAGGGCTTAAGTCATCCCTATTTACACATGTATTTCTCTCTGGAGTTTTTTCTTCACCATGCCTCTACTCAGACATAGCTTCCTCCTTTCACTCCCTCTTTTCATCTTCCTTTTATGCATTGGAATCTCCATTAGAATGTAAGTTACCAGGTTTTAAGAATTGTTTTTCTTTTAGCTTGTATTTATATTGCCGGCACTTCACAAAATTCTCATCACATAATAAGTGCTTATTCCATGCTCATAATGATTTGAATTATTGTTGATTCATTTGAATTTATGTTTTGCTTTGCATCCTAGCTATTTCTTTATGTATATTATCTTTCTCAGTGCACTATAAATTCCTTGAGAATGGAGACTATGCCTTATATAAATTCACATTTCATAAATATTTTATATAAAATATACATGCATTAAATAGTAGGAGAATAAATGCATGATGATAGGATCAAAATAGGTGGACAATAGGAGTTGGTTTTCTTGCTAATGTTTCTTTTATCCTTAACTTAAAATGTATTATTAAGCTTATCTTCTTCGAGATTAAAAATTGTTGAGATTCTCAGTCTATTTAATACAGTTTTTATACAGAATCTGGAAATGCAATTTTATGAGAAATGTTTTGGGGTTGATCGATATTGCAGCACAAAAGATGAAGGAAAATAACACTTGATCAGGTTCTAGTTATACAATACATACATACATAAATGCATATGCATCTCTCTCTCTCTCTCTCTCTCTTTCTCTCTCTCTCTCTCTTTCTCTCTCTCTCTTTCTCTCTCTGTCTCTCTCCATATATAAAGATTAGCTTGCCTCTATCACCTCATAAGATAATTGAAATACATTGAAGTTAAACTTCCAAGAAAAGAATGCCATAAGGTCTATACGAACACAACTACAGAGTATATTTTACACACATACAATTGTCTCTTTTGATTACATTTTCATCTTGTAAAGTGTGAGCCTGATTCACAATAGAGCAAATCATTTTATACCTTCTGAAACAAATTCTTTATTGTGTGTCACAGATACCTTTGGTATGTGGCATTGATGCTTCTCGAAGTAATGTCTTCAAATTTATATGATAAAAAACACAGGATTGCAGGAAATATATAAAATTAAATGTGTACACATTTATGTATGTGTGCATGTGTATATATACACATATGCACACACACATATACATGTTTCTATCTGTAAATGTGCACATGTATGTATTCATAGACGTACGTGTGAATACATGTGTGTATGTGCACATATACAAGCACACACACACCCTATAAAAAAAAACTCCTGTTCTAAGGGATGTGAGGCTTTTGGTAACTTGTTTTCATAGGAAAATGTCAGAAAAGTCTAGGCCAATCCCTGAGATGTTAGGAGAGACAATAGACATAGACCCTGGGATACAGATTACCTCTTTTTCCTCTCCCCTATCCATTTATTTGTAGTGACAGAGATGAGGGAAACAAACTGGAAAACTATGTATCGCAGAAATGCATTTGGTGATTATTGGGCAAATACTCATTTACTGGTTATGATTTAAAGTAAGGGCATCACAGCACCATTGATTTAAGAAAGGAAGGGAACTTGAATGTTATGGAGTCCAACATTCTTATTTTATAGAATAGGATACTAAGATCTAAAGAAGTAAAGTTACTTCTCAATGGCAAGACAGTTAGTATAGGTTTGAACTGGTTTTCAAATCCAAGTCTCAGTGACTTACTTAATTCAACACTGTGGTTCCTCTGCCTTGCTGCCTTTCTGAAGATTTGAGAATTATACTGAGCAGTCTCCATACTCTGGTGTGAAATCTCTAGCTGTTGGAATGTTGCTCCGTACCAGAAAAAGTTGTGAAAAGGCTAATATATATCTAAGAGAGATTCGTCTGAAGAATCCTGCATTTCCACCTGTTGTCCACTAGGTGGCAGGCCTCACACCTATACCAAGTTTCCAAGGGAGCAGAACAGGTGAGGCTTCTGCTAATCCTTGGGTAGATCACTCCATCGTTTATGAAAGAACATAGTAGTACCCCCATGTGCAAATGGGAGCTAAGTTTAAAAGTGGAGTTTATAGAGACTGCAGTTGCCCAATGAAGCTAGTTTATAGAGTTCAGACAGAAGAGAAGCTTAAAGAGAAATCCAGTTCTGAGTAATTCACTTGAAAAATTCATGGAACTGGAACAGAATGCAAAGGAACTAGAGATACTGAGAAGCTCTGTGTACCTGGTTCAGCAGAAGTACACACACACACACACACACACATACACATATATGTATATATATATATATGTATATATGTGTGTGTATATATACACACACATATATATGTATAAATATGTGTGTATGTATGTCTGTATATGCTGTATTGCTAAATCTCCCCAGACTAAAGGAAAAATTGTAGGATTTCATATTTCTTTTCTTTCCTTTAGGTCCCTCATATAAGACTGAAGCTTTTCTCTTGTAGCACAAGGTAAAGAAGGGATGGTGACTTTGTTTACTTTTCTTGGGAAAAAATGTTTATTTTACATTTATAAACAGTGTCAACTACAAGATTTTGCTATTCTGAATACTTGTCAGAAATGCAGCTTAAAAATTACGGTTGGAAGGAGTGAACATCTCGAGAGAAAGAATAAAATATTTTAAATTCAGGCATTTTGGGGGTCTATTTCTGATGGAGGTCAGAGAAAAAACAAAACTATAAATAGAATTATATATTCTTTAATATTATTTCCTAAACCAGAGAAAGGGCATTTGTATCAAGAAGACAATCTGGGCAGTGAGCAATACTAAAATGAAGGGAAGGGAACTAGTGTTTGAACTATCATGATAATTGAACCACCTGATCACTGCTGTGAAGAAATAACATAAGACCTCAGTAATTGGAGAGACATTCAATATTCATAACTGGGAAAAATTAATACAATGAAAATGACAAGAGAATTCAAATAAGTGTGTAGATTTACTACCATATCAATCAAATTTCTGTAGAGGTACTTTAGAGAACTGGACAAACTAGTAATAAGCTAATAACATTTAAAAAATAACTATGTCAAGACTCATGAAGGATATAATAAAAGTAGATGGAGAAATCTTAACATTGCCAGATTTCTATCTGAAATGAAAAATAATTATTAAAATTACTTGACGCTAGAACAAAGTCTAAAATTAGATTGATGGAATCAATGAAATAAAGCAAGAGTGAGAAGTATGAACAAATAGAAATCTAGTGTTGGGTGAGATGGCTCAGGAGAAGAAAGTGTGGTTGGTGACTTTGCACAGCCCTCTCTTACTCGAATGAAAGTCAACTGCAAATCATGTCATCATCTTGATGTCATGGTCCTCTTCAAGAACGAAGGACAAACACAACAAGTGTTTGATAAACCCAGTAACAAAAACTACTGGGAAATTAAATATTTGTTCATCATGATCCACTCAACTATATCACACTATTTTTGGCATTAATAGCTTTTTCTCAAATCGGTTAGGTTTTTTTTGTCATTTTTGTTCTTTCTTATAGTTTTTTTTTTAAATTTTGATCATTATTTTAAGTTCTTTATCCAGAGGTTTACAGATTTTCAGTAATGATAAACAGAAATGTAACAAGTTATTTTTTTTTTATTTTTAAAGATAATAAATTCTAGTTTTGTATCTTTGATTCACTCACTCTATCTAGCATTATCCTTCATAATGACTGGATCATTTTTCTATGCTTAGTTATTTTGGGGCTATATTTTTTCTTAAATGGTAAATCCTCAATACCAGAGATTGTAGATGGGGCATAGGTAGACTGCATGGAGTGCCTCTAAATAAGTTTATATTTACACAGACATACACACACACACATATATATATATACACACACACATACATATATATGCGCATACTTATACAAATGTGTGTATATATTATATATGTATATAACATATACATATATATATACACATATTGATGTATATAAGACACACATTATCCATGTGTGTCATTCTTCACAATTATATATTGAGTGGTTACAACGTATCTTTGCTCATGACCATAAGTAGAATTTAAACTTTTTGAGGAAAGGGATTAATTTGCCTTTTTTCCCCCATGATTCTCTTATAGTGTGAATTACAGATGCCAGCTATGTGACACAGTGCATAGAGCATAAAGCCTGGAGTCAGAAAGACCTGAGTTCAAATCAGACCACAGACTTTCACCAGCTATATGACCCTTGGCAAGTCACTTAACCCAGTTTGCCTCAGTTTCCTCTTATGATAAATAGGCTTTAGAAGGAAATGGCAAACCATTTCAATATCTTTGCCAAAAAAACCTCAAATGGGATCATGAAGAGTCAGATATGACTGGAGTAACAATATGTTTAAGATAAAATTAACATTTCTAAATTATAGGGAATTGAAATTATTTTTTTCCCACTTTAATAGTAAGTGAATTAAGACTGAGAGATTCTAAGAAACTTCCCCAGAGCTGCTTTGCTAGTATGAGAGTGGAAATTCAAGCTTCAACTTTCAAACCCTATGTCTGACACTTTTTCTGCCATGAAATACTATCACTCTATAATTTTCAGTTAGTAGGACAATACTTAAACCCATGAAGTAGAGGGGAAAGTATTCGAATGTTGAATTATGCAGTACACACTGTAAGTAAAGTGAGTGAAAAGTCATACTAACAGTCAAGGGCTTCGTGAGTAACTGTTTCCATATACTCAGAAACCAAATTTTGGGTTTGATAAATTTGCCAGGACACAGAGGTGGGCAACCCATGAAAGCCGAAGAGTCAGGAGCAATAAGGGAATTATTTTAATAGGATAGTGAACTGCAAAAAGAGAAGACTTAGGAGGATAGCGTACTTATCTTGTAATATAGGAAGGAGCATGATTCAGAAGAGAGAATAGATACATCTGCTGGGTCCCAAATTGCACAACTGAGGATGATAGATGGAGACTGAAAGAAGTCTAACATAGACTGAGGTAAGATAGGAAATAACCTAATAAATAGAAGAAGATAAAAATGAAATGAGTAACCTCAAGAAGCAATAGATTCCTTTCCCTTCTTGAGTTCTTCCAAAGAATGGATAAATATGTAACAGAATAGATTTTATTTTATCTCTAAGTCTATCTAAATGATTGCTAAGGCTTCCTTCTAGCTGGAACATTATATAATTCTTTGATTGTGAATCTGGGCTATTCCATAAACTAGTTGTATGACCTTGGACAAGTCATTTCTCCTCTAATAGCCCTAATTTTTCTCATTTGTGAAATAAGGAGATTGGACTAGATGCTTTCTAGGGTCTCTTCCACTTCTGTAATTCTGTTATTTCCTTTCATATAAACATGCATTTTGACACAAGCAAGGTTAAATATAAATTCATACATGTTCTCTACTTAAAAGTTTCAAAATGAGAAACAGCTAAAACTATACCAATAGCTTTACTTTGTAACCTAGTGCTTGTACTTTTTTAAAATGCCAATAATAGTAGTTTAATCTTATTCCAAGTTTTAGGCAAATTCAGAATTAAGTCTCAGAGTAGCTTTGTACAGACAGATATCATTGATGTAGTCTAGATGACTATATCAACTTCCTGCCTGTCAAAGAAAGCTTGAAAAATCTAGCAGATTGTTTCATGGTTCATTGGATTTGGAAGTTGGAGGACCTTCTTTACAGTTTTACTACAGAATTGGATTAACTGTGAAATGATCCTATTTATTTCTCACCAATTGGTTGGCATAATGACCTAGAAAAGCTATCTGATACTATTTCTGTCAATTCTACAAGCTATAGAGACATAGCCTACATTTTAAAGTGGAAAAAAAGATTACTGATTTTGTTCACATTGGGCAAATTGGAGAATGCAAGAAACATTTATTTAAGTGAGGCAATATAGTACAATGGAAAGCAATGGGACTGAATAGAGGGAGTTGGAGGTTTGAATCTTGCCCCTGCTGGTCACTCCATGACCGTAGACAAGGCTCTCCCTGGGCATCAATTTCCATATCGGAAAAGTTGGGATGATGATTTCTATAACATCAATCTGAGACAGTTGTGGAGATTAAATAAGATACTACATGGGCAACTCATTGTAAAACTTAAAATGTAATATTCATTTTCATTATTAAATAATGAGTTTTGTGAAGGTAGGGATTGGATTTTTTTTCTCTCTTTTTGTATCCCCAGGACTTAACACAGTGCTTGGCACATAGCAGGCACTTAATATAGATTTCCAGACCGACTATTTGACAGAATAGTATAGGCCAGGAATCAGTGCAGTTAAGGATGCAATAATAAGGGAAAGAATCTAGTCTAAGCCACCTTATGAACTCCATCATTCTCATTATAAAAAAATGATCAATTGGATTACCATCTGATTATTAGAATAAATATTAGAGAATTAAATTTAATGAGAATAAAAGGAAATTTCTAAACTTGGGTTCCTTAAAAAAATAGTACCTACACTGGATGAAAGGGATGGGGTATCATGTAAAAGACGAGGGGATCATGGTAGATTTCAAAGAAAACATGACTACCATATAATAGCCAAAACATTTATTGTGGTCTTAGATTGAAATATCAAGAATATAGTGTCCATATTGAGTCAGGTGATGGTACTTTTATTTTCCATCCATGTTATAAGTCATCTATAATACTGGGCTTGCCAATCAATGAATCAATAAGATTTACTTAAGCATCGACTTTGTAGCAACTACTGAGCTATGAGCTATAAATAGAAAGACAAGAATGAAAGAGCCCTTGCCCTCAAAAAGTTTCCAGTCTGTCAAGGAAAATAATATTGACATATATTAATGTATACAAATAAATACAAGATAATTTTGCAGAAGAGGCAACAACAGATGCTGGAATCTCAAAAGACTTCATGAAGAAAGTGGATCAAGAGGTATGTGTTGAAGGGAAAATGATTCTGAAACTTAAAGGTACGAATGAAGTATCTTTCTGAGAACAGCCAGGACAAAATAATGGCAATTAGGGTTAGAATATAGTGTCAGAGGCAAAGTGAAAAGGCCAGTCTGCATTGATCAGATGATGTAAGTAGAGGAATAAAACAACAGGGATGATTGCTCTAAGGCCGTAGAACAATTGTGAATAGTTCCAAGTGTAAAACTAAGAAATATATATTTGACTATAAAGGCCTAGGTGCAAGTCATGGTCAGTCTTGTTCTGACAGCTGTACAAGCATGTGGATTAGAGCAGGTTAAGTCTTGAAGCAGAAATACCAAGTAAAAGTTAATAGTCCAGACAACAGGTGATGAGGGATTCATCTAGGGGGTAACAGTATAAGCTGGGATGAGTGAGAGATAATAGATATAGAAATGACAATATTTGACCACTGACTACATGTAGTATGAGTGAGGACTGAGGAGTCCAAGATGAAGACAAGATTGCAAACTTTGGTGATAGAAAAATAGTGGTAACTTTCAGAGAAAGTTGCATGAGGGATGAGTTTTTTTGGGAAAAATAAGTTTCAGTTTAGGCATGGTGATTTTGAGATGCAATTTGAAATGTCCAATAGGCATTTGGAGATGTGGAACTCAGGAAACAGATGAAGAGTGGGTGTGTAGCTCTATAACTCATCTGAACAGAGATGGTGATTAAGTCCATACTAACTGATGAGTTCAGTGATAGAGAAAATGTAAATGTAGAGCAAAAAGGAAGAGGACCTAGATCAGAGATTACTAGGCATACTCATGTGAAGTGAGCATAATTTGGATAACACACTATCAAAAGAGATTAAGGAACAGACATCGAACAGAAGAACCAAGAGAAAGTAATTTTATGAAAACACAGAGGGGAGAAAGTGTACGGGAAGATATGTCAAATGCTGAAAAAATGTTGAAAGTGATGAAAATTGAGGAAAGACATTCAGATTTGCGAAATAACTTTAAAGTACTGGCTAATTTTGCTACCCTGAAAGAATGCCAGGTTATTTTTTTTTTTAATGAGTAGCTGAGAGTGCTTTCTTGCAAAGCCTGTCTATCTATCTATCTATCTATCTATCTATCTATCTATCTATCTATCTATCTATCTATCTATCTATGCATCTATATACATATATACTATATATTTAAGAAGCAAGCTTTCTTTTCCTAACTGTTATCAGTACTCATATTTTTCAGTACATGGCTTATATTAAAATAGGTCATAATTTGGAAATGAGAAATCAAAGTAAAACCCTATTTCACGCTGGCGACTACAGGTGTAGAATTTTATTCACTATGCCAAAATATCTCTCTAAATATATAAATAAACCAATATAAAATTGCCTAAATCTACTTCTTTAGATTCTACATTTTCTCTGACTTTAAGCAATTTCTTCTAAAGAAGCATTATAGTACCACAGGATCAAGAGTCACCAGGGAGTTTAGAGATCATCTCATCCAACATCTGTATTTTAATGATGAAACTGGGCCTCATAGAGGATGAATGACCTATTTGAGGTCACTTATCATACATTTGTAAAATAAATGCATACACACACACATATATAAATATATATATATGTTTGTTTTATATATTTGCATAAAGGTGTATCAATATATACAGACAAAATAAATAATACAAATATGTATATATATGTACATATATGTATTCATTTTATTTCTTGTTTCTTATGCTCCCAAAGGATATAATCACTTTGAATACAGTTCTTATGAGCAGAAAATCACATAAACTAGGAAAGAAGATTGGTTTCAGTAAACTGCTTTTCCAAATAAGAAAAAATACTGTAACATCACAAAAAGGCAGTTTTCAAAATACAACTCAAGTTTTTTTAAATTCTCCTTTGCTACATGGCAAAGTTTTGATTCTTTCTTGGATTAGATCAGCTAAGATTTATAAAGAATGATTCCAGCTTCATTCAAGCAGCCCACTAGGAACACTGACAAGCATCATGCTGGGATTTTAAATTTACGAAGGATAAGTTCTGGGATACCAGCCCTCTAAAATGTCAGAAAACCAAGAGGGAATTTGAAATAATGTGGAAACTTTTCTTCATCAGAAGTAATGGTATTTTTCCACTCCTTATTGTTTTCTAATTCAAATGACTGACCTCATTGTATACTGAAGTATCAATAAACAACTGAATTAAGAACGATTAAGGAGAATTCCATGGCTATGACCATGATGTGTCATTTAGACCTATCACATCACAATGGATCAAAATGGCATTCTGAGAGTGGGCTATGTCTGTGACATTTGACAGTTTTGACACATAAGAGACAACTTAAACCTGGCTAATTTTTCCACAAACTTATTCAACATGCTTGGACAGAGGAGTCAAACTAGTTTTTAGCCTTGGGTACTTAATGCTTTATGAAACTAATTCTCTAGGGAAACCTTCATGAATATTTTTCCCACTTAAAATGCAGTTCACTTTAATCACAGTGTGCATAAAAACATAAATGTCAAAAATTATAACATTGTAAATGGAGGGCTCTAAAATTCTTCTCCTTGCCACTAACATCTAATTCTTTTTTTGAAAAATCATATAGGAGGATCCTGCTTACTAGAGATCCCTGGGCTCTGGAATTGGTTTTCCTAATTAGTGTGTCCCTCTCTGAATGGTAATTACATGCAGATTCAAACATGAAATTCAATACTTCAAGCAATTCTCAATCATTGGTAACATTAATTATAATTTTGGAAAATTCTGGCTGTACAGGACATTTAGGTCAGTATACATATCTATCTATATCTATGTAAATGTAGATAGAGGAAAAATATTGACCTGAGTGTCCAGTACAGCCTGAATTTTCAAAATTTATATAGTGTATGTATATATCTGTGTGTATGTGTGTGTTTCTGTGTGTGTGTGTGTGTGTGGAGAGACAGAGAGAGAGAGAGAGAGAGAGAGAATTGTTTTACAATTACCTAGAACCAACTCGTTTTTTTAGAATGGTATAGGTGAAAAATTAGGTAGCCTTAGACTTTGTCACATACCCTTCACCTTTATTTTTTTAAAAATTGTCCTTCAAATATTTGAAGTTTTTCCCTGGTAGAGGGATTGAATGTGTTGAGAAAGACAAGATTCCTATGTATTAAAAATCAAGGTATTAATTTGGCTAGACAAAAGTCAATAAATTGATGGTCAGGGGTCCCTTTTAGTGAGTAAGGAGGCCAAAGGAGACTCTGACAAACCTTAAATCACATAAGTGCCTTGGGGCTGAGAATTCCCTTGACAAGTAAAACTCAAACCTCATTAGCAGACATTTAATGAGAAGGTAGGATAAAAGTCTTCAGCTCCTCTTGCTGAGAACTTGATCATAACACCCAGAAACCTCAAGGGAATCTGAGCAGGGAAGCCATTTCCATCAGGACTTCTCTAGCTCCTATTTTCTCTCCTGAGTTAAGGGTCACCTTAAACTCTGTAACATGTGATTTGGAGGCTAGGAATAATCTTATTACTCAGTCATACCCTTTAGAGACTCACTGACCTCTTAAAGAACGGCTCTTAACAAAAATAGGAGGAACAAGATGGATAACAAATGAATAACTAATTTTAATATGATAGTATACATTAATTTCTCTCAGATATATCCTGTATTCCTCCATACCATAGGCGAAAAACTAAAGAACGTAATTTACAAAGAGGTAAATTTCTGAACAATATGGAAAACATTTTCAGATAAAGAGAGTTCTTTGAAAATGGAATGGATTTTCTGATTGAGTAATAAACTATCTGGGCAGCAAAGTGGTACATTGGATTGAGTTATAGGCCTAAGATCAGGAAGATTTATCTTTCTCAGTTCAAGTCTGACCTCAGACACATACTGACTGGGAGACCCTGGGAACATCACTTAAGCC
Organism: Bettongia penicillata ogilbyi; assembly: GCA_023548195.1. Lineage (NCBI taxonomy): Eukaryota > Metazoa > Chordata > Mammalia > Diprotodontia > Potoroidae > Bettongia > Bettongia penicillata. The sequence goes on from JAJHZJ010000120.1 coordinate 17,107,305, forward strand.
TTTTTGCTTCAGTTTCCTCCTCTGAAAAATGATCTGGAGAAGGCAATGGCAAACTACTCTCATATTTCTACAAAGAAAATCCCAAATGGAGGAACCAAGAGTCAGATACGACTAGGAACAACTAAACGGCAACAAAGTGAACTCCCTGATGTCATATGTGTTCAAACAGAGGCAAAAATCCTATAAAGAGGATTCATTCATCAGCAATGGAGTTAAAGCAGATTGACTTTCTGGTTCCTTCTAATACTGTAAGAGTCTATGATTCTAAATCCATAGCTTCTGTTAATTGAGCATGGAATTGGTTCCTCTGTTCCTTTGTCGTTCCCTTAATCTTCACCTTTAATTTACTTTCCTTGGTAATAGACTTCTTGCCCTCCATGCAGTATTCATGCCACAAATTCTAGTAGAAATTTGCAACATGCTGCATATGAACCAGAAAAGGGCATGGAATATTCTTGTCTAGCACAATCTCTGAAGCTATGTTGTCCAATTCCATATTCAAAGTTCAGGATTCCTAGGAGGTAGTTCATTACTTTTTCTCATGATTCCATGGGAAATGCTGAGAGGCCGAGTTTCTAATATTGTAGGTCATAAATACCCAGTGCTGTACTTCCTATTAACATTCACTCAGTGGAATGAATTAACATTTTAACACAATATAGATTTACTAAGATGGCACAGGAAGAACAGTAGTTAGTAAAAATACATTTTTTTTTTTCCACAGAAGCCTGAGACACAATCTCCAGCCAATGTACAGAGTCTCTGTATGGAGCGTGGATATCATCTTAAATCCCAAAGGCAGTGAGACACACAAATGAGATTATACATATGGCAAAAGGATAACACACATCCTTATTAGGGGGAGTCCTTTTCTCCTTCACAAATCTCCCCTCAGTGTATCTCTCTGTGGGACTCCATGGATTGGTTCCTTTATAGAGTTAATACCTGACGTATCTTTTCAATAAGAATTCACATCCCCTAAATATATCTTTTTTATATTTGTTTTATTTATTTTTAATGTTCTACAATCACTACAATAAAACTTAATGTTTTCCCTCTACCTACCCCCCATCATACTCTCCCTCCCTAAGAGGGCATACAACTCTATATAGGATCTACAAACACATTCCTATTGAATATATTTTCATTATAATCATACTGTGTATAAGAACTAAAATAAATGGGAGAAACCATATAACAAACCAAAATATAATACACACACACACATACACACACAGACACACACACACACACAAATGTTCTGCTACATTTTGTGATTGAATTCCATAGTTCTTTCTCCAAATGTGGAAGAAATTTTGCCTTAGAAAACCATTGGGATTTTTTTAAATTATGTCCTTGCATTGCTATGAAGATCCAAGTCTACTAGAAAAAACTCTCACACACTGTTGTCGTTGCTGTGCACAAAGTTCTCCTGGTTCTGCTCCTTTCACTTAGCATCACATCATGTAATTTTTTTTTTTTTTTTTTTTTTTTTTTTTTTTTTTTTTTTTTTTTTTTTTTTTTTTTTTTTTTTTTTTTTGTTTTTTTTTTTTTTTTTTTTTTTTTTTTTTTTTTTTTTTTTTTTTTTTTTTTTTTTTTTTTTTTTTTTTTTTTTTTTTTTTTTTTTTTTTTTTTTTTTTTTTTTTTTTTTTTTTTTTTTTTTTTTTTTTTTTTTTTTTTTTTTTTTTTTTTTTTTTTTTTTTTTTTTTGTTTTTTTTTTTTTGCAGCCCTTTGGACACAGTTCTAAACTGCTCTCCAGAATGGTTGGAGGAGCTCACAGCTCCACCAACAATGAGTTAGTGTTCCAACTCTCTCCTATCATCTCCATCATTTATTATTTTCCTGTTCTGACATGTTTGCCAATCTAATAGGTGTCATGTGGTATCTCAGAGTTGTTTTGATTTATATCTCTCTAATCAAAAGTGATTTAGAGCATTTTTTCATATGATTATAGATATCTTTAATTTTTTCCTCTGAAAATTGCCTGTTCATATCCTTTGACCATTTGTCAATTGGGGAATGACTTGTATTGTTCTACATTTGACCCAGTTTTCTATATATTCTAGAAATGAGGCCTTTATCCCCAAGATTAGCTGTACAAATTCTTTCCCAAATTACTATGTCCCTCCAAATTTTGGTTGCATTGAGTTTGATTGTGCAAAAACTTTTCAGTTTAATGTAATCAAAATTATGCATCTTGTACTTAATAATGCTTTCTCTCTCTTCTTTAGTCGAAAATTATTCCTTTCTCCATAAATCTGATAAATACACTATTTCTTGCTCCTCCAGTTTGTCCATGGTATCAATATTTATACCTAGATTGTGTACCCATTTGGACTTTTTTCTTGTGTAAGGTGTCAGCCATGAGTCTATGCCTAGCTTCCGTCACACTGTTATCTAGTTTTTCCAATATTTTTTGTCAGTGAGTTCTTATTCCAGAAGCTGGAGTCCTTGGGTTTATCAAACAGGAGATTGCTATATTCATTGCCTACTGTGTCCTGAGTACCTGGAATAGTCCACTTGTCTACCCTTCTGTTTCTTAGCTAGTACCAAGTGGTTTTGATAATTGTTGTTTTATAATACAATTTGAGATCTGGTAGCACTAGGCCACCTTCCCTAGCACTTCTTTTCATTAGTTCCTTTGATATTCCGGACCCTTTGTTCTTCCAGATGAATTCTGGTATTATTTTATCCAGCTCTAGAAAATAATTATCTGATAGTTTAATCGGTATGTCATTTTTATTATATTGGCTTGGCCTAAACATAAGCAACTGATGTTTTTCTACTTACTTAGACCTGACTTTACTTGTGCAAAAATTGTCTTGCAATTATGTTAGTGTAGTCCCTGCATTTGTTTTGGCAGGTAAACTCCCAAATACTTTATAATGTCTACCCTAGCATTAAATGTTTTTTGTCTTTCTCTCTCGTTGTTGGATTTTGTTACTAATATATAGGAATGCAGAAGATTTGTGCAGGCTTATTTTGTAACCTGCAATTTTGCCAAAGTTGCTTATTGTTTCAAGTAGCTTTTTATGTGAATCTCTAGGATTCTCTAAGTATATCATCATATCATCTGCAAAGAATGATAACTCAGTTTCTTCTTGGCCTATTCTTATTCCTTCAATTTCTTTATCTTGTCTAATTGCTACAGCTAACATTTCTAGTACCATATTGAATAATAGTGATGATAATGGACATGCTTGTTGCACCCCTGATCTTATTGGAAAAGCATCTAGCTTATCTCCATTGCATATAATGCTTGCTGAAGGTTTTAGGTAAATATGGCTTATTATTTTATGGAAAGTTCCCTTTATTCCTATGTTCTCCAGAGTTTTGAATAAGAATGGGTGTTGCATTTTGTCAAAAGTTTTTTCTGCATCTATTGGGATAATCATGATGTTTCTGTTAGTTCGTTGTTGATATGATCGATAATAGTAATAATTTTCCTAATATTGAACCAGTCCTGCATTTCTGGTATGTATCCTACATGATCACAATGTATTATTCTCATGATAAGATGCTGTATTCGTTTCGCCAAAATCTTATTTAAATTTTTTTGCATTTTTATTAATTGGAGATATTGGTCTATAATTTTCTTTCTCTGTTTTGTCTCTTCCTGGTTTACATATCAAAACCATATTTGTATCATAAAAAGAATTTGGGAGGACTCCTCCTTTCCCGATTTGCAAAAAGAGTCTATATAGTACTGGATTTAACTGTTCTTTAACTGTTTGATAGAATTCACTTATAAATCTATCTGACCTTGGAGATTTTTTCAAGTCATTGCTCTCTTCTTTCTCTATTTTATTCCTGCAGGCATTCAAAGATATAAAACCTCCCCTAAGAACTGCTTTTGCGGTATCCCATAAGATTTGGTAAGTTGTCTCATTATTGTCATTCTCTAGAATGAAGTTGTTGACTGCTCTCATGTTTTCTTCTTTAATCCATTCCTTCTTTAGGATTAGATTATTTAGTTTCCAATTGATTTTTGGTTTATCTTTCCATGGCTTTTTATTACATATTTTATTGCATTACAATCTGAGAAAGATGCATTGATTATGGGTGCTTTCCTGCACTGGATTGTGAGGTTTTTATATCCTAGTACATGGTCAATTTTTGTATATGTGCCATGCACTGCCTAGAAAAAGGTACATTCCGTTCTATTCCCATTCAGTTTTCTCCAGAGATCTATCATATCTACCTTATCCAGAGTTTTATTAACCTCCTTAACCTCTTTCTTGTTTATTTTGAGGTTACATGTATCAACTTCAGAGAGAGGGAGATTGAGGTCCCCCACTAGTATAGTTTTACTGTCCACTTCTTCCTTCAACTCCCCCAAACTCTCCTCTAAGAATTTGGATGCTATACCACTTGGAGCATGCATGTTTCGTAATGATATTGCTTCACTGTCTATGGTGCCTCTTAGCAGGATATAGTTTCCTTCTTATATCTTTTGAGTAGGTCTGTTTCTGCTTCTGCTTTGTCTGAGATTAGGATTGCTACTCCTGCTTTTCTTATATCAGCTGAAGCACAATATATTCTGCTCCAACCTTTTAATTTTACTCTATGTGTATCCCCCTGTTTCAAATGTGTTTCTTGTAAGCAACATACTGTTGGATTATGGCTTTTAATCCATTTTGCTATCCATCTCCATTTTATGGGGGAGTTCATTCCATTCACATTCACAGTTATAATTACCATCCGTGTATTTCCCTCCATCCTCTTTCCCACAGTTTGTGCTTTTAGCTCTTCCATTTCCCTTACCCTCCTCAATAATTTTCACTTTTCACCACAACCTCCTACAGCCTTCCCTTCCTTCTTTTAGCTCCCCTCCCTTTTACTCCCCTTTACCCTTACTGCTTCTTCCTTCTCTTTTAGCTTCCTCTCCCTTTTCTTCCCCCTTCCCCTCCTAGTGCCTATAGAGGTACTTATGATTATATACTTAAGTTTATTGCTCCCTCCTTGAACCAAACCAGATGAGAGTACCTCTCAACAATGCTCATCTCCCTCCCCTCTTTCCCTCTACTATAATTTTGTACTCCTTTCTGTGAGGCAATTTTCCATTTTCTGTTTCCTCATTTTTACAACTCCTGTTACAATCCCTTTGCATGCTTTAATCATATTTTTAACATGACATCATTTACTTTATACCCATTCCCTCTGTGTATATCCCTCTTACATTTCATAATAGATGTACAGTTCCCAAGATTGACAGGTATCATCTTCCCTTATAGAGAGGTAAACAGTTTGCCCAAATTGAGAAAAAAGTTTTTCATTTTATTTTGTTTTTTTCCCCTCCCGTTTACCTTTTTATGCTTCTCTTGAGACCTGTGTTTGAGGATTGAATTTTCTGTTAAGTTCTGGAATTTTTGTCAGGAAGGTCTGGAAATCCCTTACTCCACTGAATGACAATCTCCTTGCCTGAAATGTTATGCTGAACTTTGCTGGGTAGTTGATCCTTGGCTGTAGTCCCAGCTCCTTTGCCTTAGAATATCATATTTGAATCCCTCCAATCTTTTAACATAGAAGCTGCAAGGTCCTGTGTGATCCTGACTGTAGCTCCTCTATATTTTAGTGGTTTCTGTCTGGCTTCCTATAGCATTTTCTGTTTCTCTTGATAGTTCTGGAATTTGGCAACCATGTTTCTTGGAGTTTTGAGTTTGGGATTCCTTTTGGGTGGTGAACAGTGGATTCTTTGGATGATTATTTTGCCTTCTAGATCTAGCACTTCTGGGCAGTTTTCCTTGATGATTTCCTGGAAGATATTGTCCAGACTCTTTTTTTTCATTATGGCTTTCCCACAGGCTGATAATTCTTAAATGTTCTCTCCTGGATCTATTTTCCAGGTCAATTGCTTTTCCAGTTAGATAGTTTACATTTTCTTCTATCTTTTCATTCTTTAGATTTTGTTTGATTGATTCTTGTTGTCTCATAGAGTCATTAGTTTCTACTTGCCCAGTTCTAATCTTTATCAAGTTGTTTCCTTCAATTAACTTTTGAATATCCTTTTCCATCTGTCCAATTTTTCCTTTTAAGAAATTATTTTCTCCAATTAATTTTTGTACTTCCTTTTCTATTTGTTCAATTTTCTTTTTCAAAGAGATGTTCTCATCAGTGAATTCTTTTTTTTTAATATTTTTAAAATCATTCACCATTTTCTCTTCTATTTCCTTCTTCAGCTGTTCCAGGAGAACTGTTTGTGCATGCAAGCAATTCATGGTCCTTTCTGAAGTTTTAGCTGGAAGTACGGTCTCACTACTGACCTCTCTGGTATATGTGTTTTAGTCTTTTTACCTATAGAAAGAGTCTATGTTTTTTTTTTTTTTTTCCACACTTGTTTTGTTTCTTCTTGTTCATGATGGTGATTGTGTGTTGTGGCTTCTGGTTCTTTCAGTTAGAATCTACAGAACTTGGCATTGAGCTGACTTGTGTGAAAAACGCTAAGAGCAAGTGTCTTTTTATGTTTTTGTTTTGTGTTTCCCTGATCAGCCATGGGGTTAGCTTGTTAATTGTGAGGGAGATCTCCTCAGCTGAACTGAGGCAAAGGCAAGCTCAGGAAATGGTGATCCCAGCTGCCCTATTGTCTTCCTGTTTCCCCAGGAGTGCTGAGGCATACCCAGATCCTAGTGCAAGTTTCCCCCTCTCCTGGGGCTCCTCTCCTAGCACTGAGGCTCACCTGGTTCCTAGTGTGAGATTCTGCCACCCTGAGACCCTTCTCCTTCTGATTCACCTCTGCTACAGTAGGATTAATCCCCTTTAGGTATTTTCTTAGCCTCAGGTGTTATGAGACTATTTGCCCCCTCTGCTGTTCCCAATTATCCAGGATTTTTCTGGGGAAATATTTTATGGTACTTCTGAGGTCATCAACAGGGGAGGAGAGAGCATTTACTGATCACTCCACCATCCTGACTCCTGGAAGTTCAAGTAGGTGAGTTATAGATATTTAATCCGTGGGCTGAAAGTGTCAGGAGCTGCTGTGGCTGATATCTGGAGCTCAGCAGCTGTCACTTTCTATGTTCTGTTGGTCTCTCACCCTGGGCTGCCATTCTGCTGGTCTGCCTACTGCTGTCTCAGGTCTCCCCTGGGCCCTCTCACTTGGCTGCACTGGACATGCTGCACTGTGTGCTGTGGACTCACCTCCATGGAAGAGATCCTTCCCACCGACCTTCCAGTCTGTCCTGGACTGTGAATCTGCCACAGTCTGTCCCCTAGGATTCTTCACCTCCAAAATTTGGTCAGATTCCCCCCTTAGAGGTATCTGAATGAGTTTGTCTAAGAGCTTATGTGAGTCCTTGCTCTCACTCTGCCATCTTGGCTTTGCCACCCCCCCAAAAAAAATATCTTTTGGAGGGCAACTATCACTGATAGTATTTTTTGCCTTTTACATTTCTACTCTTCCCATGTAAATCTGGTATTTGCTACTGATATAATTATTCTAATGATCTTGTCAATGGGAGAGAGAAGATAGAAAAAGATGTTTCTCTTATCCCTCTGCCACCTTTTCCAAGAACAATTCCCTTTCAGATTGTGACAGAGCTCTAATGCTTAAACTGGAATCCTCCAAATTGGAACTCTAGATAGATTCTCTGCTTGATTGGTTGACTCTGAATTAGCTTATAGTGTTTATATGCAGACCAAGACTTGGGAGTTCACATTATAAACTGGGAACAAGATGTCTGTTTATATCATTTGTTCTATATCTTATAGTCAAAACTTGTACCATTCTTTTAAATTGATAAAGTGCTTATTTATTATTACTTCAGAGTTTTGATTGCTAGGCTGTGTAACATTTAGTACCTTATCTAACCCATAGTTGCTGGATCCCATAAGAAAATATCAAGTGTTCAGTCCTATCTTCCCAAATGTCAGTTGGTTCATGTTGCTCTGCAAGTACAAAGCCAAATATGATTGGTTTCTTACCCAAATGATCAGAGAATGATTTCCAGGCAATTCAAAATATTTAATTTCTATGGAGAGAGCAACATGTGTCTGACTTACTCCTGAGATTGAAAGTTTGACATTATTTGCATTTTTGGTGGGGGAGGGTTGGGTGAGGAAGACCTAAAGACAAATATTTTTAAATTTTAATCAGTATCCTTTGAAGCCTTTCAGTCACTTAACTCTGTTTTGGAAGGTAATTGTCATGTTCCTATTTGAGTTTGAGACAGCATTTGACCTATGCCATGTTCAATTTTCTAAAATGCTTTAAAAGATCTCATGGTGCAAGGTCCAGAAAAGCACAAGAACTGAAGCATTCTGGCAGCCCAAGTAACTTTTCTGCATGGATAACGAAGTAAAAATCTATAGCCAATTGATTTTCTTATGGCAATAAAGGTTAAAAGGAGAAAAGATTATATAGACAGTAGGTAGACTCACCTATGACTAGTTCAGTTCCTGGAATATTTGTAGTTATTTCCCAGCTTTTTTTTTTCCTTTGGTATTTTATATTTACCCAGTTATGGCTAAAAACAATTCTTAACATTCCTTTTAAAAATTTTGATTTCCAAATTCTCTCCTTTCTTCCCTCCTTAGAACACCCACTGAGAAGGTAATTTGATATGTCATACATGTGTAGTCATGAAAAACATATCCATAAGTCATGTTGTAAAAGAAAATATAGGCCTCTCCAAAATTAAAAAAGAACCTTCAAGAAAAATAAAACAAATAAAGTATGTTTCAATCTGTATTCAGATACCACCATCTCTTTCTCTGGGGATAGCTAGCATTCTTTATCATAATTCTTTCAGAATTGTCAGACTGTGTTGCTGAGAGTAGTAAAGTCATTCACAGCTGATCATCTTACAATATTGCTGTTACTTTGTACACAGTATACTTCACTTTGCATCAGCTCATGTAAATCTATCCACATTTTTCTGAGCATACCACTCATTATTTGTTTTTTTTTTATTTTAAAAGAATATTCATTTATAAAATACTTGAATTTATCTAAAATTACATGCATAAGTATTTAATTTTAATAATCAGGGAGCAGCAGCAGAAACTTAAATATGATAAAGGCTATCAACAATAAATACAAATGATGTTTTTAGTGCAAAGAGGGCAGAAGGATTTCTCAAAGATAATAAAAGACATTCTAATTTGTAGAAAATCCGATCTAGCTCTATGCAATGGATACAGTTAATCTCTATTATATAATACAATCATTAGGATGAAATGACTTTTTACAACTCACATCTATTTAAAATGTTCTTAATTGGATTGTTCATTCCTCCCTTGTCACTTCATATGCTCAGCAAAATCGAGAGGGCAGCATGGAACTGAGTGTAGGTGACTATAACCTGCTGAAGCTTCTCTTTATCTTTGCTACAATGGCAAATAGTTATTTTTTTCCCATGAAGCTGCTGAGAAAATCATCTATTTCCATTTACCCTGGGAGAAATCCTCTGTGAGCGTGTCTGATTCCTCTTCTGCCTTGTTGGTGGCCACCTTCAGCCTCACCTGGTAGGCACTTGTGTGGCAGTTCTAGCTAACCTCACTCTGCCTTTGATTTTTTAGGTGGATAAGGTATTTGATGTTCTTTACCAGTCAGTAATGACCTGCTTTAAGCAGGGGCAGAGCTGAGAAATGCTTAAGGAATGCTACTTGTTCATACACATCTGTTAACTGTGACATGCTGAACTCTGAGAGTTCTGGAAATGCATGAGGGATATCAAGCATCTTGTAAACACTCTCATTTTGGCTTGTCACTATCGGGGTATCTCTGGTGGGAATAGGCAAAGGCAGAATGGAGAAAAAAACCATAGGAGGGAACAGTAGGCTTGGGTGTGGAATAACTTGAGGCTGGAGAAATGGTGTCAGTAAATGAGACAGAAGTCATGGGTCTCTTTCCTTCTTGTGGAGGGTATGAAGGGAGAAATGGAAAACTCTGAGCAGCATAAGGGAGTATTTCCATTGGATCACAGGTATGGCAATTCTGAGCTAGGAACCAAAACCCAAGGATTCTTCCAAAACTCGTTCAAGAGACTTTAAATAATTTTTCCAAGATCATAGTACATGGTAAAATTGTTTACTTATGGACAGGTAACATACATTCCATGTTTATCTATTAAATGTTGTATTGGAGGGTAAATAGCAATCAATGCTTTTTCCTGAAGAAATTGAGGAAGAAGATATTAATGTTGATTGTAAGGTTGTTTACTGTGAATGGTAATTTGTACTCCCCATCTTTCTGTATTTCAGCTATACTGGCATGTCCGCAGAGCAGGAATTCTATGACCTGCTGCCTCTACAGCTGGAGGCTGGCGAGACACTCCTATCCCCTTCCTCCCTCCCTAACTCCACTGTGATCACAAGTTCTGGTGTGCTCCTCCTCACCCTGGGACTGCCACCCTGGACTGTGACTCAGATCTGATTATAGGCAAAGTAGCAGAGTGGTGCCTTAGTTCTAGCAAAGAAACTCCTGTTATCTCATTCTGACCTGTTTTTTCAAGCCCTTACCATCTATGAGCTGAGAGATCCAAAAGCAACTGTTAGCACTGCTGATTCCATGAGTCACAAGGCATGCTTCTGGTTTGCTTTGTCTGTGTTGGCACAGCCTGCGATGAACTGTGTTCCTCTCCCACCCTGATGGATCACAACTTTCCTGCTGACCTTGGGCTGAAAAATTATTTCACTCCAGTTTTCTACCACTTTAGAATTTGTTTAGACTCATTAAAGGTGTTTGGAAGTGTTTGGGGGAGTTCTCAAGTGAGTCTCTGCCTTTACTGAACCATCTTGGTTTTGCCTCCAGAATTACTTTTAGTTGGAGTTACCATTTGGAAACGTGATAAACTGGTTTTTAGTGATGATCACTGATTGGCTTTTGAGGTTTTATAATGTGGAAACTGAACAATTGATGGCTCCACTGTTGCTGAGCCAGAATTGGGTGAGCATACAAAAAGGAAGTCACAACCCACCTCTTCTCCATTTTGTTTTCTACTGTGGCTGCAAAGAGGCAAAACCAAGCATTGCACTCTAAAGGTGGACAGGTAAGACCTCTACTCAGATAAACTAAGGTGCTTATTCCTTATTGATCTAAGGCGAATTATTATTTCAAGATGGAAATCTAAGGAACCTTGTGAGGCTGAGACATGCAAAGATTTTATTTCTAATTTCATCAGACGTAAATGGCAGTGATGTTAAGTGGACAATAGAGCAGGGGTGTCAAAAGGCCATGTGAAAGATAAGAAGCTTAAGAACAGCAACTCAAGAGCTATGACATCTCCAGGGAATTAGATCCTTGGTGACCCCTCAAAAACAGCTGGGTTTGAAATGAACAAGTTCATGGACCCTCCAATACAAACTGGGTCATCCACATATCAGGGAAATTCAGCTAAGAAGATCTCAGTCTGGATTCCATGAACAGGAAAAAGGACTCAGTGCTAGGAGTTATGAGGTACCCCTCATTTCAATGGACTCTGTCCTTGTGTCTCCGTGATCTCTCTCTCTCTCTCCCTCTCTCTCTGTCTCTTTCTTTCTCTCTCTCTCTCTCTCTCTCTCTCTGTCTCTGTCTCTCTCTCTTTCTCTCTCTCTCTCTCTCTCTCTCTCTCTCTTTTTGTCTCTCTCTGTCTCTCTCTGTTTCTCTGTCTGTCTCTCTCTCAGTGTGTGTCTGTGTGTGTGTGTGAAAGAGTGACACAAAGATAGAGACAGAGAGACAGAAAGATGACAAAGGAGAAGAGTGGAGATGAAAGTAGGGGAGAGAAAATGAGGAAAAAGGGGTAAGGAGAGAAAGGGAGGAGAAGGATGAGAATGGGAAAGGAAGAGAGAGTTCAAAGGAAAAAACAAAAAATAAAATGAAGCAAGGGAAATTAAGTAAGAAATATCTGATTCCCATTTGGATTTATAAAAAAAAAAAAGACTTAAATATACATTAAATCAAGTCTCTTACACAGCAAGAAGTAGCCCCTCTTGGACACTACTCACAGTCAAGTGGACATGCAATTTGTTTGTCTCTTTCAAGTTTGCCCTAACTTGTGAAAGTGTTTTCCTGCATATCAAGTGCTTCAATGTATGAAACTCCTGAACAAAACTTCTGAAGTTATAGAATGCTATCATGACTTCTGGCTTCTCCTTCTCTCTTTGATGATTGCTATTTTTTTTCTCTTTATTCCCATTAATAGCTGGTTGCTTTTCTCAGAGGAAGAAGATTGAAAGAATAGACTGTAAGTAGTGACACCTGCTTCAGATCACACTGGCAATTAATTTTTTTCACCACTTGCTTTGACATTTTCTTTTCTTTCCGTTTTTTTAAATTTTAAGTGAAAGAGAACTATAAATTGAGGTAGCTTGGTTAGGGAGTGGTAGACACAGATTGGTTTTACTAATCTATGAATTTGTTTCTAAAACATTTTATCATTAATTAATAGAAAAGGGAATAATTTTACACTAATTTTTGTTGTTGTTGTGAAGTAGAAAGAATTTTGGATCTGTAGTCATTGTCTTTATCACTTGTTTTCTTTTTGACCAAAGGGTCAAAAAACATCTAAGGCTCTGTTTCCTCATCTGCAAAATGAAATGATTGGACTAGATAATACATGTGGCCAATCTGAACTCTACACTATATCGTTGGAAGAGGAAAATTTATGTAACACTTCAACAGAAGGTAGTGGTCTTTCTAAAATATTCTCCCCCTCATCTAAAAGGAAGCATTTATCTTTTTCTCTATTTTTCTTTCTTTATTCACTGTTCCTTAGCTATTATTTACTTCTTTTCTCCTTGTTCTTTATCTCCTATCTTCCCAAAGCTATAATGGTACAATAGTAGAGAGGATGGTAAAATTAGTGGTCAAGATCATTGATTTTGTTTTGTTTGGGGAGGGGAGAGGTCAAGGATAATGACTATGATACCATTCTATCACTTCACCTAAAAATCTTGATTTTTCTCTTTCTCTGTTTCTCTCCATCTCTCTGTCCCTGTCTGTCTCCCTCTCTCTGTGTGTGTCTTTCTTTGTCTCCCTCTCACATATACACACCACAAAAACCTTGCAAAAAAAGTATGACTTTCTATATATAACATATTATTCTATATTATTACTAATATTAGTTTCTAAACAAAAAAAATCTGCATGACTGTGTATGTAAACAGAACATTTAGTCAAATCATATTAAATTTCTTTTTGATTGATATATTTTCAACAGTTATTCCAATGATCTCCTCATAAATAAATATTGTATTTCATAATATATTCCATTTCATGCTATTCCATTTCATAGGATAATATGTATCATATTCCACTAGGATTCCACTAGGTTGGCTTCTTGTAAGTGACTACTTCTACCATTTTCATAGGTGACATATGAACTGAAAACCTGGACTCACTTTGTCATATTGTATAAGTCAGTTTTCAAGTCAATGTATTAAGCAACAGAAACAATAGAATAAAGTATAAAAGGTTACTATAAAACCAAGATGAAAAATATTTCTGAAAATAACTCTACAAAACTGTGTGTGTATATATGTGTATGAGTGTGTGTGTGTGTCTGTGTGTGTGTGTAATAATAAGCACCCTGACATATTCAGGAGGGCCTACTATCACAGATTCTTTGATCTACTTTTCTAAAAGGAAAGGCAACTTTTGAGGGGTCAACAATCTCCTTTAATCAAGAACATATATCATTCATTTAATTCAGGGGAAAACATCAGCTCCCTGAATTTCAGAGAAATGCAAATCAACAGATATGGCATCCAACTGTGTGACATAAGCATTGCATATAAATCAACAGACAGATCCAACTGTCTGACCATTACATACGTACATACTCACCAGGGAGAGAAGCACCAACATATGAGTTTTCAAAAGCGTGGAGGGGTGGTTGATGTTAGCAGCTTCCTGGAGTCTCATCTGGCCAAATAAACACTTCCATACACTAAGCCCCAAAGTAAAACCACACCCTCAGAGTATTTATACATTTTTAGAGCCTGAGGGCATCACAATCCTTGAGAACAAGTATTTCATTAGAAAGTTAATGAGCAGCGTGACCCTTCCTACAAATTTTCCCTAATCAAACTCTCTGGACCTATGCCAGGAAACTGAATCGCTTCCATTTGAACTGTCTTAGGAAGATTCTGAGGATCACCTGGCAGGATAAGGTACCAGACACTAAAGTCCTTGCTCAAGCTGAACTGCCGAGCATTCAAACTATGCTTCAGAGAGCACAATTTCAAGCGGTTGGCCATATTGTTCAAATACAAAATGTATGCTTGCCAAAAAGATGATTTTATGGAGAACCCACATGAGGCAATTGATCACATGGTGATCAGAAGAAGTAATGCAAAGACACTCTCAAGGTCTCGCTAAAGAATTTTGGATTTCACTGTGCAATATGGGAGACACTGGCACAGGACTGCTCAGCATGTCATGCCCACATCAGAAAGGGTGCTGTGCTCTTTGAGCAAAGCAGAATTGAGACAGCACAAAGTAAATGTAGGATGCACAAATTTGCATCTCAAACATGCATATTGACTATGCTCAACCTGTGATGGAGCATTCTGAGCTTGCATTGGTCTGATAAGTTACAATATGACACACTGAAATTTCACTTTATCGTAGAGATGGACAACAACCAACCAATCAAAGTCTCCTAAATGGGCAGGCCCCTTAATGGGTGGGGAAGATGTTTAATCACATTAAAATAATTCACAATACAAGCACGTGTACTGTTTCTAGTTAAAAAGACTCTTGTTTCTCTACTTCACTCCTAGTCAAGACTTTTGGTTGATAAAGGGAAGATTCAATCAGAGGCCCTTGATGATACTAAAACAAAAACAGCAAAAGATTCTACTTTGCTTACCATCACAGTTTTTGTGTGTCTGTGTGTGTTTATGTATGTAAATACACACACACACACACACACACACACATATATATATATATTCATGTATTTGTATATGTATATGAACAAATGGATTTAATGGAATTAAGAGCTACTCTTTCCCATTATCTTCTATTTTTTCATTCTTTTGTAATTTCTTGGTTTCTCATAAAGTCATTACCTTTCATCTGCTCCATTCTAATTTTTAAAGAACTATTTTTTTCAGTGACCTTTTGAATCTCTTTTTTCCATTTGACTAATTCTGTTTTTAAAGAATTCCTCTCCTCTTTGGCTTTTTTGGACCTCTTTTGTCAATTGAGTTAGCCTATTTTTAAAGGTTATTTTCTTCAGCATTTTTGGGGGTCTCCTTTAGCAAGCTGTTGACTCACTTTTCATGATTTTCTTGCATCACTCTCATTTCTCTTCTCAATTTTTCCTTCACCTCTCTTATTTGACCTTTAAAATCCTTTTTGAACTCTTCCATGGCCTGAGACCAATGCATATTTATTTTGGAGGTATTGGATCCAGAAGCCTTGTCTTTCAATCTTCTTCTGATGGTACACATTGTTCTTCCTCATCCGAAAGGATGGAGGAAAAGTATCTGTTCACCAAGAAAGTAGCCTTCTATAGTCATTTTTTTCCCCTTTTTTGGGGCATTTTCCCAGTCAGTTACTTGACTTTTGAGTTCTTTGTCAAGAGGAGGGAATACTCTGGGGGCCTGTAGGTTCTCAGTTCCTCTAATGTGGCACAATCAAGAGAGAGGAGTTACTCCTCTCTTGGCTTGAACTCTGGTCTGGGAGCAACCACAGGCACTCTGTTCTGCCCAGGATCTGCCTGCAGGGTTCCCTCTCCAGAGTTTCAACCAGCTCCACAGACAACTCTCTTCCTCAACCCAGGAGAGACATTCAGCACTGCGATCCAGATCAGTTGCTCAATTCCCCCAGAGTCATTAGGTGAAGGGCTCCAAAAAAGGACACTGCTGCTGCAGTGGCTGCTGCTGGCAAGTCCAAACCACATTCCCTTCTCACTCAAGTGAAAGAGCTTTCTCACTGACTTCTGAAGCTGTATTTTGCACTTGTGTGTTGAGTAATCTGGGATTTGCTGCTACCAGTGGTGCCCTGAAGCCTGTTTTGTGTGCTGTCCCTACCACACTGTGTGGCTCACACTGGGCTGCCCTCTGCTCTGTGCCCTATGGGATAGACCTTTCCTGTTGGCCTTCCAGGCTGCCTTGGGCTGGAAATCTCTTTCACTTTGTCATTTTGTGGCTTTTGCTGCTCTAGAATTTGTTTTGAGTAATTTTTTATGGGTATTTTATGGCCTATGTGTGGTCACTTCTACAGGTCTGTCTTTGTACTCCACCATCTTCCCTCTGCCCCTTACTCTTCCCTCTGTATAAAATATTGGTTTCTTAAATCTGTGCCACAGGACATCTTTCGATTTACCTGAAGAAAATTGAATGAAAATGCTTGCATTAACGTCTTGAAATTTATTTCCACAGTTGTTCATCACTTTCCTCTGCTCCTGTAAGAAGAAAAATCATGTGAGTTTCTATAAAAGGCCTTCCTGACTTTGAAAATGCAAATAAGCAATGAAAAATTAGCATTTAAAAACTATTAAAAGTAATCATTTGGATCTTACTTTCTGAATGATTTTTTCCATTGAAAGAATGAAAAGATTTAGTAAAGAAATTTTAAAATTTTATGTTAATATCCTCTGTTCATAAAAAAAGGATTTAAGAAATGGGAGATGGTGATGAAATCAAAGTAGACACTTATTATAGCTTTGTTTATCTTATATCCTGTGGTAGAATATAAATCATTGTCTCACTAAATCTAATAATAAAACATTTTATCCAGTTATATGGAATTATTTTTAAAAATATTTAAAAAACAGAATATATCAGTCATCTGAGATTGGAGGAAGAATGATTTTTTTTTCTCCTTGAAAGTTAGAAAACAATTTGTTATACTTTAAACAGGTATTTAATATTCCCATTTATGTTGAGATGTGGTACTTACACTGTACCTGAGTAAACATCTGCATCATATCCAGTTATAGTTATTACTGTTTGTATATTCAAGGCATAGCACATGCTGTATAAGTAAGGAGACAAAGCAATGATAAATGATTTTTATTAGCACTGTAACTCCTAGAGGTAAGGAGATAAATAAGCTGCAATAAATGGGTTCTGGAAGAAGAGGTCTTTGACAGGGAGATGCTTGTTACTACAAAATCTTGTTATATTTTACATAGCAAATAAGTTTTATATTAATAACATTTGCAAGGTGTGCATCTGTAAGGTCTGGGCTAGAAATTTAATTTACTTGTCTGACTTTACTAGGATTCAAACACAATTTCTGTATCTTCCTTTATGCCAGATTTTTTAAAAAGATGGAATTTAGTATTTAAATGGAAAAATTATGCCAAATGACAAAGACTGAGTTACATGCCCTCCCCACCAAAAACAAAACAAAACAAAACAAATCAGCCAAACTAAATAGGTTTAGTGAGAAAGAAAAAATGAAGAGAGAGTCAAAACCTGGGTTCTAGTCATTTACAGACTATAAAATTTGTCTGTATCATTTCATCTTTCTATCCAAAGCTATTTCATTAATATTTTTAAATAAAAAAATGCTGAAGCATATGCTGAGAAATGCCTTCTTCAGCTCAAAAAAAGTCTGAGTTTGTAAGTCAAAATGTAATGGTCCAAATTTCCTTCCTTGAATATTGCAAATGCTTAATACAATTTTGCTGAATTGAATTTTAATTGTGTTGTTTTTGTTGTGCTGAATCTTGTTGCTGCAGATTGGTCACAGGTATTGGGAAATACCTTCTATGAACACACTCTGTGTCTTCCATGATCTGGAATGCTTTTTTTTTGTTTGTTTGTTTGTTTGGAGACAGACAGCTGTGTGGATGGTACCAACAGGAAAGTGGCCAATAGGAATTTTATGAATCAGGTGATTGTTCTATCTACAAGCAATCACCCGAGGGTTTCAAACATGGGAGACCAGAGTTAGAGTGAAAGTTTTTGAAGCTTCATTTAGGTACATCAGTTATACTTGACAAGGGATTTGTTTAAGTGATCAAATGCAGGTTCACCCATAAAAAGATGGAAAAGAAGCAGCAAATTTAATATTTATTATTAAAGAAAAAGCATTAGGAATTGGGAATAGCTAGATTGAAAGGAAGGAAGTTGAGAAGGTAAAAATGTCAAGGAAGCTTTCCTTGTTGAAAGGAAGTAAGATAGATAAACATAGCACATTTAAGGGGTGCTAGCATAGATTTGTTCTTGATTTGGTGAGACAGGAAAGATACTAAAAAGGGTTAATAATTTTTCTTTATTCTAGCCTAGTTTTCTTAGAAGAGGATTACTAATAACAGGAGCACCAACTCCTACAGCAGTCCTTAATTACCCTTGTCACAGGGGCTGGTGAGAAGGGGGGTGGCAACTACTCCTGTGGCTCGATGGGATCAATCAAGACAGGCACAACTTATACTTCTCCTGAATCCTCTCAAGCCTCAGTAGGGGCCAGTTGAGGCAAACACAGATTCCCCCCAAGCCTTGATGGGGCTGATTAAGGTACCCACAGCACTCCAGTTTGTGCACTTGACCCTAAGTTTTCTCCCTAGCATCAATGGGGGCCAGTTGAGGCACACACAATATTTGTGCATTCAACCCTAAGGGTTCTCCTTTCACTGTCTAGTGACCATATGTTTTATAGATCAACAGACAAAGAAAACATATTGCCAATCATAGCCTCACAAGTTACATCACCTCATCCCTGTGTCTCCCTGCACAGTTGCACTAGATGTTTATATCATTTACCATTCTATAACTCTTCACAAGCATGGTTGAGATGTTTTGAATCACAACTGTAGGAACTCACATCTAGTACTTGGAAACTGAAGATTGTTATGGCTATATATCCTGGGAAACTGAACTGAGAAATAATCACCGAAAAATCACTTAATACATGTTAAAATCCACCTTACTTACACTAAAATTACCTTACATACAAGAGATTAGGCTGATGTTGGTGGCTATATGTGACAGTTCATTTCCGTAACTTGTGCCTCAGAATCAAAGCTGTTTACTCACAGAGATCAAGTACAATTTTAGAAGTTTCTCACTTTTTAATACTCTACATAGCTCATTTTTTTTTCCCTCCAAGAGAAATCCTAGCAGTGGCAGAATTTGACTTTATATCATTCCCTTAAAGGAGTGTCAATTTCCATGTTACTGAGTTTAATGTTGGGGGAAAATAAATGTGTTTATTATGTAAAAGAGAAAACATGAAAAGAATTTACAAATAAGACAGTCAAGAAAAATTTCCCCATGAGTAAGCCACACTTTTTTTTAGAAAACCTCCATTGTCATTCCTATGTGAAAAGAATGCATAAAAACACAATGCAGATTATGAAAGACAAACTTGACTGCTTCTGTCACATAATTTTAAATATCAAATATAATCATTGAAAGTAGAATTAAAAGAAAATATGCAGATTGGAAAAAAATCTTCAATAACTGTTTGATAAGATATTGGTTTTTGAAATCTAAAAAGTGAAGAATCATGTCTCCATGAGCAAGCAATCAAAAGGCATAATTTTTCAAAGAATGTAGATGGCCAATAGCTGTCAAGAAAATAAAAGTTCTTGAAATCAATGGCAATTAGAGAAATGTAAATTTCAAAACTCTAATATATGACCTCATACATGTCAAACTGACACTAATGAGAAAGATAGGGAATTTCAATGTCTATGCATCTATCAGGAAACCTGCATTCACTGCTATTTGAATTGTGAATTAGTCTAATGTTCTGGAAAACAATTGTGAATTAAGTGATAAAAGATCTTAAATCATTTGTACTCTTTCCTCTAGACATCAAAATATAGTATTGGATTTATACTCTAATGATTTCAGTGGCACAAGGGAAAAGAAAATCTATTTGTTCCTCCACCTACAAACCCCCCCTCAAAAATTCAATTCTTTAATCTCTGTAAGATTAGAGATGCAGGATTCTTGTCTCAGTAAGAAAGCATAAGAGATTCAGGGGTTTGATTTATGGTTTTTTTTTGTTTTGTTTTTGTTTGTTTGTTTGCTTTGTTTTGCTTTGTTTTTGCTGATAGCAACAATCCAAAGTGTATCTACAATACCCTGAAAGGTATTTAAGGGCCAAAGTTCTGGTGCATCTCAACTACTCAGCACTGATGAAGGCATACTGATCTGTGCTAAGGACAAGATTCTAGAGAGGCATACTGAAGACTTCTGCAGTTCACTGAATGGACTATTATCAATCAAAGTTGAAACCAATGAATTTATACCTCAGATTGAAGTCAATCCTTCTCCAGTCAAACTTCCAAATGAAGATGAGATTTCGAATGCCATTAGGCTCCTCTCATGTGGTAAAGTACCTCATGCAGATTCTGTTCCAGCTGAGATTTACAAGATGGATGTCTACCGCTCATATAAATGCTGATGTAAAGTTTCCAGGTTATATGGCAAGAGGGGATTATCACCCAGGAGTTCAAGGATGCTTCCCTAGTCCAATTCCATAAAGGGAAAGAAAAGTAGATGTTCTGTGAGAATCACAGGTGATTCTCACTGGCAAGATTCTTGCCAGTGTCTTCCTTAATTGACTACTCCTTCACTTGGAAGATGGTCAACTCCCTGAGTGCCAGTGTGGCTTCAGAGAGGGCTAAGGATGGTCAATATGGTGTTTGCAGCCCAGCAAGTTCAGGAAAAATACCAGGAGCAGAATACAGGTCTGTATACAAGGTTGATTGACCTGACAAAGCATTTTTATACTATTAGTTGTGAGGACATATGGAAGATCATGGTAAAATTTGCTTCCAAGAGAAGTTCATCAGTATTATACACAAGCTTCATGATGCCATGGTTGCATTGGTTATGGATAAAGGATGATTCTCTCACAATTCCATAATGAAGAGTGAGGTGAAGCAGGGCTGTGTGCTTGCTCCCATATTTCTTAGCATGATGTTTTCTGAGATGTGAGATGTTTTCTATTAATATGAAAACATTATTGAGTTCATCTCCTCTACTTATGGTAAATAATTTAACTTGAAAATGCTATAAGACAAGAATAAAGTGGAGGGACAGTTGGTGAATGATTTTTTTTGTTCTCAAATGATTGGGTATCCAACAGAGCCTCTAAGGCTGAGATGGAACAAAGTACTAATCAGTTCTCTGCCACTTGTGCTACTTTTGATGGACAATTAGCATCAATAAAATAGAGACTCTCTGCTGATCAGCACCGCATTATCTATACATGGAACCATTGGTTAAAACAAATGAAGAAATTTTGAAAGCTGTGGATGTGTTCGCTTACATTGGCAGTATGCTTTCCAGAGATATCCACATAGATGATTAAACTGATTCACAAATCACAAGAGTTAGCTAAGCATCTGGGAAGCTCCAGAAGAAAATGTGAAGAGGAAGACATATTAAGATCCCTATCAAACTGATGGTCTACAGAACCATTGCACTGACTTCATTGTTGTATGCCTGGGAAATCTAGACAGTTTATTAGCACCATGCCAGAAAATGGAACTGCTCCAATATGAATTGTCTTGGGTAGATTATGAAGATTACCTGGAAAGACAAGATACTAGACACTGAGGTCATCCCTCAGACTGAATACCAATGGGTTGGCCATATAGTCCAAATGCCAAACACCTAAAAGACTATTTGATGGATAACTCATAGAAGCACTCAAATGGAGGTCAGAAGAAGAGGATGTGTAGTCACTCTCAAGGTATCTCTGAAGAGCTTTAGTATTGATTGTCAGACATAAGAGACACTGTGAGCAAAGTAGAATTGCAGCAGCTCAAAAGAAACATGTACAAATCTAGATATATCTTTATACTGAATTTTCAAATGAACTCTTTGTACCTGAGCTCTATAGATCCTTCCCAGGTTTTTTTGGTCTGATCAGCCACAGTGGCACACTCTGTTCCCTGACTTCAAGGGCTACTTCGAGTATGAAGTACAAAGAACTTATCTTTAATCAAAAATGGACATAAAATATGTGACTATGGTTAGGGGAATTGCTGAGCAAGCATATGTGAAAAATGTGATATTATTGGTTGATAAGGAATGATTTCTTCTGAAAGCAGAGCACTCATATTCTTTGACCATTTATCAATTGCAGAATGGCTCCTCTTGTAATTTTTAATCATATAATTATAATATATATTATATAATATAAGATATATATTATATAATATATATTATGTATATATAATTATATTAATTATATAAACAAGAAATGAGAATTCTATTGGAGAAAACTGTTACATTTTTTTCATTAAATTCTTCTGATTTTGTCTGCATTTGTTTTACTCATGCAGAAAGGTATCTAAATGATCCAATGTATGGAGCACTATATCTAGAGTCAAAACTGTCTGAGTTCAGAACTAAACTCAGATGCTTAATAGCTGTATAACCTTGGTCAGATCATCAATTCTCCCAGTTTGCTTGAGTTTCTTCATCTGTAAAATGGGGATAATAATAACAGTACTTACTTCTCAAAGTTGTTGTAGGGATCAAATTAAGTTGTAATTTAAAGTACTTAGCACTGTGCTGACATGTAGTAAGATAAATAGAAAGATAGATACACATATGTTTACACACACATACACACACATATATATATACATATAAATATATATATATATGAATATGTATCATCATATACATATACATGTGTGTATGGTTTGTTGCCCATTCTCAGAAAGGACCAAAATGACACCATTATATTGAGTTTAAGGTGCAATGTGTACAGCTGTGGCTGATCAGAGCAGTAAACTGGGAAGACTACTACAGGTTGGGAACAAATAATCTATATGAACATTTAGAGTGGAAATGTTTCTATATTTGCCCATTTCACATTTCTTTTGAACTACTGAAATTCTGCTTTGATCACAGAGTACAGCAACTACTTTGATATGCAGCATGCTATGCTGGATAGTCCTGTGCCAGTGTGTCTCATAGCTCACAATCTATTCTAAAGAAAATTTATAAATTTAGAAAACTTAGAAAAAAGAATTTCTAAGAAAATTCTTCAGAGAGACTTTGAGAGTGTCTTTGCATTGCTTTTTCTGATTTCCACAAGAATACTTGCCTTGTCTGTTGTCCATAAAATTGCTTTTTAGGGCAATGTATGTTTGGCACTCAAATACTGTGGATAACCCACCAGAATTGTACCCTTCTCAATGGACTTTGAATGCTTGGCAGTTCAGCTTAAGAAATGACCTCAGTGACTGCTAACTTATCTTACCAGATGATCCTCAGAATCTCTCAAAGACAATTCAAAGGGAAGCGGTTCAATTTTCTGGCACGGTGCTGGTAAACTGTCCAGGTTTCACAGACATACAACAATGAAATCAGCACAAGGGCTCTGTAAACTTGCAGTTCAATAGGCAGTCTAATACTTCTCTCCCACACTTTCCTTCAGAACATCCCTGAAACTGAGCTAGCTCTGCCAATTCATGAGTAAATTTCAACAACTGTGCGAAATCTCTGAAGAGTATACTGCCAAGGTAAGTGAACATGTTCACAACATTCAAAATTTCTCCATTTTCTCTAACTGATGGTTCCATGTATGAATGATGTGGTTTTGGATGGAGGAGGACATTTGTTTTTTGGGGATTTTTTTGGTGTTAACTTTCAGTCCAAAATTAGTACAAGTAACAGAGAATTGATCCATTTCCTATTGAATCTCAGTCTCAGGGCCTGTGTTGATTGAATGATAAACTGAGAACAAAAAGCCATACACTAACTCTCCTTCCACTTTAATACTGTCTTGTGATCTCTTCAGGTTAAATGATTTACTGTCAGTACAGTCGTTTACCTTAATTTTTTTCTTTTTTATTTGAAGGTGTCTGGCAACATCATGGAAATCACCATAGTGAAAGAAAGAGGAAGCAAGAGTACAATTGTGCTTGACTGCACTAGAAAAGCATGAGAGCCTTACCTAGAACCTGGGCAAGCATGCTGACATGAAACTGGAGTACAATATTGATGGATTTCTCTGGACAATCATATTTTGCTATAATTTTCTGAAAACCCTCATGACTTGACGAAGTCAAAAAGCCTTGGTTAGATCAACAAAAGCTGTGTTCTGATTTCTGTGCTGCTCCTGTCACTTCTCTTGAAGTTGTCAAGCAGCAAACAATGTGTCATCTGTTCTTCAGTCATTTCTTTTGGTTAACTCTGGTTGATGACCATCTTTGAGGTGAAGGATCAGCTGAATAAGGAGGATTTTAACAAGAATCTTGCTGGCAATGAATGAGAGATAGCCCACTTTAGCCAACTACTATTGTCACAGTATATTCTATTCCTCCTTTCCTTTATAGAAGTAGATAATGGAGACATTCTTGATCTACTGGAGCATAACCTTCTCTTGCCAAATAGCTTGTAAAATTTCTGTCAGTTTTTGAATGAGTAGTGGAACCCTGGCCTTATAAATCTCAGATGGAATAGAATTAGCAAAAGGAACTTTGCCATAAAAGAGGAGCCTAATGGCTTCAAAAACTTCTTCATTTGGAAGTTTGGGTAGAGAGGGATTGACTTCAACCTGAGATATAAGGTCAAAGGCTTAAGCATTGATTGATGATGGTCTGTTGAGAACACAATGGGAGTGTTCAGCCTGCCTCTCCAGGATCCTGTCTCAATTAGTAATGAATGTGGTTTCATCAGCACTGATTAATTGAGATACCCTATCTTAGGCCCATAAATACCCATGAGGTCACTGTAGATCAACTTTGGATTATTGTTATCAGCATAAAACTAAACCTCAGCTACCTTCTTACTGAGCCAAGAATCCTGTATCTCTATAAACTTCATTTGCAATTTTCGATAAGAGTTAAACGCTACCTTCTTGAAGACAGTTGAACTATCTTGCTGGCAAACCCTGTGGAGTTCTCTCATTTTCATTTAACAGTTTCTAAATTTCCCTATCATTTTTTTTAAAGCCAAAGAAAACAAAGTTTATTAAAGATTCACCAAATTGGGTTGCTTCTTAAGGAGCCTAGGCATTTGTAAGGCTTGTATTCACAAGCGGGCCAAATAGAATCCCAGCTAGACAAAGTCTGAGCTGGATTGAATCTGAGCGCCTTCATGGAGGCAAGATGGAACTTAAATAGAGAAAAGAGTATAGGAGGGATCTGGGGGGTGGTCTGGTAGTCCAGAGTGATGGGAGGAGGAGTTTAGGAAGGGTCTTGAGGAGAAGTCCAAGGAGGGTCAAAGGCTGGAAACAGTTGGAGGCTATCAGGAGATATCAGACTAGAGGGGTGCCTAGGTGGGAAGCAGGTGGGGCAATCAAGAGATAACAGACAATGGTCACAGAATTGAGCATGAAAAGTCAGGGTCTGTGGGGAGATACAAGGAGAGCTCAATTTGAGCATGAAAAGTCAGATTAAGTGAGAAGATTCCAGAGGAGCTCAAGGAAGTTCCCAGAGTCTGAATCTCATCATTCCCCTACTCAAACAGCTGAAGGTCTCAGCTTCTGAAACTTCTTCCTGCTGGCAAGGGACGTAGAGCTGTCCCTGCCTTGATGGGTTCTGTTTAAGGGGTCAGATTTCAGAACCTGGGTGGTGCCAGGTCCAGTGGGCTGGAGATCTTGGATTCAGAGGGAGGTTGGTACATAGCCTGTGCTGTCATCTGGAAGTTGATGGCTTACACTCTAGAAAAGACAAACCTGGCAAGGAGGTTAGGCAAACATACACCAAACAGGTACAAAATGAGTCTAAAGAAAAGACAATTTCCCTGGCATAAAAGATAATTTCTCTGGAGAGAATTAAAGATGACTATGGCAAGGCTAAAACATAGAAGGGCATGTTTGATAGGGTAGTTTTTTTTTTGTTTGTTTTTCCTGTCAGATATCCCCTTTCTTTCCAGATTGCTCCATGAGTATGTAGAACAAGGAAAGCACATTTTGAGTAAGTAAAAACATCAACTGGCCTGGGGTCAGGTCCTAAGGAGTAGGTTAAGACTCCCAAAGCCTGTCCTTTCCTTTCATCAACATACAGAGTGAAAGGTTTTCCCAGATTGGGTAGGTCTAGTGCTGGGGTGGTGTTCAAATTAGTTTTCAGAGTCTCAAAACTTTAGCCTGGTCTGAGTCAGTGCCCTGAGTAGGGTCATAAAGGGGTTTAGTAATAAAATGAAAATTAGGAATCCAGAGTCTACAAAATCCAGTCATTTCTAAAATCACTTGTTTCTTAGTGGCTGGAACAGGGATAGACAGGATTGTCCTTTTTCTCTCAGAGGTTAAGGAGAGAGAGGTGGGTATGAGTTCATGGCCCAGATACTTTATGGACTGGCATGCTATCTGGACTTTGTTCCAAGAGACCCTATAGCCTCAAATGCCCAAGAAATTAAGGGCTTCTGTGGCAGCAGCCAAAGAACCTGAGTGGGTGGGGTTACAAATAACATTATCATGCATATACTGAATTAAGCTACTGCCTGCTAGTTTCAGGTGCCTTAAATCCCTTCCCAAAGCCTGGCCAAATAAATGAGGGTTATCTTGAAAGCTTTGGGGCAAGACTGTCTGTGCTAGCTGATACGGACTTGATTCCCCAGGAAAAGTACATTCAAAAGCAAAAAAGAAATTGTGAGTATTCTCCATTAGGCCTTTTAATGGGAAGAATTGCAATGTTGCATGGACATAAACAAGGGACAAGGATTTTATACTTAAGGAATTTTTCAATTAAAGGTTGCAGTCCTTCCCAGGTCTCAGATACTGGCTGAGATGGGGGAGCACTTTAGGGTATGGGAGGCTAACAACAGCTGGGGTGGCAGAAGTAACTCTCTCTGGAATTTCAATGTCCCAGATATTTGGCCTGACTGTCTCCCACACTCTCAAGCAAATCAGGTAAGATGTACTGAACAGAGGCAAAAGGGAGATGGGTGGTTTAACTAGAGAAAATCAGCTCCCCAATGAGGCCAAGACCCTAGGAGCCATAAACAGGGGTCATCCAAAACATCCAGTTCACCCCCATTTCCTTTTTGTGGGACAGCTTTAGCTACAAGCATCTTACAATCTGTTCTGAGAATGGGGCCCTGAAAGTGTTCAACAAAGGCCCTTATGTAAGGTATTTCTATTCATTTTCCCTTTTGGAGGCAATATGATTGTAATTGTAAAAGGATATTACATTATAAGGTCCCAAATATGGGCCACACTTTGTTGTCCTCCAGGTGATAGATACTGAGGCCAAAGTGTGTTGCAAAAGAATATCAACTTTTTCTTTTTAAGGTCTTTAGAGAAGTTAAATTTTTTCCAGTTTTGTAAAATACAGCCCAAAGGCAAATTCTTTGGGATTGATGAATTGTGACCCATTTCTTGATTAAAGATTCACCAAATTAAGTTTCCTCTTAAGGAATGTAGGCATTTGTATTGCTTGTGTTCACAAGCAGGCCAGATAGAATCCCAGCTAGACAGAGTCTGAGCTGGATTGCACTGAGCTCCCTATCATTTTTAAGAAATCAATATTGATATTTGAGAGTGATCTGACCCAGATGAGAAAATGTGGTGCTGTACACCAAATCTCTGAAAATTGCCTCTCCTGCTCTACTGTTACCAACCTTATGTGTTGGCTCAGCTTTCTCTGTTCATGATCAAGAACCACTCTAATCTTTTGTTATTAAACTTTCTGATAATAGTCTTCCTTTGGGGCTACAACTTTCGTTGAATGCAAATGTTTAGTTTGGAGAGGATATGTCTGTGATTGGTACAGCACTCTGTGCTGCACATCACCTTTATTACTCTTACATCCTCTCTATCTCTTCTCCTTGCATTGATAATCTATTACATGTCAATGTTTGCTGTGAGGGTGCATCCATGAAGTTTTATTATATTTTGGTAAATGGAAGACAGGGATGGTGATGAGAAGGTCATGGGACATGCAGATACTCAATAGAGAATGACTATTGTTTTTCTGACACCATTCCTCCTCCAAGGACTCCTTGTCATTTTTTGATAGTCTTTAACTAATCTGCCATTAAAGTCACCCAGAATTTTATACTTGTTATCTTTTGGCACATGGATAAAGGTCTCCAGGTCTTCATAAAATTTTTCTTTTGGCCATCCAAATTTGCCTTCCTTTGGAGAGGCCACGGAAGGGGAGGGGGCAGCAGATAGGGCAGGAGGAGTGGAGTTACCCAGCTAACTGGGTCCCCATTAAGTCAGCTGTGTCTACGCACAGGATTGTGTTTGTGCTTTGTTGCTGAAGAAGACCATGCCATCAGAGAAATGATGACATGACTTTATTTTGAGTGAGGGAGGGCTGTGCAAGATCACCAGCCTCAATTCTCCTCCAAACTAATGATAATGAAGATATTGATGAAGATAAAGAGGTCGCTCTTTTAGTAGTATATCTTTCAGATGTCACTTTTCATCGTGGATCTTAGCACACCAACATCTATACAACATTTACTTATATGCCATTTCTCAAATTTTTTTTTGTTATGTAGAATCAGTCTGTGTAATATCTACTTTTATTGAACATCATTATATTTATGATGACAAGAATGCTTACTTAACCAAGCAAAATAAACTGAAAAAGCTCTACAGATGTCTTTGAATTATATTCCAAAAGTTTCTTTGTAAATCATTTGACGGCAACTTTTTTCCATATAAAACAAAACAAAAACAAAACTTTTGAATGGTTGTGGCTACACCTGTTGCTTTGTTACTTGTCTGTTTCCAGAGGACTTTGAGGTAGGTAAAAATGGTAAAATTGTATGGTCTTATGTTTTGATTAAAACATTAATTGGAATTAAGTAAGGGAGAGTTGCTCAAAGGTGTCAGCCTCACTCTTCCAGAATCCTCTGAGTTCAGTGGCAAGACAAAAGTTAATACAACTGCTGATGGCCTGGGATGCAGTGGATATCCTTGGCATTTTCAATGTCTAACCCAGTTCTAAGTGCTCCACGGTTCCTGCTTAAGCTGCCTTCATGGCATTTAGAACAGTTTTCTCCTTTTCCCATTTCACCAGGGGAAGTATTTACAATCTGGAGGTAGATGCCCCTCCTAAGTCTTGCCTTGTCTACCAAAATTGTTTACCAGGATGTATCTACTGCATATGTTGGAGTCATAGATATGAGCTGGGTGAATCAGGTGAAAACCAAGGGAGTCCCAAAAAGAGCTCAATATCCCTCACACAAGAGATAATAGTCTTCCATGAACACTCTGCACTCTACAAAAATACACATATCTATAGAGAGACATAAATTCACATGCCATTATGTTTATATATCATTATTAGTGTGAATGAATTAATAATAATTAACCTATATATGTTAGCTAATATGGGTATATGTATATGTGTATAAATATATTATAATATACATGTATATACACATACATATATATATATAATGTCAGCTATTATTAATTGATTCACAGTAATAATTGTTTATTTCCCTTCATCCTATTGTGGATAATCTTTCTTCTTTTTGTTTCCAGCTCTGTAGCCATGAAGAAGAGGAGGAGGAGAAAGAAGAAAGTCTTAAGAAATCATGATTTTTTTTTGTTCAGTTGTTTGAGTCATGTCCAACTCTTCATGACTCCATTTTGTGTTTTTCTTGACAAAGATACTGGAGTAGTTTGCCATTTTCTTCTCCAGCTGAGAAGAAATCGATTAGGAAACTGAGGCAAACATGAATACACGACTTGCCCAAAATCACATAGTTAGCATGTGTCTTAGGCCAGATTTGAATTCAGGAGACTAGGGTATATTCAGTGTTAATATTCTAGGTTTTGTGTGATCTACTTCTATTCTCATGTCTCCCTGCACTTTACCTTATCCAAACCCCAATACAACTGGCGCTTTCTTTTATTATAAATTCCTCTTGACATCCACCCTCCACAGATATAATTAACTTTACTTAAAATTAATCCCTCCCAAATCTAATCTTTCTCACTGTCCTTCTATCCGTTTCTTACCCTCCGGTTTCCTTGTTGAATGCCAAGTATTTTTGGGCCCAACTCTGTATATATTATTCTATTCCTCCATATTCCCGTATTTTTCTACTGATGCAATCCTGTTTTATGAATTATTTTTACTACCCCTTTTCTCCCTCCACAGCATTTGAGTTTCGTCCTCTTTTTCATTTGCTAAGATAGTCCTTAAGTCAATAAACATTTATTAAGGGGCTTCTATTTGCCAGACATTGTGATAAATACTGAAGTGACAAAAAGGAGAAGACATCTTGTCTCCAAGGAAACTTACAATCTAATGAGAGAGACAATAAGAAAACTAATATATACATTCAATTAATATACAAGATAAATAGGAAATGATTAAGAGAGAAGGTGCTAGAATTAAGAGGTGATTTGGAAAGGTTTTCTGTAGAATATAGGATACTAGTTAGGGCTTAAAGGATTCAGGGAAGTTGGTAGGCAACATGAAGATGGAAAACATTCTAGGCATGGGTAGAGCAGAGGAAATGACAGAACACAAGAGATGGGATGACTTATTTATCAAAGAAAAATGAGGACAATTTCCATGGATCAAAGAATGTGTAGCAGGGAATAAGGTATTAGAAGACTGGAAAGGTAGAAGCGTTGAGTTTGGATGCCAGTATATATATGTGTATGTGTGTATACATGCATACATGTGCATACAATACACATATGTGTATATGCAATATGTGTATATGTATACATAAACAAGTGTGCATGATCTTTCCATATTATTATATTAAAAGTTTATCCTTTTTAGTTTCTTATTTTTAACCATTCATAATCACTTTGAACTTTTACATTGCAGCTCTGAATTTTTCATCAGGAATATTTAGAAATTTTTTATTTTTGTTTTGGGGGGGCAGAGTCAAGATGGTTGAGTGAGAGCAGCTATTCACCTCAGCTCTTAGACAAACTCTTTCAGACACTTCTAAAAAGAGAATCTGACCAAATTTTAGAGGTGCAGAATCCAATAGGAGGCAGACTGTGGCAGATTCACAGACCAGGATAGACTGGAAGTTTGATGGGAAGGATCCGTTCAACAGGGGTGGAGGAGCATACAGCACACAGCGCACTGCATCCCTGCTGTGGACTGAGCAGGAAATCCCTGGAGAGGTCTGAGGTAGCAGCAGCACATGATGGAGCAGTAGCCCAGGGTAGAATCCAGCGGAGCCAAGCTAGTGAGAGCTGTGGTACCCCAGGGCTCAGCAGCAGCTACTCCTGAGACTATCAGCCCACAGATTAAATGTCTGTAAGTCACCTATTTGAAGCTCTGGGAGCCAAACTGGCAGAGTGATTGGTAAATGCTCTCTCCTCCACCCCTTACTGATGTTGAAAGAATCATAAAATATTTCCCCAGAAAAATCCTGGATCAGTGGAGTCAACAGAAGGGGCACACAGTTTCATAGTATGTGAGACTGGAAAAATCACTAAGGAGGATTCCTCCTACTGTAGTGAGAACCACAGCTGTCCCAGACAACCCCACATCAACAAACCAGGAGGAGATACAGAGTTCCAGGGGAGTGAAGCCTCAGAACTACTAACAGCAGGATCCCAGGTGTGCCTCAGCACTCCAGGGAAACAGGAAGATACTAGGGCAGCCGGGATCAGTAGCCACTGAGTTTATTGTTGCTCTAACTCAGCTGAGGAGATCACCCATGACTAGAACACCCCTCCCTCATACTTAACAAGCTAGCTCCAGGGCTAATTGGGGCAAACATAAAAAGAAAGAATTCCCCTGGCCTCTGCTTTCTCACACTAGCCAGCTCAGCACCAGGTTCTTTAGTTTCTGGCTCAAAGAACCAGAGGCCACAATATACAAAGTACCATCATCATGAGTAAGAAGCAAAGAAGAAAGGAAAAGACAATAGAATCTTTCTATGGGGACAAGAACCAAAACACGAATATCAAAGAAGTCAGTATTGAGATTATACCCATCTGAAACTTCAGAAGGGACTACGACCTGCTCCCTTGCACAAAGAGCATTCTTGGAAGAGCTGAAGAAGGAAATAGAAGAAAACCTGGCCAATGACTTTAAAAGTATGGAAAAAAGAATTCACTGAAGAAGTTTTTTACTTTAATAAAGGTCTTACTCCACCCCATTGTTGAAATATACTCCATTTGAATTAGTAATTTTTTTTTCTGTAATATTAGAGTTTTTTGTTTCCTGGATTATCAAACTATAAACTCTCTAAAATTGCACCTGCAATGTCTTGTGTTATTCTGACTGTGGTTCCTCTGTATTTGAATTCCTTATGGCACTCACAATATTGATTTGCTTTGGTGATTAACTCCAGATTTGACCATAATATTTCTGAGAGAGTTCATTTGAAAGTTTCTTTTAAGAGATGAACAATGGATTCTTTCTATATCTACTCTGCCCTCTGGTTGTAAGAGATTTAGGAAGGTTCCTTTAATGATTTCTTTAAATGTTATGTATAGAATTCTTCTCCTTTTCTTCTTCTTCTTCCTCTCTTCCTCCTCTTCCTCCTCCTCCTCGTTCTTGTAGTGGCTTTCAAGTAAGCCTCTGATTCCTAAATTAAATTTCTTTAATCTGTTCTTTTAGGACAGCTGATTTTACACTGATTAGATGCCTTATAATTTCTTTTGAATTGTTCAAAGAAGGACAAGTATATATGCATGTGGCATGCATATACATACACACATATCTATCTATCTACCTATTTATCTCTCAACCCGCAAAAACATATGTATATGTGTGTCTGTGAGTGTATGTGTATCTATGTGTGTACATTCTTATGAACACAAATTCAGTTCAACATAGAAATGCATCTTACCCATTACGAAACTAGGAGAGGAAGGATATTTCTGATAATTCTGGCTTCACATGTTGCTGAAGCTTAGCTTGCAGAATCTTAAGCTTAATCTTGCTGGTTTGTGAAATGAGTGCATTTTTTTCAGGACATTCCTTGACATTGGATCCTTTAGCATTGGAACATAAAACTAAGGGTTTCCAATTCCATGGCCAGTTTTCTAAATTTGCTGGCATGTTTGATGCAACACCTTAGCAGCATCTCCTTTCAGGATTTTAAATAGCTCAGGTGGAATTCCATCATTTTCACTAACCTAATTGTTAGAAATGCTTCCCAAAGCATTTTTCTGGATGTCTTGCTATATAGATCAGTAACCACACCATCATGGTTATGAGTTGTAAGTGAAATTAAGATCTATCTTGCATAGAACTTCAATGTATTCTTCTCATGTCTTCTTAATCTCAACTTCTTTTGTTTCCCTACCATATTTTGTTTTTTGCCATGTCCTTTTTGCATGAGAGTTTCCCTTGATATCTATGATTTTTGAACAACTCCCTTGTGTTTCTCATTCTATCATTTTCTTTCCTTTTTTGTTCATTTAAGAAAACGTTTTCTCTTCTTGCCATTTTGAGGGCATATATATATGGATATGGGTATGTAGTTAGTTAGTTAGAAGTAACTTTCCCTTTCTCTTTTTTTCTTTGCGCAGCTATATAAAAATCTCCATCAGACAGCCATTTTGCTTTCTTCCTCTTTTTTTCTTTAGAATTTTTCTTGTTTTTCTTGTTATTGCTGTTTACATCTCCTGTACTATGCTGCAAACTTCTGTACATAGTTCTTCAGGTGCTTTGTGTACCAGATTTAATCCCTTAAATTCATTCATCACTTCTACTTCATATTCCTGAGACATTAGATTATACCTATATGATCTGATGGCTTTTTCTACTTTCTTTAGGTCTGAATTTTGCAATAAGAACCTCATAATGTGATGAACAGCCATCTCCAGATCTTGTTTTAACTCACGCTATAGAGATCTCCACTCTGCTTCATTTTATATTCCAAAGCCACAGTTGCCTGTTATTACATTTATCTTTTGATTTCCTGTTTTACTCCAATTCACTCCAATATCCAACGATAAATATGACATTTTGAGGGTGTTATTTCTACAAGATGTTGTAGGGCTTCATGCCATCAATGGTTGGAACACAGATTTATATTTTTGTGATGTTCAACAGTTTGCCTTGGATTTAAACAGAAACCATTCAGTCATTTTTGAGATTGTATCCAAGTACTGCTTTTCTTACCCTTTTGTTGACTATGAGGGTTATTGCATTTCTACTAAAGCATTCTTGTCCACATACATCCTTAGTATATGAGTGATCATCTGAATAAAATTCACCTATCTTTGTCCCATCCTCTGTTAGACACATATTAATTTCATGAACCTGGATACCACACTTAACATCCTTGACCTGATTTTCTCACTTGAACAAAGGTATACTTAAAAATCCTATCATGCGGGATTGGTGGGATAGTAAAACAATAAATTGTATATCAAGCACAAAAATGCCTAAAAGAACTACAAAAGTATGAATTGCTAATAATCATGGCTTTTAATTCTCAGTGATGAATTCAATTATTCTTTCAGTTTTTAGCCACTTATTTACCCTATTTTCTATAAACATTTTACAGTTTTTTTGTTCCTTGAAATTCTCTCTCTCTCTCTCTCTCTCTCTCTCTCTCTCTCTCTCTCTCTCTCTCTCTCTCTCTCATAGAGGGAAGCTAAGATCAATATGTTTTCCAATTTAAGCTTGTTGATACATTTTATGCTACCCTTATTTCCAATTATGTCCTTCCCCTCTATCCTATCCATTGTACTACCTTTTGTAAAAAAGAATAAAGACAAATAAAACAAAAAGGGCATTTTCACAAAGCTAAACATGCCAAGGACTTAAAGTATATGCATTATTTCAAATGTATAGTCCCAATTTCTGTAAAGAAAGAAAGAAATTACATTTTCCTATCTCTTTTTCCCCTTAGAAAAATACACTCATTAGACTTCCGAAATATTTGGCTCCTTTTCTTGTGCTTTTCTTTACATTTATTTTGATGAATTGTATAGTGATGCCTTTGGTCAAATGATAAATGCCCTGTGGTGCAAGTAAACATCATGTGATTACTACATCATAAAAACAAAGCAGATATACTGGGCTTTCTTGTAGCACAGAATACAGTCCTGTCATCCTCATTCTTTCTACCTCAAATAGCTTCCTTTATAGTTTTTTTCCTGATAGTCAACAGAGTTGAAAATAATAAGAGAAACAAAGATAAATGAATAAAAATATACTCCAAAACAAAAATAAATAAATAAACCCTAAAGAAAAGCATTTTCTTCTTGTTGCTCTGGTTGTCATTGCTGTCATAGTCTGTCTTTGCTGTTTATCACCTGCTTTGCAGCATTGTGAACTCTAGCAGTTTAAGGAAAATTCTTATAATTATCATCATGATTATTTTCTATTCTTGCTCGATTACTTAACCTTATTTCTAACAACTAACATGATGTATGTGTGCGCCCAGTTTTATTCTTTATCTTCCTCTCTTCCTCTTTTCAGTCTTTCTCTCCTTCCCTTCTTTCTTTTCTTTTCTTCTTTCTTTTGCTCATTTTTCTCTTCCTTTTCATTCATTCCAAATTTGCATGTTTCACATTAACATTTTTGAGACATCATGACACATATTGTGAAGAAATGTAGTATCATAGATAAAGAATCATCAGGGAAGTCAAGAACACATATATTCACTTCATACCTTTAATTTAATAATCATGAGATCTTGGATAAGTCACTTAATTTCTTAGTATCCCCAGGCAACTCTAAAACTTTAACTAGTAAAAATTTGCTATTCTTCTTAGGGGAAAGCAATATCCTCACCAAGAGCTCCCTAATATAGCCATTGCAGTCTGGTACAGTCATTCCTTAAAGTTGTCCTGAATTTAATTTCTAAGATCGTTTGGGAGTATGAGCATCTTTTTACATGGCCATTAACCATTTATATTTGCTTCTTTATAAATTGTTCTTGCCCTTTGATCTTTTCTCCACTAGAAAGAATCTTAGGTCTATAAATTGATCTTATAAATATACATCATTCTCTATAATCTTCATATCGACGACCTTTACTTGATAGATTTACTTTTAATTTTTAAATTATTTTTGTTTTGCACAATCCTGTTCTCAAAAAGCATTAAAAATTATCAGTTATGTATTCAGTGATTTTGTACATAAGTTTGATGAATAAATATGTCTCTCTTTTCCACAGCTGGGATCAATAGATAATTTCACTTCCTTTCTAATTTTACTTATTTGTTTGTTTGGGGAAAAGAGGTTTCCTTGAAAGTATATAACCTAGGACTTCCAGGAACCAAGATGGTGGAGTAATCAGTAAATCACCATAACTCTTCTGTATTTACCTCCAAACAACCACAAAATAGTGTCTCCAAACAAATTCTGGAATTGCAGAACCAGACAAAAGATGGGGTGAAATAATCTTTTAGCCCAAGAAATTTGGAAGACTGGGAAGAGAAGTCTGTCTCATTTGGGTAAAAGGGGAATGAAGTCCAAGACAGGAAATGTCCCAAGCTAATCATCAGGAAGCCCCAGCTCAGCAAACAGCAGTAAATACTGAGGTTCAGTGCAGTGGAGCAGACAAAGGTCAACATGAGGACTCCCTCCACATGCCTCAGCATAGTCAAAAGAATGGGTAGACTCTTACTCCAATAACTGCCCTGTGCTTGAGCATAGCCCTGGACTATGACAGGGGCCACAAACCAGACCACAACATGCTTTAGTGTAGGACAGGGTAAGCAAGGAACTTCCATTAGCCAGAACTTTCATTGGCACACCTACAGAAGATTCAGCATAGCTCAAGGCTAACAGATAGCCACTGAACCTACAGGTGGCTAAGCAAACATACAACCACCAGCACCAGACTGTGCCATGTAGTTTAGGATAGCCCTGGGAAAACAGGCAGCCATTAGCTAACCCCCATGTGCTTCAGGGCAGCCTCAGGAAAATGCAGAAACACCACACTGGCCTCAGCCATGGCACACACCAACATTAGAATTCAGGTTCAGCACTAGCCAAGGCGCCAGAAACCTATGGAAACCAACAGTATTAGCCACCACCCTCACCTCACTCCCCTTAGCATAGCACCAAAAATGAGGATTCCCTCTGGAGCTCAGTGCAATATCAGTGCAGCACTACATAAACAGCCAGGGCATGCATCCCCTGACACAAGAAGACTGAGATAGTATAACTGCAACCGCAGGAGCAGGGTTCCTAATTTAAAAGACAGGAAAAAAAGCCAAAAATGAGCAAACAACAACAAAGAAGTGGACCATAGAAAGTTACTATGGGGAAAGGGAAAAATCAAAAAACAAACTTTGAAAAGGGCAACAATGTTGAAACACCAATGGGGAAAGCTCCAAAGAAAAAAAATGGGAAGTGCTCTCCAGCCCAGAAAGAACTCATTAATGAACTCAAAAAGGAGTTTAAAAAACTACGTAAGAGAGATAGAAGAAAAATTGGAAAAATAAATGAGAGTAATGGAAGAGGATTATGAAAAAATAGTCAACAGCTTCAAAAAAGAAAACACTTGCTTAAAAAGTAGAATTAGCCCTTCTATACAGCATGGCAAAATAGGTTTAATAAGAATGATGTGTCGAGTCCATATAAGATTGAATGCAATCTCAGGGAGAGAGCAGGAAAAATGAAGGAAAAATTTAAAACTTATAGAAGTAATTGTTGAAAGCCAAAAATGAATGTATTAATTAAATAAAAAGAATAAATACTAGAATTAACCAAATGAAAAAGAGATAGAAAAATCCACTGAAGACACAAACTCCTTAAAAAGTATAATTGGACAAATGGAAAATAAAATACAAAAGCTAACTGAGGAAAACCGATTTGAGGGAGACTGAGGTGGGTGGATCCCTTGACCTCAGTGTTTTGACTTGTGGTAGGACTACAGGGATTTGGTGTCCAAAATAAGTTCAGCACTAATATGGTGAGTCCTCATAGGGAGAACAAGTCTTTTAAAAAAAGTCCCTGACACTTGTGGGCCCTCCTGGGAGATGTTTAAATGTTGCAGAAAATGATAGTGACATGGAGCAGAAAATGTTGGGATGGACTGAAGCAGAGGCAGCAGTGCATATCCTCAAACATGTCAGCCTAGAACTGGAGTCCAGCGGCACTGAGTGAGTGAGAAGCACAGGGCCCTGGCTAACAGCAGCAGTCACTCCGGAGAGTGGGAAGTAGTGACACCTACTTGAACTTCCAGGAGTTAAGATAGTGGAGTAAACTGTAAGTGCTCTCACCCTCCCTTGTTGACCTCAAAAAACTCAGAGAATATTTCCCTAGGAAAATCCTGGATCAGCAGAAGGGGCAAAGTAGTCTCCCAGCTCAAGAGGCTGAGGAGATCAAGGAGAAGAGTCCCTTTTGCTGTGGCTGAAGAGGAAGAGTGCGGGAACGGCGATGTCCCAGAAAGTCTCACCTCAGCAAATCAAAAGGAGAGGCTGAGCCCCAGGATGGGTGGAGTCTGCCAACATCAGGACCCCAGACATGCCTTAGCACAGCCAGGGAATTGGATAGACACCAGTGCGGACAGCTCACCAGTCACTGAGCCTTTCTGTGTTGTAGCTCAGGGGAGGAGAACTCCAATGACCAGATCAACCCTTGCCCACATCTCTCGACAGGAACTTGGTGTACAATATTCCAAGACCTGTGGCCTTTTAGTGTGACTCCTTCTAGGTCTTGCATGATATTTGAACTGTATTTTTTCTTATTATTTATATTTTCTCCTTGGGTGTGGGAGGGTTGGGGAGCTTGGGAATCTGGCTAGGATTTTCCTGCAGGTTTTCCCAATAGGATCACTTTCAGGTGGTGATTAACGGATTATTTTCTATTTCTACTTTTCACTCTTGTTCCAACATTTCAGCACAATTTTCTTCAATTATTTCTTGCATTATTGCATCAAGATTGTTTTTTATCGTAGGTTTTAGATAGTCTAATTATTCTTGTTTTGTCTTCTTGATCTCTTCTTCAGGTCAGTTTTTTTTCTTATGAGATGTTTTACTTTCTCTTCTTTTTTTTAATCTTGATAATTTGTTTTGTTATGTCTTAGTTGTTTTTATAACTTTGCTGGCTTCCTCTTGCCCAATTATAATTTTTGAGGAGTTGTTTTCTTCCTTAAAATTCTGAATCTCATTTCCTAATTGGTTGATGTTTTTTCATCATTTATTTTTTTATTGGATTTTTATATATATTTTTAAAACTTTCCTCCATCTTTCTCATTAGTTTTTAAAAGTATTTTTTAAAATTTCTTCTATGAATTCTTTTTGGGTAGGTGACCATGTGATATCAGGATTTGGGGTACAGAGGCTTTTATTACTTCTATGTCTCCAGTCATCTTGATGAATATCTGGTCACTGGATGCAGATGGCTCAAGAGGAGAAAGTGATGCTGGTGACCTTGCACAATCCTCCCTCCCTCAAAACAAAGTCCAATGCAAGTCATGTCATCATTTCTCTGATGACATGGTCTTCTTTGAAAATGAAGAATGAACCCAACCTTCTTCTATATCCTCCTCTCAGGATGAACCATGTTCTTCTCTATTCCCATAGTAGCTTTCTTTGTTTGGGTTCTTTCTCCTTTGCCTGCTCACTTTTTAAAATTTGGAATAGCTTATATTTTTGTAATCATATTTAGTCCTGGGACATGGGGAGGGGATGTATCTAGCTTCAGATCCTCCTCCAGTTCTTCCCTCTGAACTGGAATCTACACAAAATATCCTGTCCTCCTGTAATTACCCACAGTCAGTGGCATACCTACCTCATGGCTTCTACACCTACTAGGCTTGTGTTGATTCCTTCTCATCTAAGGTCCTGTCTAAGCAGCAGAGCTGGATCTGGTGTTCCCTATCAGCAGGGGTTCCCTTAATCTTCCCCTCTGAAGCAAACTCTTGACACAGTCCTGGAAGTGAAATTTCCTGTGATTGAGACTGAGATTATCTCCCAACCCAGCTAGACCCATGGCTTGCCTCTTGCTGTTTTAGTGGAACTAGCCTAGAGGTGTTTGTACTTCAAGGGTACCAAACCTAGGTCCTGGGATTTTTCATCTGTTTCTCCCAGGAGGACCTCTGTTCTGCCCCAATTCATGTTTATTTTTACTGCTCTGTGTTCATACTGAAATGCTGTTTTGTCTTGTTTGTGTGGAAAATCTGGAGAGCTTGCAATTTTCTGATCTACTCTACCATCTTCTCAGAATCCTCTCTTCAAAAGCCTTATTTTAGAGAGGGTTCACAACCATTCTGGTAAGTCCATTCACCATCAGCACCTCTGCTTGACTTATGAAACAACATGATCCCACACTGGGTACTCCCTGGTACCCATTCCCCTCATTTTCAACTTCCTTTTGTGGTATATTCTTTCAGTAAATTCTAACCTTCTTGAGGGAAGGAATAGTCTATTTTTCTTATTTGTATTCCCAACATTTAGCAGAGTGCCTCATATATCATAGGTGCATGATAAATATTTACTGGATTGAATTGAGTAGAGTGTCCTTGTGGAAGGTGTCAAAAAAATGAAAAATATCTCTTTTAAATGCTTTTCCATAGGAAAACTAATCTGCAATATATCACAATTGACAGAAATATGTAGATGATATAAGACATCACTGTGTTTATTGGTTTGTTGACTTTAATTATTTTTAGTTTTTTTTTTAATATTATGGTTCAACAAAACTCTGCCTTAAAAGTTTTGCAACAATGTTCTCTCAACATTTTTGTAAGAGCAATGACCTACACTTTTCACCTCAAAGTAATGTAACTAACCAGATATTTATTGTTTTAATACTTTTATCAAATGAGAATGTCTTTTTGTCTATTAATCAGTTATGAATAAGGTATAAATAGGTTTAAGCATGTATCAATCAAATGTTTAAACTAGTTACAAATTCAGTGAAAACAAGTGATATCATGCAGGAAATTTCCTGTGTTCCACTGAGAAGAATCAATCACTTTGATAAAACAATAAACCAATTCCAATGACAAGTCAGCCTCCAGGTGGAACAACTCTAGCCAAGCCCTTGAAAGGAAAAAATGAACTTTCACAAGAGAGAGGTACTTTATATACTTCCCATTCTTGACCAGAGGATGATTTTGTGAATTTTGAAAGCTCAGAAATTTTAGATGTCTCATATATCAGGGTAAGTAGTGGTGGCCATGGCAGTAATGGCTGACAGCAATGTTTTCATATGAGCCAGATACAAAAACAAGACATCAAAGAATGGCATTGTCCAGGATTATAAAAGAGCACCAATTTCAGAACTCATCTGAAATCTACTCACATCCAATGAGTATTTAACAAATAGAGAAAAAAATATCCAATAAGCAGGACTTGGGAGTAGTAAACTCTTTGGCCACATGTACTGAACCTGAGCTTTATAATTGATCAGGAAGGAGAAAATAGTTTGGGTTTCTTTTGGGAAATTATAAAATTCTTTAAATGACTCAAAATTTCTCCCAGAAAAAAAGTAATATTCCTTGGTAAAGGGTACTAAATCTAACGTCTGAAAATGTACATTCAAATATTCATTTTGTTGCTTAATTCTTATATGAACTTGGATCAATCACTTAACCATGCTAAGTTTCCAATCTACACACCTTTCTAAAACCTGTTCCCCAGTTTTCTCACTTTTCCATATGTTCAGAAGGCTAAATACATCTCCAGATGTATACAGTCTTTCCTCTTCCACCCGGATGAGAGTAAGGTTCCAACATTACCAGCCTCTACCCCAATCTGCTTCCTCTGCTTCAGTTCTTCCTTCACACCCTGTTTTATAGTATAATTTCATCCTTTTGCCTTTTTCCTACTCACTTTTGTTTTTAGGAATCAACCATCATATGCAACTCAGCCACAACATTTCTTTCAAATTGAGTAATGATAGTTTTAAGAATATTGATAACATTTTCATATACATACTATAAGAATCACATACATAACATTTACACACATGTATACATACATGTACACACATATGCATGCATGTATGCAATGCATATATATGCCTATTGTATGTATACATACATACATGCACATAGTTTGACTTTAATGATTTGCTAATGATTAGTTTTTCATATTTTCCTTATATTTCTTCTGGACCTTTTATATCAAATTTTCCATTGACTTCTGGTCTTTTTGTTGCAAATATCTGAAAATCTTTCAGTCTGCCAAATGTCCTTCATTTTCTTCTTCAGGATTATACTCGTATTTGTTGGTTAAATTATTCTTGGATGCAATCCTACCTGTTTTGTTCTTTGAAATATAATGTTCCAAGACCTTTGTTCTTTAAGAGTGGAAGCTACTAGCTCTTCTGAAATCCTCTTTGCATTTCCACAATATTTGTCTATTGTTCTTGTTACTTGAAGCATTTATTTTCTCCTTAACTCAGCAGTTTTTCAACTTGACTATGGTATTGTTGTGTTTTCCTCCTAGGACCTCTTTGAAGTATTAAATGAAAGAAGTTTTTTTTTTTTTCTACTTTAGTTTCTTCTAGAAGTTCAGGGTAATTTTCCTTAATAATTCCTTATCATATTTTGTCCATATTCTCTCTCTCTCTCTCTCTCTCTCTCTCTCTCTCTCTCTCTCTCTCTCTCTCTCTCTCTGTCTCTGTCTCTCTGTCTCTGTCTCTGTCTCTCTCTGTCTCTCTCTCTCTCTCTCTCTGTCTGTCTTATAACTTTGAGGTAGTCTGACAATTCTTATATTGTTTGTCCTCAATATTTTCTTCACATCACTTGTTTTTTAAGGAGATGTTTCAGATTCTCTTCTACTATTTTTTTTTTACTTTTTTATTTCTTGGTGTCTTATAATACCACTCAGTTTACTCTTTGCCCAATTCTGTTTTCAAAGAGTTGTTTTCTTCCTTATGATTTTGCATCTCTTTTTCCAATTGGTTAACATTATTTTCATAATTTTCTTGGATCATTCTTATTTTTTCCTCATCCTCTGTTACTAGATTTTTGAAATCCATTTTAAGTTATAACAAGGACTCTCTGGGGGCTGCTGATCATTTGGTGTTATTATTTGGGATATGGATGACTTTTTTAACCTCAATATTTTCTTCTGAATATGAACCTAGATCTTCTTTTACATGAAAGTAGTTATCTATGTTCAAGTTCTTTTTCCTTTGCTTACTCATTTTTAAAATTTTTGTTTTATTTTATCTTAGTACCTTATCATTATAATGATTTTTTATTATAATAAAGTTTTAATCCTGCCTTATGGGTAATGTTGAACTAGGCCTCAGATTCTCCTTTCTCTTATTTTATGAAATGCATCCCACTAGTTAAACTGATTGTGAACTTAAATGAAGACATGGATGAGCTATGAAGAGGGTCTCTAGCATTTTGAGTTGTCATTGATCCCATGGATAGGAATGAGAATATCAATGATCTTAGAAATCCCTTGATTATTAGAGCAACATTTTTAGGTTCATTGTTTCTGGTTTTTATATTCTGCTCGA
Source organism: Bettongia penicillata ogilbyi (assembly GCA_023548195.1). Lineage (NCBI taxonomy): Eukaryota > Metazoa > Chordata > Mammalia > Diprotodontia > Potoroidae > Bettongia > Bettongia penicillata. The sequence continues at coordinate 17,150,444 of JAJHZJ010000120.1, forward strand.
CTGATATATTTTTCTACTGTTTCTTTCCAATACCAGAGACCTACATATTGTTTCATTGTACATTTTGAAATCTAGTAGTGTTCATTCCATTTTGCAAGATTTCTTTTGTCAAACTTGGTCATCTTATTTCCAATTTATCTTACCTTGTGGATTTTTTATGATTTTATATAATTATGTGTTGGTGTTTTAATTGACACATCATTAAATCACTAACATAATTTGGGAAGCATTTCCTTTTGCATATATTTGTGCAAAGTAACCATGAGCATGGGAAATACTACTAACTGTTCATTTTTTCCTTTTTTGCTGTCAAAAACATTGTAAAGTTGTCCTTGAAATAGTATTTTAAATTCTCTGATGCTCTAGTTATTTAAAAGAAAGAAAAGAAGAGAAAAATAACACGTCATATTTTTTTTCAGCAGTTGAGAAGCAATCACATTTGCAGCCTTTACAGTCAGACCAACATCACATTTCATCTAGTCCTGCTCCCTGATAAGCATTTGTACTCTGTAATTATGTACCCTGGTTTATTAAGTTTTGCTCAGAAAGATTGCAATGAGTGCTGATTGGCATATCAATACGCTTCACCTTACCTTTGAGAGAGAATGAAATTTTCAGAACTCAGCATGAGCCCTAATGACTCTGACCATTCATTTTGAGAACAGCTGTTTCACACTGATTAATAACATTATTTCCTATCATAGAAAAAGTTTCCTGATGAATATGATGTTTTTAAATACACTGGCTTTATTTTTGTTTTTGGCTTACAGTAAAAATTTCAAAGATTTTATTTCCATTTATGAAAGGATTTAGTGAATCTTGTAATCTTCTCACAAATCCACCAACCCTCAGGGAATCAAACAGAGTTCCTGAAATGTATTTGATATAAAATTCTTGTTAAATGTTAATCCATTAAAATGAAGCACAATAATGGCAAATCTTTACATCTTTATCCACATAGTCAGAATAAGCTACATCTACATTAAGCATGATCAATTACCTTGACTAATAAGTCACAAAATCTAGTAGCTGAGATATTTATATAGTTGTTTTGTAACAGGGCTCAACTATGGCCTTTTCAAAGTGAAGTCAACATATTTTATTTCTGATAATCCAGAAATTCTTTATGACTCCTGCCACTTTTCATTTCTGAGAAGCTGGACTAAATAATTAAATGTCACATCATACACACCAAACTTGATTTAAATGAAGCAATAAAAAATTAAAATGTCTTTGTACTATATATATATATTTCCCAAATTGGCACAAAACTGATCAAATACTCTTTCTCTGCATGTAGAAATGTTATTAAGGGAACAAAGACATAGAATTAAAGGCAGATAACTGCCTTTTCCTTAGTTGTATCCTTAAGACCTAGCAGAATGGTCAATATATATTCAGTAGTCAGTCAATGTTGGTTGGTTGTTGATGAAAAGAAATGTTTATGGTGGTGAGGATTATCAGATAGCAATTTACATTTTTTTGCAATCTTACAATCTTAATATTCTTTCACAGTCATAACTTATGTGCTTAATGACAGAATCATTGACAACTATTACTTTTTATCAGATAAAGTAACCATGACCTGATATGATGTTTTATACAAGACTTCAGTATTTCTAGGTCTCTGTATAGGGTGATCTTGCTGAATGACTATTAATGATCTGTTGAATCAAAAACTATGGCCTGAATAGTTCACTGGTCTCTCCCTGATGTCAATGTGAAATTATTTATAGTATAGCATAGTCCCAGGATCCATTAAAGAGTATTTTCCCATCATGTGTATTACAATACACTAGCTTTATATGAAAGAAAACAGTAAAACAAATCTTTTGCTATCATATGTAGTTTTGATTAGCTATAAACTGGAGGAAAAGTGTCTTTGTTGCCTTAGTTTGCCCATTTGTTAAAAAATAAAAGAATAACAAGCTACCTGAAAGTGGGAATGAATTGTTAGGGTTTATCAGGTTTATTCTGCCTCTATAAAAACAATTGTCTTCTTTTGTTTTGATATCATTTGCATTTTCAAATATATATTTTCTCTTTTTCTCCTTCTCTCTTTTCATTTACCTGGGAGGCATCCCTTATAACAAAGTATGAGAGACAGTTAGAGAGACAGAAAGAGATAGAGAGACAGAGAGAGACAGAGAAACATAGAGAGGGAAGATTGGAGAGGAGAGAAAGGGAGGGGAAGAGAGGGGAGGGGGAGGAGAGAGGAGGCAGAAAGTTTATTCTCTTAAGAGAAACAGAGACAGAGAGAGAGTTAGGGAAGAGACAAAAAGACAGCAGACACAGACAGTAAGAGAGACAGAGAGACAGAAGCAGACAGAAGGAGAGAAACACAATTCAATAAAGCTCACTCTTCTATCATGCAAAATTTCACACTTGCAGCTCCCTACCTATCCAAAGAAATGTAGACATGACATTTTTCATTTTTCCTTAGTAGTCAAGCATGATCAGTATAATTAAACTACTTATATTTTTTTAAAAATATTTTTGAAATGTCCATTAACATTCATTTACCCATTTTGTGCTTATTTTTACTGGCAACGTTAACTTCATTTTTTCATTAGTTCATATGTCTACCCATACGTCTCTCTCTTCCTTATATTTAACATTTTTATGCTACAGTAACATTCTATTTTAATCATATACAACATTCTTTTAGCCTTTCCTTAGTCAATGGGCATCCCATTTATTTTCAGGACGTTGCTATTACTAGAAATGCTACTATAATTATTTTAGTGCACATAACATTGATCTATATACCTTTGATTTTCTTGGAGTATACACTTTGAAGCATTCACCATCTTAGCCTTAATATAATATTAAATTATTTCTAATAATTCTTGGATCAATTTTCAGCTCTGCCAATATCATACCAGCTTGTCTGTCTTTTTACAACCAATCAATTATTACCATATTTTGTCATCTTCAAATTTTGTGGGTATAAAGTAAAACTTCAAAGTTGTTTTGATCTCATTATTAGTGCACATAATTTCACAGTATTTTCATAATATATTGCTTTTGAGAACTGAATATTCTTAGCTTCTGCCATTTATTCATTAGTGAGTCTTAGGGACTTTTATAGGAAAGGAGATAGTGCACTTCTCTTTAGCCATCTATTTGGAAAGTCAACATTTTTTCTCGAACTTTATACTTTTAGTTTTTGCCAGTTTTCCAAGGCAATTTGATAATTAATATTATCTTGCCATCCATCTCTTGGACACAAACCTGCAAGAGTTCTTAATACAAGTACTAACCACAAAAATTTGTAAAAATTTTGGAAGAGAGAAGACTAATGCAACCAGGTACTTTATGAATATTAGGTTGCCCAAAATGTTTCAGAATTTATCGAGTCTACTGACTCTGACATCTTTCATTCATATTAAGTTAGCCTAAATCAATTTGAGTAGGTTTCCACTTTCTTTGGGCAAGACCAAGTAGCTGAAATTGAGTAAAAATGTGCCAATATAAAAAGTAATTACAACTATTATTCAATTCTCTCCCTTACTCCTGCCATACAGTTCTTTAAAAAAGTCAATTTGTCATTTTGTGTAACATCAGCTCTAATAGATTCTTTCACAGAAGCTATAGTTACAGCTATACTGCTACTATAGCTTTTAGAGTATGAGAAATTTTGAGGCTAAATGTCTCAAAGGATTTGAAGTAATATTTTTGGCTTCTTTTCTACTTGATAAATAAAATGTCCAAACTCTAGAGGGTTGGTATGAAAAAGTTTATCAGAACTCCCCCAACCTGTGGAAATGTCTTCTGATCCTTTCTGCCACTGTTGAGGCGGAAGAAATGTAGTGTTTTATCCAAGTTGCTGCTCAGTCATTTTAGTTGTGTCCAATTCTTGTTGACTCCATTTGGGGATTTCTTGTCAAAGAAACTGGGGAGGTTTGCCATTTCTTTCTCTGATGCATTTTACAGATTAACAAACTGAGTCAAACAGGGTAAAGGGATTTGCCCAGAGTTGCACAACTTGAAAGTGTCTAAAGCTAGAATTTGGAATTAAGAAGATGAATCTTCCTGACTCCAGGCCAGAGTCTCTATCCACTGTACCACTTAGATGTACTTTTACCCAAATTACCAATCATTAATTGCATTTTTTCATCATATTGTAGATAAAGGTGTTTTTATTTTATGGTATGTATTTCATTGGATTCTATTCCTGCACTTATATTAGTAGACTATCCTGAGTTAAGTCTGGCCAAGAATAACTGTCCTGGAGGAAGAGAAAATGATTAAAATATAAGAAGAGGAACATACTTTTCCCTGAAAGATTTTCACAAAAAATGTTATAAACATAATACTTAAAAGATTCTAGGTACTCTCAAGGGAACTGAATGTTGGGAAATTATTCCAAAATTTAAAAGTAGGTAGTTAAAATTACATTTATATGTAACTTAAAATGATAGTTTAAGGTAATAAAATATTTTTCATAGTTAAAATGTAATAAATAATTCTTAGTATTTTATTTTTATTACCAAATTGTACTAAACCTGCAGTAATCTGAATTACTTTTTACCAAATTGCATAGCTGATATCTTTGATGTTTAATTCAGTGTAGTAAATTCCTTAAGAGTTCCTATTAGGAGTTATTTTTCCAGTTTAATAAATACACAATATTTAATGAAGTGGCAAGGGGCTCAGAAATAATTATTTAATAAAAGAGATCACATACATATTTTGTAAGAAAAAAGAAATAAAACAAGTTTTCCTGGGGTCATACTGGTAGTAAGTGACAGATTTTAACTCAATAAGATGATTTTTCCTGACTCTAGTCCCAGCATTCTATCTATTGCATCTCTTAGCTGTCCTGTCCATGGACCAGGTAGAAAAGAAAAGGCTGACAACCAGAGTATTAGCTAACCTAGAATATGAATTTAGGCTGTTGGTGATATCCTTCTAATTTTATACAAATTAATCTATGAGTTTTAACTTTGATTCCCTCTAATTAGTTCTTGTTTCAGATATTCCATTTTGATGATTTACTTGTGAACCTTAACATGACAATGACCTCATATGGATAAATTATAATATAATGCATAATAAAATTATAATGTGGATAAAATTATAATATATAATAATATAATATAAATTATAATAAATAAATAAAATATATGAAATATAATAATAATATGGATAAATATAATTACATAAATATAATATGGTCTTTGATCATAAGCCTTAAAAAGAAACTATTAGAAATAGGAATATACAGAAAAATGCCTGATGAAGAAGTCATAAATGCATTTTCTGTTTATCACAAAGCAAACCCCTGAAAACTAAAGCCAAGTCCCAGGCACACTTTGGATTAGTAAATTCTGATAAACATCAAGAAACTACAGCTCACAAGCTGACATTTGGATCTTTTTGACTAGATACAAAAAGAGGACACATGATTTCAGAGCAAAGGTTTTGATTTCCAAGTAAATCTGGGTAAATAATGAGGAAAATTCATCTCTCATATTACAATTAGTAGTACATTCTTTGACATATTTCCATACCACCTGAGGCAGAGGAAATATGAAACTTAGAAAATTCATATCATTTAGGTAATATCATAGAAGAAAGATTTCTCTTTTCCAACATCAACCACTTGCCCTGTTCCTGAAGAGCTGCTGATGTCATATTCTAAGCTGTTGCTGTTATTTGCTGGGCTGCATCTTCCCCTCCTGAACTTTCGCCTTTTGCCTGCTTTTTAACTGTTGGACTGCCATCTAACTCACTGAACTGCAAGTGTCATCTGTTGGTTCTCCTCTGACCTTCTACTGCCATCTGTTGTTTCCCCGCTGAATTATGCTAGTATGCATCCTTTTACAAACAGGAGCATTCAGATAGCACTTTTCTGAGCTAATCTGATATGCTAAAGGTAATATCACCTTTTCTGAGTCACACACATAGACACACATAGAGTCACACATACAGAAAAAATAGGATTTTCTGTCCAAGTCTATGTTTTGATTTCCACTGACTCCACTGAGGGACAACTCTCTTGTCCAACCTGAATTTCCTTTCAGCTCTCATCATGCCATTGGCAGGTAGCATTAAATCCATGCAGACTATCCTGGAACTTCACTTTGCAAATCTTATGGACTTACAATGACTTAAAGATGAGAGCCAAGACAGTCATGCTTTCAAGAGACTTACAATCCAATCAAGGGAAATAATATGTACATATAAAGTTAAATACAAAATGGATATAAGATGCTTTTGAATAGAAAGATGTTCCATCAAAGGGGAACAAAAACATTACTTACACAGAATATAAAATGCAAAAATTAGATGGAATTTCTAAGCATGATAGTATGTTACATTTCAGATTTAATTTCCTAAAGAAAATCACCAAATATATTGATAATTAACTCAGAGCAGTTAAATATTATAAATAGATTTTACTCTAATTTTTAAAGTTTCCAATATAGACTCTAAAATCATAAATATGGCTATATTAGCAAGCAACTTTTTTTCAGAATTCATGTTATTAGTGCTGTTATTTTTGTTTTAGTGAATGCTAACTAAAATTACCTCCAAGAAAATTCTGACATGGCTCCAGATCAAAAGAGCAAATTAACAAATTATATGAAATATAATTTAGCTCAGAGTTTACTCAAATAAAATTTCAATAGGCTTGGGGCCGTAATCAAGGCATTTAATGAAACTTATAGACCAACTTGTGAAAAGATATGCTTAAATTAGAACTGTGATACAAAAACAAGGTAGTGCAGCATTTAAAACATAGACATGAAATCAGATAGACTTGGTTTGGTAGGATCAGAAAATTATTATCTTTCTGTTCTTAGTCAAATCATTCATAAATTGGGGGGCGGAGCCAAGATGGCGGAGTAGAAGGACGCATGTTTACGAGCTCCGAAACCAAAGCCCATAGAATTAATGTAAAAAGAGTCCCCCATAGCTTCTGGGTGAATACAAGGTGTGCAGAAGCAGAGTGGAAGAGATTTCCATTCCAGGGAGCCCTGAAGACCTGTCCCCAGGGTCCGGCGTGCCCTGGAAAGCAGACAACACCCCCAGCGCTGCCCTGGCCGGGGCCCCAGAGAAGCTGATCCGAGCAGGCTTCAGAGACGGAAGCTCCGGGAGCCGGGAAAGTCCCTCTGCCCACAGAAGCAGAACAGTGAGAGAGGCCGGGCTGAAGGAGAGGGGAAGCGGGGCGTCTCCGTGACTCGGGCCCCCTCGGGAGGAAGCGGTGGCGGCGGGGACAGGGGCAGGAAGCGGCGGAGGCAGAGGTGTGGGCAGCGGCTGAGGCGGCAGTGGACCGGGACCCAGGAATCCCCCAGCAGCAGGCAGGATCTTTATTACGGAAGATTCCCGCATAAAACCTGACGGAGCTGAGCCTGGGAGACGGCCCTGCCCCCACCCCGCTCTGTTACTGAAGGCTTCTGCTTAAAGCCCCCAAGGGAGCAGGATTTGGGAGGCGGGCCCCCCACCCCGCCCCCACCCGTTCCATTCCTGAAAGTCTCTGCATAAAGCCCCCGAGGGATCAGTCTCGGAGGCAGCCCTGGCCCCACCCCAGCACCTGAACTAAAGCTCACTGATTGACAGCCGGCAGGAGGAAAGCCCATTTAAATCTCAGAGGTCAAGCACTAGCTGGGCGGATCCAGGCGGGGGTGGAAAGGAATCTCAGAAGTCAAGTAACTGGCTGGGAAAATGCCTAGAAAAGGGAAGAAAAATAAGACTTTAGAGAGTTTTTTCCAACAAATGCGAATGATCCCGACCTTCGGATCTGACGAAGATGAGGACGTATTCTTGCCATCAGGGAAAGACGTGGAAGGCGGGGCCTCAGTACCCCAGACACCCCAGGGGGGTGGTGGGTGGGCTCAGGCCCTGGAAGAGCTCAAAAAGAATTTTAAAAAGCAAGTTAGACAGGTGGAGGAAAAACTGGGAAGAGAAATGTCAGAGATGCAAGAAAAGTATGAAAAACGGGTCAATACCTTGGAAAGGAGACCCAAAAAAATGCTGAGGAAATTAACACCTTGAAAAATAGGCTCACCCAATTGGCAAAGGAGGTTCAAAAAGCCAATGAGGAGAAGAATGCTTTCAAAAGCAGAATGAGCCAAATGGAAAAAGAGGCTCAAAAGCTCACTGAATTTAATAGCTCTCTCAAAATTAGAATGGAACAGATGGAGTCTAATGACTTTATGAGAAACCAAGAAATCACCAAACAAAACCAAAAGAACGAAAAAATGGAAGAGAATGTGAAATATCTCATGGGAAAAACAACTGACCTGGAAAATAGATCCAGGAGAGACAATTTAAAAATTATGGGACGACCTGAAAGTCATGATCAAAAAAAGAGCCTAAACATCATCTTCCATGAAATTATCAAGGAAAACTGCCCTGACATTCTAGAACCAGAGGACAAAATAAGTATTGAAAGAATCCATCGATCACCGCCTGAAAGAGATCCAAAAAGAGAAACTCCTAGGAACATTGTGGCCAAATTCCAGAACTCCCAGCTCAAGGAAAAAATCTTACAAGCAGCTAGAAAGAAACAATTCCAGTACTGTGGAAATACAATCAGGATAACCCAAGATCTAGCAGCTTCTACATTAAGGGATCGAAGGGCGTGGAATAGGATATTCCAGAAGGCAAAGGAACTAGGACTCAAACCAAGAATCACCTACCCAGCTAAACTGAGTATAATACTTCAAGGGAAGATATGGTCTTTCAATGAAACAGAGGACTTTCAATCATTCTTGATGAAAAAACCAGAGCTGAAAAGAAAATTTGACTTTCAAACACAAGAATGAGAAGAAGCATGAAAAAGTAAACAGCAAAGAGAAGTCTTAAGGGACTTACCATGAGTGAACTGTTTACATTCCTACATGGAAAGACAATATTTGTAACTCTTGAAACTTGTCAGTATCTGGGTAGTTGGTGGGACCACACATACACATGTACACGCATGCACACACATACACACATGCACACACATACAGAGATAGAGAGCACAGATTGAACTGAATAGGATGGGAACATACCTTAAAAGAAACTAGGGTAAATGGTGAGAGAGAAATGTAGGGGGAGGGAAAGGGAAGGGGGTAACTATATGTCATTTAAGAGGCAGGTAGGAGTTTTTCTTAGTGGAGGGAAAAAGAGGAGAGCTGAGAAAAAAAAAAACCAAAAAAAAAAAAAAACAAGAAGTTTACCCTCATCACATTTGACTGAATGAAGGAGTGAAATGCACACTCATTTTGCTATGAAAACCTATCTTACAGTATAAGAAAGTGGGGGAGAAAGAGATATTGCAAGGGGGGTGGATGATGGAGGGGAGGGCAGGGGGAGGAGGGAGCAATTTGAAGTCAACACTTGGGGAGGGACAGGATCAAAAGACAGAAGAGAAACAATGAGGGGCAGGTTAGGAGGGATGGTAATCCAGTTAGTCTTACACAACACGACTATCAGGGAGGTCATTGGCAAAACTACACAGATATGGCCTATATTGAATTGCCTGCTATCCCAAAGGGAATGGGTGGGGAGGGAGGGATGAGGAGAATTTGGAACTCAAAGTTTTAGGAACAACTGTTTAGTATTGTTGTTGCAACTAGGGAAGAAGACATACAGTTAAGGAGGAATAGAAAGTCATCTGGCCCTACAGGAGAAAAGAGAAGATGGAGACAAGAGAAGGGAGGGATGACAGAAGAGAGGGCAGATTGGAGATAGGGAAAATTAGATTGCATGGGGTATTGGGGTGGGGGGAGGGGATAAAAGGGTAGAAAATTTGGAACCCAAAAATTTGTGAAAATGAATGTAAAAAATTTAAATAAATAAATAAATTTTTTAAAAAAATAAATTACAACAGTGGAGAAGTGAAAAAAAAAATCATTCATAAATTTATACCAGTTACACGGCCTCCTAGACATTTGACTTCTTCTTTGATAAGGCAATGGGTCTAGATTATGTGATTTCTAAAGTCTCTATTTTCTTTATTATGTGGAAACTTGACAAAGGAGAAAAAAGTATATCACTATATCTTTAGAACTGAAAAGGAGACTATATAAGATATCTAGTCCAAGCATTTCATTATATAGATGAGGGTATTGAAACTCAGAGTGGATAAATGAATGTACTAAATCAGAAGAGTAGAAGCAAGTCATAATGGCAGTATTTGAACTTAGCTTTTCTTATTCAAAATCTAGCACACTTCCCACTTGATCCATTTCATTTATTTTATAATTGAAAAGGATGTTGGACAACATCTTACTCAGCCTGTTTGCTTTATTAGAAAAATTGTCGATTAAATAGTTTACTCTGTCATCTAGGTAGGTAGAAGAATTGTTTTATTTTTTTAAATCATTTCCAGTGTACCCAAAACTTTGGTACCTGAGATACTTCTTGTGAAACTGAAGGATGAAAAGAATGAGGGAAAAGGAGTGAATTTGCAGTTGTGTTTCTTCATTCAAGGGATGAGTATCATTTCCAAAAAATGTCAATAATGACAGAACAAAAAGGGACTATAAGTTTTTGGAATAGCTGACTCCAAAACTTATCTTAATGGTGACCTCTTTAAGAGAAAAAAATAGGTTAAAAAAGACAGAATTAATCATAAGATGAAAATTATATGATTAATCAATGCAATATTCACTGGGATTGGGAAGCGGCACAGGCAGAGGCAGAGGCAGCAGCAGCAGCCCCCGGGATTCCCCCAGCACCAAGCAGGATCTTCATTACTGAAGGTCTCTGCATAAACCTCCTGAGGGAGCTGAGCCTGGGAGGTGGCCCTGCCCCCACCCACTCCATTACTGAAGGTCTCTGCAAAAAGCCCCTGAGGGAACTGAGCCTGGGAGGCGGCCCTGCCCCCACCCCAGCACCAGAACTAAAGCTCACATTGAATAGCAGCCGTGCCTGCCGCGGAAAGCCCATTTGAATCTCAGAACTCAAGCAATAGCTGGGCGGATCTAGGCAGGGGTGGACAGGAATCTCAGAAGTCAAGTAACTGGCTGGGAAAATGCCCAGAAAAGGGAAGACAAATAAGACTATAGAGAGTTTTTTTGAGCAGATGCAAATGATCCCGCCTTTCAGATCTGATGACGAGGAGATATTCTTGCCATCAGGGAAAGACGTAGAGGGCGGGGCCTCGGTACCCCAGACATCCCAGGGGGTTGTTGGGTGGGCTCAGGCCTTGGAAGAGCTCAAAAAGGATTTTGAAAAGCAAGTTAGACAGGTGGAGGAAAAACTGGGAAGAGAAATGAGAGAGATGCAAGAAAAGTATGAAAACCAGGTCAATACCTTGGTAAAGGAGACCCAAAAAAATGCTGAAGAAAATAACACCTTGAAAAATAGGCTCACTGAATTGGCAAACGACATTCAAAAAGCCAATGAGGAGAAGAATGCTTTCAAAAGCAGAATTAGCCAAATGGAAAAAAGAGGTTCAAAAGCTCACTGAAGATAATAGTTCTCTCAAAATTAGAATGGAACAGATGGAGTCTAATGACTTTCTGAGAAAACAAGAAATCACTAAACAAAACCAAAAGAATGAAAAAATGGATGAGAATGTGAAATATCTCATTGGAAAAACAACTGACCTGGAAAATAGATCCAGGAGAGACAATTTAAAAATTATGGGACTACCTGAAAGTCATGATCAAAAAAAGAGCCTAAATATCATCTTCCATGAAATTGTCGAGGAAAACTGCCCTGACATTCTAGAACCAGAGGGCAAAATAAGTATTGAAAGAATCCATCGATCACCACCTGAAAGAGATCCAAAAAGAGAAACTCCTAGGAACATTGTGGCCAAATTCCAGAACCCCCAGCTCAAGGAAAAAATCTTACAAGCAGATAGAAAGAAACAATTCCAGTATTGTGGAAATACAATCAGGATAACTCATGATCCAGTAGCTTCTACATTAAGGGATCGAAGGGTGTGGAATAGGATATTCCAGAAATCAAAGGAACCAGGACTCAAACCAAGAATCACCTACCCAGCAAAACTGAGTGTAATACTTCAGGGGAAAATATGGTCTTTCAATGAAACAGAGGACTTTCAAGCATTCTTGATGAAAAGATCAGAGCTGAAAAGAAAATTTGACTTTCAAACACAAGAATGAGAAGAAGCATGAAAAAGTAAACAGCAAAGAGAAGTCTTAAGGGACTTACCATAAGTGAACTGCGTACATTCCTACATGGAAAGACAATATTTGTAACTCTCAAAACTTTTCAGTATCTGGGTAGTTGGTGGGACCACACATACACATGTACACGCATGCACGCACACACATACACACATGCATGCACATACAGAGACAGAGAGCACAGAGTGAATTGAATAGGATGGGACCATATCTTAAAAGAAATTAAGGCAAATGGTGAGAGAGAAAGGTAGGGGGAGGAAAGAGGGTGAAATGGAATGGGGTAATTATATGTCATTTAAGAGGCAAGTAGGAGACTTTTTAGTGGAGGGAAAAAGAGGAGAGCTGAGAAAAAAAAACAAGAAGTTTACCCTCATCACATTTGACTAAAGGAAGGAATAAAATGCACACTCATTTTGGTATGAAAACCTATCTTACAGTATAGGAAAGTGGGGGAGAAGGAGATAAGCAGAGGGCGGATGATGGAAGGGAGGGCAATGGCAGGAGGGAGCAATTTGAAGTCAACACTTGTGGAGGGACAGGATCAAAAGACAGAAGAGAAACAATGAGGGGCAGGTTAGGAGGGATGGTAATCCAGTTAGTCTTACACAACACGAATATCAGGGAAGTCATTTGCAAAATTACACAGATATGACCTATATTGAATTGCCTGCCTTCCCAAAGGGAATGGGTGGGGAGGGAGGGATGGGGAGAATTTGGAACTCAAAGTTTTAAGAACAACTGTTTAGTATTGTTGTTGCTACTAGGAAATAAGACATACAGTTAATGAGGGATAGAAAGTCATCTGGCCCTACAGGACAAAAGAGAAGATGGGGACAAGAGAAGGGAGGGATGACAGAAGAGAGGGCAGATTGGAGACAGGGAAAATTAGATTACTTGGTGTATTGGGGTGGGTGGAGGGGATAAAAGGAGAGAAAAAAAAATATTCACTGGAATTATTTTGTGATTATGTAGTTATCGAGGTAAAACTTATGAAAACAACTTAGAAATGTGAATTATCTTGGGAAGTTTCTTTCTCTGTGTGCATATGTACATGTATGTGCTGGGTAAGGAAAGGAAGTAATGAACCAAAATTCATGTAAATTCCTTTGGATACATGGAAACATGAAAATCAAGAGACAGACAAATGCCAAGTAAGTATTAAAACTCGGAGATTTAAGGGAAGGGAACTCAATAAATGAATGGATGGATGGAGAGATAGATGGCTGCGTAGATGGATGGTTGGATGGATGGATGAGTGGATGGATAAATTATTGAATAAACCAACAAATAAAGGAATGACTGGGAAGATAGAGGTATAAATAGTTAAAAGTACTACTACAACTGGTGATGATAACAATGATGTTTTGAGGTATTAGAAAAGCTTATTCTGTACCAATTTGTATAAAATATAAACAGCTTGCTCAGCAAGTAAGATTAATAAAATGGTTTCATAAGAATAGCTAAGTATTACTTGTCTTGAAAATTATCTTTGAGCAAGTGGCATAATAAAGGCAGGGGATTTCCTGAGCTCTTTCAAATTTCCCTACAAGTAACATTAAAATAATGCCTTAAAATGAATTTTAGGGTGGAAAAATGAACAAAAATACTAGGTGAAACAAATTTCCACCCCAAGACAACTTAGAAAGGCAGCAGGAAATGTTTATCTCTGTGGAGTGACAGTGGAGCACACTCGAGAACACTCTGTGCTAGCACAGGTTGCAACTTGGCAATTTAGGAGGAGGTCCAAGGAATACTGAATTTACAGTTCTCAATCTACAGACAATAAGGGGGTTGGACAACTGCAGAAGTTAAATAAATTACAGGAGGAAATAAACAGTAAAGTTATGGTGGTGGGGAACCTCAGTTTTCCCTTCTCAGATAAGTAGAACAAATAGAAAAATAGAAACATAGAACAAAAAAAGTAGTTAAACAGATTAATACGATTTTAGATGTTAGATAAGATGAACCACTAAGGACAGCTGAATGTGAATATCAAAGGACAAACTATTTTTTTTTTTAAATCATGGTAGTACATGGAACCAAAACCTATTCATATATTAGGGTATAAAAAAATCACAAATACAGAAAACAGAAATTTAAATGCATCATTTTAAAATCAATGCAGTAAAATAACATTCAATAAAACATTGAGGAAATAGATGAAAATTAATTTCAAATTAAATAATCAAATTCTAAAGACAGAGTAAATTAAAGAAAAATCATAGAAATAATCAATAATTTCATTTAAATGAATGATGAGACAAAATACCAACATTTATAGGATCCAGCCTAAGCAATATTTAGGCTCATGTTTATAATTGTAAATGTTTACATCAGCAAAATAGGGAAATTTCAAATCAATCAATTGACCATGCACATAAAAAAAAAATCTAGATATAGAACAAAGTTCAAAATCTCCAATTAAACACCGAATAGAAATCCTGAAAATCAAAGGTAAGAGTAATAAAATTGAAAGTAAGAAAACCATCCAACTAATAAATAACACTAGGAAATGGTTTTATAAAAAAATACAATAATGTCAGTGAAACTGATTCATTTGATTTTTTTTCTAACAAAAAAAATCATATTACCAACATCAAAAAGTAAAAAGGTAAATTCACTACCACTGATACTGAAATTAAGACATTATTATGAGATATATTGCCCTATTATATTCTAATAAATCTAATCATCTAAATAAAATGGAATATTTAAAAAAGAGGAAGTAAAATGCTTCACTCTATTTCAGAAAAAGAATTTGAACAAGTCATCAATGAACTCTGTAAGGAAAACTCCTTAAATCAGAAGGTATCACAAGTGAATTCTACCAAACATTCAAAGAAATCAGTTCCACTTCTGTATAAAGTATTGGTGAAAATAGACAAAGAATTCATTTTATGACAAAAACAAGGTACTGACACTTAAACTAAGAAGAGCAAAAACATAAAGAAAATTATAGCCCAATTCCCCTAATGAATAGTGATGCAAAAAATGTTAAATAAAGCACTAACAAGGAGATTACACCAGTATATGACAAAGATCATATATTACAATCTGTTCAGATTTTTACTGGGGATGCAAGACTGGTTCAGTAGTAGGAAAACTAACAGTATAATATTAAATGAATACAAAATTCCAGAGAATAGCAAGCGTATTTAATGAGGTTTTATTAAATGAACAGCATAAAGAAATAGAAAACAACAATAGAGATCTCTTCAAGGAAAATAGAGATGTGAAGGGAAAGTTTGTTGCAAAAACATGGACATGATAATGTACACATACACACATGCATACATACACACACATGTACATTTGAATAAATACAACAGAAGAAGAGATTAAAATGAGGTAGCAATAATACACAGGATAACTATACAAGAAAGATTTTAATATTACTGAAAAGCATAATGGTGTAGTTATTGATCTAGAGCCATGCGTCTCGGAAATGAAGTCAAATGGATCTTAGGAAGCAAGTCAACAATAAATCTAGTGGAGTTGATGGAATTCCAGCTGCAGTATTCAAAAAAAACCTAAAAGATGTTTTCAACAAAGTGCTGCACTCAATATGCCAGCAAATTTGGAAAATTTAACAATGGCCATTGGATTGGAAAAGATCACGTCATATTCCAAGCCTAAAGAAGGGCAATACCAAGAAATATTCTAATTACAGGACATCTGTACTCATTTCATATTCCAGCAAGGTTATGCTTAAGATTGTGCAAGCTAGAATTCAGCAATATGTCATCTGAGAATTACATGAAGAGCAGGCTGGTTTTAGAGGCAGAAAACTAGAAAACAGCTTGCTAACATTCCCTAGATTATAGAGAAAACAAGGGAGTTTCAGGAAAAAGAAAACAATCTGTTTCAGCTCCATGGGTTTCACTAAAGCCTTTGATTTTGTTCATCACAACAAACTGTGGCAAATCCTCAAAAAGAAGAGAGGATGAGATTATCTTCCTTATCTCCTGAGGAAACCTGTATGGAGCTCAAGAATGAACAATTTAGAACTGGACATGGAACAACTGATTGGTTTAAGATAAGAAAAAGAGTACAAGAACATACCTTATTGTCACCTTATTTGTTTAACTTATGTGCAGAGCACATCATGTGAAATGTCTGACTGGATGTATCAAAAGTCAGAAATAAGACTGCCAGGAGAAATGTCAATGATTTCATATATGCTGATGATGCAAGTCTGTTTGCAGAAAGTGAAGAAGAGTTAAGAACTCTTGCTGAGCGTGAAAGAGTAGAGTGTAAAAGGTAGCTTGAAGTTTAACATAAAAAAAGTGCTAAGATCTTGGATATTGGTCCTATCACTTCCTGGCAAATAGAGGAAGAAGAAATGGAAATAGTGTCAGATTTTATAGTGTTGGGCTCAAAGATTGCTGCAAAAGACAATTGCAACCATGAAATAACATATCTTCCTCCTTGTAAGGAAAGTTATTGTAAATCTGAATAGCAAATTAAAAATAAGAGCAATCACCTTTTTAACAAATAGCTCTATAGTCAAAGCTATGTTTTTTTTTTCAGTAGCAATATATGACTGTGAGAGCTTCACTACAAGCAAAACTAAGCCCTAAAAGTAAATAAATAAATAGATAAATAAATAAATAGATACATAGATAAAAAAATAAATAAGATTCTTTTAAATGAGGGTGTTGAAAAGGACTTTTGAGAGACTTGGAAAGTAAAGATATTAAATCAGTTAATGCTTGAAGAAATTAATTTAGACTACTCACTACAAGATAAAATACTGACGCTGAAGCTGAAATATTTTGCTACCTAATGAGAAGACAGAGATCTCTGGGAAAGATTGAAGACAAAAGAGAAATGGGGTAGTAGAGAATAAGATGGATAAATATTATCATGGAAACAATGGACATGAATTTGGATAGACTTTGAGGGATTGTGTAGGATAGAAGGGCCAAACACGCTATGGTCCATGAAAAATCTAACAAGACTGAAATGACGAACAAAATTAGATCTTTTGATCTGTCAATAGCATTACTAAATTTGTATCTCAATGAGATTACATTAAGAAAAAAGGAAGGAGAGAAGGAAGGAAGAAAATGAAAGAAAAAGGAAGTGGCATATGTATGTATGTATGTGTTTATATATAAATACATATGTATGTATGTGTGTGTGTATATATATATATATACAGAGAGAGAAAAGAGAGAGAGAAAGAGAGAGCAAGAGAGAGAGAGAGAGAGAGAGAGAAGAGAGAGAGAGAGAGAGGAGAGAGAGAGAGAGAGAGAGAGAGAGAGAGAGAGAGAGTAGCTCTTATGTGGCAATAAATAACTGGAAAATGAGGGATTGTCCATCAATTGGGGAACTGCCAAATGTCTTGTGGTATATCTTTGTGATGTAATACTATTGTACTATAAAAAAACGAGTACCAGGATCCTTTTAGAGAAACTTATACTTACCTGAACTGGTGCAAAGCGAAGGGAGTAAAAACAGGAGAACATTGTATACAGTAATCACAATATTACACAATGATCAGTTGTAAATGACTTAGCTATTCTAAGCAGTAGAATTATCTAAGAAAACTTTGAGGGACTTATGATGAAAAATACTGTACATCTCTTGAAAAAGATATAACAGATTATGGGTATAGATTGAAGCATACTTTAAAAAACGTATTTTTATTGATTTTTCATCTGTGATTTTTATAACAAGTAATAAGGAAATGTTTTGCATAATTGTAAATTTATAACCATGTCATATTGCTTACCATCCCAGGGAGAGGAAAGGATAGGGAGAAAAAAAGGGAATTTGGAAATCAATCTCAAAAAATGAGTGTTAAAATTTTTACATAGAATCGGAAAAATAAAATATTTATAGTTTTCAAGAATCATCTTTGAATTCATAAAACAATGGAATGGTTATGTGGTAGTCTTTGGTAGCTATAAGTATCCATTTTATCACTAAACAAGTAAACATACCATATATCAACAAATGCTTCTTATTTAAGTATTATATAAAAGCCACTTTTATTCAACAGTTATTAAATGCCAACTGTATGCTAAACATTGGGTAAATGTTCAGATAAAGCATAGTCCTTAGATAGTTTGCCTAGTAAAGTATATAGATCAAAACACAGATATATATATACACACAGATATATGTATATATATGTATACATATAGATAGATGTATATATACACATATTTATGCATGTATATTATATATACATATATAAGTATATATATATGCATATGTGTGTATGCAATTATGAATCCATTAGAGATCTCTCAAGCAATGTCTTATTCCAGGTCAAAGAGGGAAGGAAATGTTTTACTTCTCATGAATATCCAGGAAGTATTTGTCAGGTCACATTTAAGTTGGGTTATTATAGACAGCATCTCAGATTTAACTTATTTCTACCCACATCAGAAGTTCTAGATTAAAAATATTCAGATATAAAGGACCCCTCCTTCCATTTTGGTTGTTTGTCTTATTTTATTGTGGCTTTGTGTTTTTGGAAAACATTTTATAGGTTTTAGGTTTTCAGTTCTGTGATGTGTGAATGTACCGTTTTAGTTCCATAATTCAGTCCAAAGTAGAATGTTGTGCAATGGACTCTAGTAAACCACGTACAATAAGATTCTCTGTCTCTCTCTGTCTGTCTGTCTCTCTCTTTGTCTCCCTCTCTTTCTCTGTGTGTGTGTCTGTCTATCTCTCTATCTCTGTCTCTCCTCTTCTTCCTCCTTCTTTTCCTTCTCTTCCCTCCCTCTCTCGCTCCCCCCCCCCCATCTTTCTATCTCTAGCATTAGTTGCTTTCTCACACCTTTTCTGAGAAAGTGTTTCATTGAAACACACAGGTAGTTAAATTCTCAGAAATGTTCAAGTAGCTAATTATTTATAGACTATAGAATATTGCAGGATCTTTTTTTCCAGAAACCATCACTTGAGTTTATGAATGATTGATATTTTAAGAGATCCCTTTGAAAAACAATTCTTGAAGTACCTTTTAAGACCTGTACAAGTAAAAGACAGGGAGACAAATCAACCACACACCAAAAAAAGAGCTTTTACGAGAGTCAATGAAGGGAAGGAAAAATTCAAGCCCCATTGACCTTTGGATTATATCGTTATGATAAAAATTAAATTAAAATATAAGCTAACATTCACTTATTTCAAATTCTTTGTAAATAAGGATCACCTCTGTCTTACAACCAGAAATCTCTGCTTCCACTCTAGCAGTGATGTCTGAAGGAAGCTTCAACACGGAAAGATATAACTATCAACATGAATGCCAGATATTTTGTACCAGAGAGAACTTCTATTGATTGGGTCAAAGGTTGTAACTAGGAACTGTGAAATCAGCATTAGAGCTGATTAGATGGGTCACATGCACATGGCTGGACTAAGTAATAGATATGCAGTGAGATACACAGAGCATGCACTTGGTAGGATCTTAAGAGGTCATTTAACATAAATTATAAATAAAAAAGAATATGCTTTACAACATCATTGACAAGTAATGAATTGTCATCCTTCTTTTCCTTGAAGAACTCTAGGAAGGGAAATATCTTCCACTCCCATTCCCCAAATTGGCTTATTTATCTTTGGGATCATCTTGAATCAGTGGAAAGCTTTCTCCTACTCCATTGAGCCAAACTCTGTCCTAGGACTTCCATTCTTTGCTCCTATTACTCCCTTCTAGGACTGAACCAAATATGCCTAACCATATTTCCACATGAGACATATTTAAGTACTCAAAATAAACTGAATTCCTATATATATATATATATATATATATATATATATATATATATATAATATATAGGTATGTATATATGCACATATATCCATGTGTGTGTGTGTGTGTTTGTGTGTATTCTCCAACATATGGCATGATCTCAAATGCATTTATTGTCATGGTCACTTTCCCCCAGATGTCCTACAGCCTATCAATGTCATTCCTAAAACATGGTGCCTAAAAATAAACACAATACTCCATTTGTAGTCTGAAAAACCCAGAATGTGGTAAAAATATAACTTTCTTCAATCTGGGAACCATGTGTATTCTTGTCAACTCTTCTTTTTTTAATTATTATTTATTTATTTATTTTTTTTTTGGTTTCAGTTTTCGACAATCGCTTCCATATAACTTTGATTTTTTTCCCCCATCCTTCTCCCACCTTGCTACCCCCATTCACCTGCCCTCCCTGACACCAAGTGTAATCTTACATAGGTTCTATGCATACATTCTATTTTAATACATCTTCAACTTAGTCATGTTGTACAGAAGAAATAAAGTGAAAGGGAGAAACCATGACAACAAAACAAAACATAAGAGAAAAGAAAATGGTCTGCTTCATTCTGCTATCCAATTCCATAATTTTTTCTCTGGATGTGGAAGGCATTTTACCTCAAGAGTCCATTGGAAATTTTTTAGGTCCTTGAACTGCTGCAAAGGGCTAAGTCTACCAGAAATATTGCTCATACATTATAGTTGTTGCTTTGTACAAAGTTCTCCAGGTTCTGGTTGTTTCGCTCAGCATCGGTTAATATAGGTCCTTCCAGGTCTCTCTGAAGTCCTCTTTTCATCATTTCTCATAGCACAATAGTATTTCATCACATTCATTACCACAACTTGTTCAGCCATTCCCCAGTTGATGGGCATTCCCTCAATTTCCAATTCTTGGTCACCACAAAGAGAGTTGCTATAAATATTTTTTGTACATGTGGGACTCTTTTCCATTTTTAGGATCTCTTTGGGATACAGTCGTAGAAGGAATATTGCTGGGTCAAAGGGTATGCACATTTCTGTAGCCTTTTGGGCATAGTTCCAAATTGTTCATCAGAAAAGATGGATCATAGCTCCAACAAAAATGAATTAATGTTCCAACACACATCTTTTCCAGCACTCATCATCTTCCTGTTTTGTAGTGTTAGTCAATCTAATAGGTGTGATATGATACCTCCGAGTTATTTTGATTTGCATCTCTGTAATCAATAGTGATTTAAAGCATTTTTGTATGACTATAGATAACTTTAAATTTTTGCTCTGAAAATTGCCTGTTCATATCATTTGACCATTTATTAATTGAAGAATGACTTGTTTTCTTATAAATTTGACTCAGTTCTCTATTTTAGAAATGTGGCCTTTGTCACAGACACTAGCTGTAAAAATTCTTTTCCAGTTTTCTGTTTTCCCCCTAATCTTGATTGTGTTGGGGTTGTTTGTGCAAAAACTTTCCAATTTTAATCAAAATTATCTATTTTACACTTCATAATACTCTCTATTGTTTGGTCAAAATTTTTTCCATCCTCAATAAATCTGACAAATACACTTTTCCTTGCACCCCTAATTTGTTTAAAGCATCAGTCTTTATACCTAGATCATGTATGCATTTATACTTTATTCTTGTGTACAGTGTCAGGTATTGGTCTACACCCAGTTTCTGTCACACTGTTATCCAGTTTTCCTAGTAATTTTTGTCAAACAGTGATTTCTTATCCCAAAAGCTGGAGTCCTTGGGTTTATCAAACACTAGATTGCTATATTCATTGACTGCTGTGTCTTCAGTATCGAACACATTCCGCTGATTTACCCCTCTATTTCTTAGCCAGTAACAAGTGATTTTGACGATTACTGTTTTGTAATACAATTTGAAATCTGTTAGGGCTAGCCTACCTTCCCTGACATTTCTTTTCATTGGTTCCCTTGATATTCTGGACCTTTTATTCTTCCAGATGAATTTTGATATAATTTTTTCTAACTCTAGAAAATAATTTTCTGGTAGTTTGATTGGTATGACAATGACTAGATAAATTAATTTAGGTAGAATTGTCATTTTTATTATATTTTTCTCGGCCTACCCATAAGCAACTGATGTTTTTCCATTAACTTAGATCTGACTTTATTTGTGTGAAAATTATTTTATAATTATGTTCATATAATACTTTGGCTGGTAGACTCCCAGATATTTTAGTGTCTACCTTACCTTTAAACCTTTCAAGTAGTTTTTTTTTACTGGATTCTCTAAGTATATCATCATATCATCTGCAAAGAGTGATAGCTTAATTTCTTCTTTGACTATTCTTATTCCTTCAATTTCTTTTTCTTCTGTTACTGCTAAAGTTAACACTCCTAGCATCATATTTAATAACAGTGGTGAAAATGAACATTCTGGTCTCACCCCTGATCTTCTTGGAAATGTATCCAGCTTTTTCCCATTACATGTAAAGCTTGTTGATGGTTTTAGGTAGATACTTATTATTACTTTATGGAAGGCTCTATTTATTCCTGTGTTCTCCAGTAGTTTTAATAGGAATGGGTGTTGTATTTTGTCAAACACTTTTTATTCCCCTTCATTCAAATCAAAGTCAACTGCAAGTCATGTCATCATCTTTATGTCATTGTCCTCTTCAAGAACAAAGGACAAACACAACTTGTGAGTGAGTAGTAGCTATCCTCCTCCTCCTCCTTTTCATCCTCTTCCTTCTCCTCCTCATGATCCTCCTCCTGTGTTCCACTCCAAAATCTCCCTTTTTTTCCTTTGGATTTACTGGTTATATATCTTGCTCAAAGATATATAAAACCCCATTCACTCTGGAACTCTTCCACTGGACAACAAATCCCTACTCATCTAGAACAGAGTGGACTTAAATAGTAAATAGTAATTGTTTCTCTTTTACCCAGGAACCCTGTGGGTCTTCTTCTCCCAGTTTGATTTTTTTTCTTAAAGGGGGCATCCCTTGAGCAACTATTTAAAGACATCTATTCATTGAATGGGTGTATCTCTCTCAAAGCGTG
This sequence comes from Bettongia penicillata ogilbyi, assembly GCA_023548195.1. Lineage (NCBI taxonomy): Eukaryota > Metazoa > Chordata > Mammalia > Diprotodontia > Potoroidae > Bettongia > Bettongia penicillata. Next base: position 17,173,316 of record JAJHZJ010000120.1, read on the forward strand.
AATGCTATAATACCTTAGCCTGAAAGGACCACGGTCACACATTGCATCCTGAGCTATATCCAGTCTTCTTAATGATTATCTGGACAATGGTTCCATATGGCTCAGGAGAAGAAAGTGAGGTTGGGAACCTTGCACAGTCTTTCCTCACTCAAATGAAAGTCTACTGCAAGTCATGTCATTATCTCAATGCCATGGTCATCTTCAAGATAGAAGGACAAACACAACAGCAGCAACAACAATGCTTTCTGTTAGTTTTGTTGTTGATGTGATCAGTAATACTGATAGTTTTCCTAATATTGAACCAGCCCTGCATTCCTGGTATAAATCCTATCTGCTTATAATGTATTATTCTCATGATAAGTTACTGTATTCTTTTTGCCAATATCTTATTTAAATTTTTTGCATCTATACTCATTAGAGAAATTGGTCTCTAATTTGCATACTCTGTTTTGGCTCTTCCGGGTTTAGGTATCAGGTCATATTTGTATCACAAAAAGGATTTGGTAGGAGTACTTCTTCACCAGTTTTCCCAAGTAATCTATGTAGTTTAGAATTAACTGTTCTTTAAATGTTTGGTAGAATTCATTTGTAAATCCATTTGGCCATGGAGATTTGATCCAAGGAAGTTCATTGATGACTTATTCAATTTATTTTTCTGAGATGGGGTTGTTTAAGTGTTCAAATTGCTATTCTGCTAATCTGGGCAATTTATATTTCTTGAAATATTCATCCATCTCATTTAGACTGTCAAACTTATGGGTATACAGTTGGGCAAAGTAATATCTAATTATTGCTTTAATTTTCTCCTTGTTGGAGGCGAGTTCACAAGTTTTGTTTTTGATATTGGTAATTCAGTTTTCTTGTTGTTTTTTTTTAAATCAAATTGACCAAAGGTTTATCAATTTTGTTGTTTTATTCATAAAACCTGCTCTTAGTTTTATTTATTACTTCAGCATTTTTTTTAAATTTCAATTTTATTAATCTCTCCTTTGGTTTTGAATATTTCTAATTTGGTATTTACTTGGGGATTTTCAAGTTGTTCTTTTTCTAGCTTTTTCAGCTCCATATCCAATTCATAAATCTCCTCTTTCTCTATTTTATTCATGGAACAATTCAATTATATAAAGCTTCCCTTAAGAAATGCTTTTGTACTATCCTATACATTTTGATAGGTTGTCTAATTATTGTTATTCTCTTGAATGAAGTTATTGATTGTTTATATGATTTCTTGCTGAACCCATTCATTCTTTAGGATTAGATTATTTACTTTCCAATTAATTTTTGGTTTATCTTTCCATGGCCTTTGATTACATATAATTTTTATGGCATCATGATCTGAGAAGGATGCATTCACTATCTCTCCCTTTCTGTACTGAATTGTGAGGTTTTTATGCTCTAGTACGTAGTAAAGTTTTGTGTATGCACCACGTGCCATTAAGAGAAATGTATATTACTTCCTATTTCCAATCAACTTTCTTCAGAGATCTATCATATGTATGTTATCCAGAGTTTTATTCACTTCCTTAACTTCTTTCTTGTTTGTTTTGAGGTTAGATTTATCAAGGTTAGATTTATCAAGATCAGAGAGAGTCTTTGAGGTCCCCCACTAGTATAGTTTTGCTGTCTATTTCTTCCTGTGACTCTCTTAACTTCTCCTCTAAGAATTTGGATGCTATTCCACTTGGAACATGCATGTTTAGTAACGATAATCCTTCATTGTCTATGGTGCCTTTTAGCAGTACATAGTTTGCTTCCTTATCTTTTTTTATTAGATCTATTTCGTCTTTGACTTTCTATGAGACTAGAATTCCTACTCCTGCTTTTTTTTTACATCAGTAGAAGTATAATATATCCTGCTCCAACCTTTTACCTTTACCCTGTGAGTATCCCCTTATTTCAAATATGTTTCTTGTAAACAACATATTGTTGGATTATGGTTTTTATTTTACTCTCCTATCCACCTCTGTTTTATGGAAGAGTCCATTCCATTCACATTCACAAGTATGATTACTCTCTGTGTTTTTCCCTCTATTCTCTTTCCCCCCATTTATGTTTTTAGTTGCCTTTTCCTTTCCCCTCCACAGTATAGTTTTAACTTTTGACCATCACTTTCCTCAGTCTTCCCTCCCTTCTTTCACCCCCATCCCTTTTACTCCCCTTTTCCCTCAGTACTTCTTCCCTCCTTTTTAGCCTCTCCTCCCTTTTCTTTCCTCTTTTCCCTCCTACTCTCTATAGAGGTAGTTAGGTTTCTATACTTAAAGGTGTTTGTTGTTCCCTCCTTGAAGCAAATCAGATAAAAGTAAACCTCAAACAATGCTCCTATCCTTCCTTCCTTTCCCTCTACTGAAATACGCTTTTGTGCCTCTTCCTGTAATTAATTTACCTTTTTCTGCTTCCTCCCTTTCACATCTCCTGTCACAATCCCTTCTCACCCTTACATCATATTTTCATCATCACATCATTTAATTTATAACCACTCCCTCTCTCTGAGTATATCCCTTTTATATATGACAATAAATATACAATTCTAAAGATTAACAAATGTCATCTTATTTTAAAGGTTTGTAAAATATTTGCCCATATTGAATAAAAAAAAAAAAATGTTTCCCCATGTTTACTTTTTTGTGCCTCTCTTGAGACTTGTGCTTGAAGATCGAATTTTCTATTGAGCTATGGTTGTTTCATCAGGAACGTCTGGAAATCCCTTATTTCATTGAATGTCAATCTCCTTGCCTGAAATACTATGCTCAATTTTTCTGGGTAATTGATCCTTGGTTATAGTCTCAGCTTCTTTGCCTTATGGAATATTATATTCCAATACCTCTGATTTTTAATGTAGAAGGTGCAAGGTCCTCTGTGATCCTGATTGTAGCTCCTCGACATTTGAACTGTTTCTTTCTAGCTGCTGGCAGTATTTTCTCCTTCACTTGATAATTCTAGAATTTGGCAACAATATTCTTTGGTGTTTTGAGTTTGCAATCCCTTTCAGAAGGTGAAAGGTGGATTCTTTTGGTGGCTCTTTTGACCTCTGGCTCTAGGACCTCTGGAAAGTTTTCCTTGATGATTTTTTAGAAGATATTATCCAGGCTCTTTTTTTCATCATGGCTTTCTGGTAGACCAATAAATCTTAGATTTTCTCTCCTGGATCTATGTTTCAGGTCAGCTGTTTTTCCAATGATATATTTTACATTTTCTTCTATTTTTTCATTCTTTAGATTTTGTTTGACTGATTCTTGATGTCTCATGGAGTCATTGCCTTCTACCTGTCCAGTTCTAATTTTTACTGATTGTTTTCTTCAGTTAAATTTTGCAGCTCCTTTTCCATCTGTCCAATTCTTCCTTTAAAGGAGTTATTTTTCTCCAGTTAATTTTTGTACTTCATTTTCTATTTGTCCACTTTTCTCACTTAGATTTTATGCTCATTTTTCTATTTGTCCAATTTTCCTTTTAAATTCTGTGATTTCTTTTTTTTCATATTTTTTTAAAAAAAGACATTGGCCAGTTTTTCTTGTACTTCCCTAATTTCACTTTTAAAATTTTTCTTGATCTCTACCAAAAATAATCTTTGAGCTTGAGACCAGTTCATTTTGCATCCTGAAGTTCCAGATGGGAGCACAGTCTCAATGCTGACCTCTCTGGTATTTGTGTTTTGGTCCTTGTCTTCATAGAAAATTCTACGGACTTATCTTTTCTAGTTTTCTTCTTGCTCATGATCATACTTTTCCTGGCTTTTAAAGTAGATCTAGTAGATCTCTGCTTTTGGAGCACATGGTACTCTGTCCCATGGTTCTCATGCTTAGAACTTGAGGCTTTGTGTATTGTTGCCTCTGGTTCTTTCACCTGAAAGCTAGAATGCTGCAGCTTACCTCGTGTTGAACTGACTTGTACACCAAAGTAGAGGCCAGATGAAGTCTTTCTGAGTTTCCTCAGAGTTACCCTGGAGCAAGCTGTGTTAAATGCTAGGGAGGGGTGATCTGGCCACAGAAAGCCTTCTTTCTTGAGCACAGGCAGAACTTAGTTGTTGGTGAATCCCATTTTTGGTAATGTCTTCCTGATTCCCTTACCTGTGCTGAGGCAGGCCAGGGGTCTTGTTGTTGATGATTTGGGGGTTCCACCTCCTCGGGGCTCAAGATCTCCTCGTGGTTAACTGAGGAGGGGCTGTCTGGGACAGTTCCAGTTCTGCACTGATCCCCTTCTGACACCGCAAGAGGGATCCCCCTTTGCTATTTTCCTTGCCTCACAGGTGAATAGAAAATTTACTTTGTCAACTGATCTCACTTTTCCCAAATTGTTCCTGGGGAAATATTCTCTGGATTTTTCAAGGTCACAAAAGGAAGTAGGCTGCTATTACTAATTACTCTGCCATCTTGGCTCCCAGAAGTTCAGGTAGGTGACTTACAGGCATTTAATCTGTGGGCTGACAGTCTCAGGAGGGGCTGCTTCAATTACCTGGGGTTCTGTTGTTTTCTCTCACCCAGTTCCACTGGACTCCCATTCTGGATTGACGTATTTGAGATTTCACAGTGCTGCTGATTCAGATTGCCTGGGTCTTCCTGCTCAGTTTTGCTATGGTGAGGTCTGTGCTGGTACAGCCCGTGTGCTGTGCACTCCTCCAGCCCTGGGCAACAAATCCTTCCTTTAGATGTTCCAGTTCGTCCTGGGTTGGAAATCTTCCACAGTCTGTCTCCTATTGGATTCTGCCACTCTAAAACTTGTACAGATTCTCTTTTTAGAGGTATCTGAAAAAGTTGGTCTTAGAGGTTAGGTGAATAGTTGCTCTCACTCCACCATCTTGGCTCTACCTCTTTCCTCCTCCTCAAGATAGCATGCAATGTACACGTACAATTTTATTGAACATATTTTTACATTAGTTATATCGTGAAAGAAGAATAAGAACAAAAGGGGAAAATGTGAGGAAAAGAAACCAAAGGGAGAAAATTGTATGCTTCTATCTCCATTCAGACTCCATAGTTCTTTCTCTGAGTGTGAGTAATATTTTGCTTGTTGAGTCTTTCTGAAATTGTCTTAGGTTATTATCATGCTGAGAATAAACAAATTTTAGAAGTTGATCCTTGGACAGTGTTATTGTTACTGCATGTGATTTTCTCCTGGTTGTATTCACTTCACTGAGTGTCAGTTCATGTAAGTTTTTCGAGGTTTTCTGAAATCTTCCAGCTCATCAGTTCTTACAAAACAATAGTGTGTCATTATATGGACATATCAAAACTTCTTTAGGCATTTCTGAGTTGATGGACATACCCTCAATTTCCAACTCTTTGCCATCACAAAAAGAGCTTCCCTGAGTATTTTTGTGTATGTATGGATCCCTTCCTCCCATGTAATGTTGTTGGATCCTCCCAGTAATGATATTGTTGGATCAAAGGGCATATACAGGGTTCTTTTTAATTCATTTATTTATTTTTAGTTTTCAGCATTCATTTCCTCAAAATTTTGAGTTCCAAATTTTATCCCTATTTCTTTCCTCCCCCCACCTCATAAAGTCTTGCATTCTGATTACTCCTTACCTCAATGTGCTCTCCTTTTGATCACACCTCCTCCCTTCCCTTATCCCCATCTTCTCTCTTTCCTTGTAGGGCTAGATAGATTTCTATGTTCCATTTCCTGTATTTCTTATTTCCCAGTTGTATGCAAAAATATTTCTCAACATTCGTTCTTAATACTTTGAATTTCAACTTCTCTTCCTTCCTCCCTCCCCACCCATTGCCACTGAAAGGCAAGCAATTCAATACAGGCTATGTATGTGTAATTTTACAAAAAACTTCCAGAGGAGTCATGTTGTATAAGAATAACTATATTTCCCTCCAGGCTATCCTGCCCTACATTTATTCTATTCTTTCTTTTGAACTTGTCCCTCTCCAAAAATGTTTACTTCTAATTACTCCTTCCTCTCATTTGCCCTCCCTTCTATCATCCACCTCACCCAACTTGTCCCCTTCTCCCTTACTTTCTGGGAGTGAAAGATAGATTTTCATACCAAATTGAGTGAGAATCTTATTCCTTCCTTAAGCTAAATGTGAGGACAGAAAGCTTCACTTTTTCCCTCTCACCTCCTCCCTTTTCTCCTCCATTGAAAAAGCTTTTTCTTGCCTCTTTCATGAGAGATATTTTGCCCCATTCCATTTCTTCCTTTCTCCTCCCAATATATTACTCTCATTCCTTCATTTTATTTTTTAGATCTCATCCCCTCTTGTTCAGCTCACCCTGTGTTCTCTCTCTCTCTTCCCCCAACCCGTGTGTGTGTGTGTGTGTGTGTGTGTGTGTGTGTGTGTGTGTGTAAAATCCCTCCAACTACTCAAATACTGAGAAAATTCTCAAGAGTTACATATATTTTCTTTCCATGTAGGAATGTAAGCAGTTCAACTTTAGAGAGTCCTTTATGATTTCTCTTTCCTGTTTACCTTTTCATGCTTTTCTTGATTCTTTTTTTAAAAAATATATTCACTTTACTTATTTTTAATGTTCTACAATCACTACCATAAAACTTAGATTTTCCCCCTACCTACTCCCCACCACTCGCCTCCCTCCCCGACAGCACACAATATTATATAGAATCTACACATATATTCCTATTGAATACATTTTCACTACAGTCATGCTGTGCAGAAGAACTAAAATAAATGGGAGAAATCATATAACAAACCAAAACATAATACACACACACACACACACACAATGATCTGCTACATTCTGCGATTGAACTCCACCGTTCTTTCTCTGAATGTGGATGGAATTTTGCCTTAGAAGACCATTGGGAATTTTTTTTTTTATGTCCTTGCATTGCTATGAAGATCCAAGTCTACCAGAAAAAAACTCTTATACACTATGGCCGTTGCTGTGCACAAGGTTTTCCTGGTTCTTCTCCTTTGCTCAGCATCAGAGAATATAAGTCTTTCCAGGCCTCTCAGAAGTCTTTTTGTTCATCATTTCTTATGGAAAAATAATATTCCATTACATTCATATACTACAATTTATTCAGCCTTTCCCCAATTGATGGGTATCCCCTTGGTTTCCAGTTCTTGGCAGCTAGGAAGAGTACTGTGTCTTGAGTACCTAGTGCATTTTTGTACATATGTGACCCTTTTCCATTTTTATGATTTCTTGGGGATACAGTATTAGAAGGGATATTACTGGGTCAAAGGGTATGCTCATTTTTGTAGCCCTTTGGGCATAGTTCCAAACTGCTCTCCAGAATGGTTGAATGAGCTCACAGCACCACCAACAATGAATTAGTGTTCCAACTCTCCCACATCCTCTCCAACATTTATCATTTTCCTGTTCTGTCACATTTGCCAATATAATAGTTTGATGCGGTACCACAGAGTTGTTTTGATTTGCATTTCTCTAATCAAAAGTGATTTAGAGCGTTTTTTATATGATTCTAGATATCTTTAATTTTTTCCTCTGAAAATTGCCTGTTCATATCCTTTGACCATTTATCAATTGGGGAATGACTTGTTTTCTTGTACATTTGACTCAGTTCTCTATATATTCTAGAATTGAGGCCTTTATCCCAAGATTAGCTGTAAAAATTCTTTCCCAATATACTACATCTCTCCAAATTTTGGTTGCATTGGGTTTGGTTATGCAAAATCTTTTCAGTTTAATGTCATCAATATTATGCATCTTGCACATCATAATGCTTTCTATCTCTTCTTTAGTCAAAACTTCTTCCCTTATTCATAAATCTGATAAATACACTCTTCCTTGCTCCTCCAATTTGTCCATGCTATCAATCTTCATACTGAGATCATGTACCTATTTGGACTTTATTCTTGTGTACGGTGTCAGGCATGGGTTTATGCCTACTTTCTGCCACACTGTTATCCAGTTTTCCCTGCAGTTTTTCTCAAAAGGTGAATTCTTATCCCAGATGCTGAGATCCTTGGGTTTATCAAAGAGGAGAGCGTTGTATTAATTGCCTATTGTGTCTTGAGTACCTAGCATATTCCACTTGTCTACCCTTCTGTTTCTCAGCAAGCACCAAATGATTTTGATAATTGCTGCTTTATAAAAAAAAATGAGATCTGGTAGCACTAGGTCACCTTCCCTAGCATTTTGTTTCAATATCTCCTTAGGTATTCTAGAGTTTTTCTTGATTATTGTGCTTGAAAGTCAAATTTTCTATTCAACTCTGGTCTTATCATCAAGAATGCTTGAAAGCCCTCTATTTCATTAAATGACCACTTTTTCCCTTGAAGTATTATATTCAGTTTTGCTGGGTAGGTGATTCTTGGTTTGAGTCCTAGTTACTTTGACTTCTGGAATATCCTATTCCACACCCTTCGATCCCTTAATGTAGAAGCTGCTAGATCTTGTGTTATCCTGATTGTATTTCCACAATACTGGAATTGTTTCTTTCTAGCTGCTTGCAATATTTTCTCCTTGACCTGGGAACTCTGAAATTCAACTACAATATTCCTAGGGGTTTCTCTTTTTGGATCTCTTGAAGGAGGTGATTGGTGGATTCTTTCAATATTTATTTTGCCCTCCAGTTATAGAATAGCAGGGCAGTTTTCCTTGATAATTTCATGAAAGATGATGCCTATGCTCTTTTTTTGATCATGACTTTCAGGTAGTCCCATAATTTTTAAATTATCTCTCCTGGATCCATTTCCCAGGTCAGTTGTTTTTCCAATGAGATATTTAACATTATCTTCTGTTTTATTTTTCTTTTGTGTTTGTTTGGTGATTTCTTGGTTTCTCATGAAGTCATTAGTTTTCATCTGCTACATTGCAATTTTTAAAGAACTATTTTCTTCAGTGAGCCTTTGAACTTCCTTTTCCATTTGACTAATTTTACTTTTTAAATCATTCTTTTCTTCATTGGCTTTTTAGGCTCTTTTGGCATTTGTTAGTCTATTTTTAAAGGTGCTATTTTCTTCAGCATTTTTTGGGTCTCCTTTAGCAAGCTGTTGACTCACTTCTCATGATTTTCTTACATCACTCTCATTTCTCTTTCCTGTTTTTCCTCTACCTCTCTTACTTGACTTTCAAAATCCTTTTTGAGTTCTTCCATGGCCTGAGACCACTGCATATTTATCTTGTAGGTTTTGGATGCAGAACCCTTGACTTCCTCTGAAGGTATGCATTGTTTGTTCATATATCCAAATTATTTCTTGAATTTTAACTTTGCAACAATTTTGGGTTCTGCTGTTAGGTTGGAGGGGACACTATCTCTAATTTCAGTTTTTTCTTTTATTTTTGCAGCTGTCAGGTATAGTTCTGGGGTTCTGTTAGCTTTCAGTTCTTCCAAGGTGGCATGATCTATGGAAAGGAGTATTTACTACTCTCCCGAACTGTTCCCTGATCTGTTAATGACCACAAGCACTCTTTTTTGTCCTGAAAATAATACCAGGGTTCCTGTCCCTCTCCGGTGTTCTGGTTCTCCTCTTCATCCTGGGACTGCAACTCAAGACTATGACCCCCAAATATGAGGAATACAACAAAGTCCTTCTTCTAGTGCTAGCAAAAGTGCCCCTATAATCTCATTCAGTTTTCTGCTTCCCTTAGTATTTGTGGACTGAGAATTCTGGAAGGGCCTCCTATGATTCACTTGTACCTACTGCCTGCTACTGGTTTCCTATGACATAACTGCAGGTGCAGCTCCCCTTTTATCCTACTATTATAGGCCTTTCCTCAGACCTTCTAAGTTGTCCTGAGATAAAAATAATATTTCATCTCATCCTCATCTTGGTTCTGCTGTTCCAGAAATTGTTTTGGGGCATTATGTAAAGTTTTTGAGGGGAATCTGGGTGGACTCAGGCAAGTCCTTGTCTTTTCTCTGCCATCTTGGCTCTGTTCCCTATATGCCATAGGTCTTGGAATTTTTCAAAACATTTTTACATGTATCATCTCATTATATCTTCAAACAAACTTTTGTAAGATATATGCTATTTTCCATTCTGCTGATTATATTATGAAATATTAAATTAATTGCCTAGATCACACAGCTGGTATATGTACAAGTTTCACACACAGATCTTCTTAAGTCCCATGCTCTATCACTGTGTCACCGAATTGATGCCATTCCCCCTTTACACTCTATCCATCCCAAGAAACCTGATAAACAACATTCTATCTTTTGACCTTTGCTTTTGCACAATCCTGAAATGTTCTATGTCTTCATCTTTGCCTTGAAGAATTTCTAAATTCCTTGCAAGAACAACCAAAAGGTCATATCTCAAATAAGGATATTTTCAATTCCATTTAATTCTTCCTATGAGTTCCCTTTTGAAAATAATTTTCATTATTTTGTATTTACTCATCTATATGCATATTGCTTCTCCAGGAGAATAAACTCCTTGATGATTAGGATTATTCCATGCTCACCTCTTTATTTCAAAATTCTACAAAAAAAAAATCTTGTATATGGCAGATACTTGCTTGCTGACTTAAGTTAAATTCATGAGAATGTTTCTCATTGACTGTGAATGGTCTGAAGTAGTCGAGGATACATGGGAGACTCAACAGAAAATATTTCTTGATAAAATTACGTGAAAATATCATAATACTTAGAAATAGGAATAATGATAGTGACTGTTGTACAGGATTGCTTCCTAAATGGGTTGTAGAAGACCTTGTTTCCACATAACCTACTCAAATAAAAACCTGGAATTCACAATAAGTAAGAAATGTCATGACAAAACAAGCAAAAATTGCAGGGACAAGTGATTATTTGGTGAGGAGAAAGAATGATGAAGGAGGAAAAGCCAGTATCAAATAATAAAGGTACATAGAATGAGGGTATAAACAAAGCTATAGAATTAACACAGTTGCTTTCCTCTTTTAGATAGTGTACATAAAGGCACAGAAATAATCTGAAGACATTATATTTTATTACAAATTCCTAACAAAGGTGCTAGAAATATTAATGATGAAATCTGATTTTCCGATAAAAACAAGTTAAAATAGATTGCACCAAGGAACTGCTTCCTGAGTTCTAAAGAAAATAGCATGAACTCCACATTCAATCAACTATACATGCTCTTATTGTGTACTGTAAAGATTTTATATAATATAAATGCAAATCAAATTATAACCCATTATAACTGCCTACATATTTCATTATGACACATTATCACCATATGGTCCAGAATTTTCAACCTCTTTTAAACTTTTGCTTTTTTCCCCCTACAATATACTAAAAGGTAAAGGACATCAGAATTTTGTACTAGAAAAAGTCGCTTTCAGGAAATTCTGAAATTGTGTTTTAAGAGACTTTTAGGAAGCTTTTTTTCTTTGAGATGGGTCTTTGAGAAACTAATACAAGAATTTATGTTTAGCTGCCCTAGCTATTTTCATTGTACTTTGATCAGTATCAAACCAAAGTAAAGAAAGAAAAGTGGCTCAAAGTTGCCCTAAGTAAAAGCAGAAAGTTTTTCTCCTTTCTTGAACTGCCATCTCATCACTGCTGGCAATTTCACTTTATACTCTTACCTGAAAAGAAAAAAAAAAAGTTTGTTCAATTGAATTGTTAAATACAACACCTGCCCTTTACAATATGAGAACAATCCTTGCTTGCACCAACCAAAGGATCTTTACTAGACAGCCTAGAGATTGAAAGGAAAGGAATTTTTAATTGAGAGATGAGGAGTGGTTCTGGGACAGACCAAAGACCCTTGGCTAGTAGACCTCTAAGTTTCCCACTCTATAAAATGTAACTCTAAAATGGGAAGACTGATTCATAAAGGTTACTCTGATTAGGATAACAAAAATTCAGATAAATGAATGACATTTGTCATTGGGAGTCTTTACAGTGAGTAATTCGTACAAAATATAATTTACAATGAATAAAGTTCTCCACATCATGCTATTTGCTTTCTACTCCTTCCCACAAGAGTCTGGAGTGCTCTTCTAAGAAGATAGGCATCAATTTAAAATGTCTCAATGTAAGACAGCTATGATCGTGAAACTGTATCTCATCTGTCAAACCAAGTACAATGACAGAAGTTTCTGAAGAGTAAATAAAGGTTGTTTTAGAAAGGAAAGACATATAGGAAATTTTCATCATCAGCTGTAAATGGGAGAAGGTTGTATTTATGAGTGATTTCAGTTAACAGTAATTAGGGGAGGATAGGAAGAATATGATGATCTTTGTGTTAATTCAAAATGTTAAACTTTTAAAGAGGCTCATGATGTATGCATACACCCACAGAGACTTTTAGTGTTTTCTTTTTTTTTTTTTTGCCTGTACATTTGTTTTAGCAAATAATGCTAGCTGGCTTTGTATTTCTTTCTTAAATAAAGAAGTATAAAATATTCCAATTCCTTCCTTCCTCCTTCATTGAAAAGGCAATTTAAGGTAGGTTTTACATGTGCAATCATGAAAAGTATATTTTCATATTAGTCATGTTGTGAAAGAAAACAGACCCCCCTCAAAAAAAAAGAAAGAAAAAAGTTTAATGAAAAGTATGCTTCAGTACATATATGTGTGTATATGTATACATATATGTGTATGTGTGTACATATATACACATACATATATACACATACATACATTAATATATACACATACATACATACATACATGTGTATATATATATATACATATATATATATATATATATATGTATATATATATATACACATATATATATTCCTTTGTTCAAATTCTCCCCTATGGCTGAAAAACCTTCACTTCTACTTTTCACCCATTGAGTTGCTGACCATTCTACACATGCCATTTTACACATCCTCAAGGAGTATTCCATGATTCCTAGGTCAATAAATTTACTCACTCAATTTCACATGTCATTTTGCTTTCCAATTCTCTACAAAGAGAATCCTGCATTTTTATACATTCCAGCAGTTTGTTTTAGAATATAATCCCATAGCTAGTGTGTAATTCCATGTATGAGGGCAAAAATTATATCACATATGTTTGAACAATTTCATCATGAAGCACACAATTGTTTACTGATTGCTAGGTTTCAAAGGAACATATATTAATTGTGGCAACATATTAAAGAAAGAGTTTGAAAGTATCAGTAAAAAGCAACGACGAGGCGGAGCCAAGATGGCGGAGTAGAAGGACGCACGTTTACGAGCTCCGAAACCAAAGCCCATAGAATTAATGTAAAAAGAGACCCCCATAACTTCTGGGTCAATACAAGGTGTGCAGAAACGGAGTGGAAGAGATTTCCATTCCAGGGAGCCCTGGAGACCCGTCCCCAGGGTCCGTTGTGCCCTGGAAAGTGGACCTCACCCCCAGCGCTGCCCGGGTCGTGGCCCCAGAGAAGCTGACCTGAGCAGGGTACAGAGACGTAAGCTCCGGCAGCCGGGAAAGTCCCTCCACCCACAGAAGCTACAGGTCAGTGAGAAGGCCAGGCTGAAGGAGGGGAGCGGAGTGTCTCCGTGACACGGGCCCCCTCGGGAGGAAGCAGCGGTGGCAGGGGCGGGGGCAGGAAGCAGCGGAGGCAGAGGCGTGGGCAGCGGCTGAGGCGGCAGCGGCCCAGGACTCAGGAATCCCCCAATAGCAGGCAGGATCTTCATTACGGAAGGTTTCTGCATAAAACCTGACAGAGCTGAGCCAGGGAGACGGACCTGCCCCCACCCCGCTCTATTACTGAAGGCCTCTGCATAAAGCCCCTGAGGGAACTGAGCCTAGGAGGCAGGCCCCCCACCCCGCCCCCACCCGCTCCATTCCTGAAAGTCTCTGCATAAAGCCCCTGAGGGAACTGAGCCTGGGAGGCGGTCCTGCCCCCACCCCAGCGCCAGAACTAAAGCTTGCCGCGGAAAGCCCATTTGAATCTCAGAGGCCAAGCACTAGCTGGGCGGATCCAGGCGGGGGTGGAAAGGAATCTCAGAAGTCAAGTAACTGGCTGGGAAAATGCCTAGAAAAGGGAAGAAAAATAAGACTATAGAGAGTTTTTTTCCAGCAAATGCAAATGATCCCGACAATCGGATCTGATGACGGGGACGTATTCTTGTCATCAGGGAAAGACGTGGAGGGTGGGGCCTCAGTACCCCAGACACCCCAGGGGGGTGGCAGGAGGGCTCAGGCCTTGGAAGAGCTCAAAAAGGATTTTGAAAAGCAAGTTAGACAGGTGGAGGAAAAACTGGGAAGAGAAATGACAGAGATGCAAGAAAAGTATGAAAAACCGGTCAATACCTTGGTAAAGGAGACCCAAAAAATGCTGAAGAAAGTAACACCTTGAAAAATAGGCTCACTCAATTGGCAAAAAAGGTTCAAAAAGCCAATGAGGAGAAGAATGCTTTCAAAAGCAGAATGAGCCAAATGGAAAAAGAAGCTCAAAAGCTCACTGAATTTAATAGTTCTCTCAAAATTAGAATGGAGCAGATGGAGTCTAATGACTTTAGGAGAAACCAAGAAATCACTAAACAAAACCAAAAGAACGAAAAAGTGGAAGAGAATGTGAAATATCTCATGGGAAAAACAACTGACCTGGAAAATAGATCCAGGAGAGACAATTTAAAAATTATGGGACTACCTGAAACTCATGATCAAAAAAAGAGCCTAGACATCATCTTCCATGAAATTATCAAGGAAAACTGCCCTGACATTCTAGAACCAGAGGGCAAAATAAGTATTGAAAGAATCCATCGATCACCACCTGAAAGAGATCCAAAATGAGAAACTCCTAGGAACATTGTGGCCAAATTCCAGAACCCCCAGCTCAAGGAAAAAATCTTGCAAGCAGCTAGAAAGAAACAATTCCAGTACTGTGGAAATACAATCAGGATAACTCAAGATCTAGCAGCTTCTACATTAAGGGATCGAAGGGCGTGGAATAGGATATTCCAGAAGGCAAAGGAACTAGGACTCAATCCAAGAATCACCTACCCAGCTAAACTGAGTATAATACTTCAAGGGAAAATATGGTCTTTCAATGAAACAGAGGACTTTCAATCATTCTTGATGAAAAGACCAAAGCTGAAAAGAAAATTTGACTTTCAAACACAAGAATGAGAAGAAGCATGAAAAAGGAAACAGCAAAGAGAAGTATTAAGGGACTTACCAGAAGTGAACTGTATACATTCATACAGGGAAAGACAATTTTTCTAACTCTTAAAACTTTTCAGTATCTGGGTAGTTGGTGGGACCACACATACACATGTACACGCATGCACACACATACACACATGCACACACATACAGAGACAGAGAGCACAGAGTGAACTGAATAGGATGGGACCATACCTTAAAAGAAATTAAGGTAAATGGTGAGAGAGAAATGTAGTGGGAGGAAAGAGGGGGAAATGGAAGGGGGTAACTATATGTCATTTAAGAGGCAAGTAGGAGATTTTTTTAGTGGAGGGAAAAAGAGGAGAGCTGAGAAAAAAAAAAAAAAACAAGAAGTTTACCCTCATCACATTTGAACTAAACGAAGGAGTGAAATGCACACTCATTTTGGTATGAAAACCTATCTTACAGTATAAGAAAGGGGGGGAGAAGCAGATATTGCAAGGGGGGTGATATTGGAAGGGAGGGCAAAGGGAGGAGGGAGCAATTTGAAGTCAACACTTGGGGAGGGACAGGATCAAAAGACAGAAGAGAAACAATGAGGGGCAGGTTAGGAGGGATGGTAATCCAGTTAGTCTTACACAACACGACTATCAGGGAGGTCATTTGCAAAACTACACAGATATGGCCTATATTGAATTGCCTGCCTTCCCAAAGGGAATGGGTGGGGAGGGAGGGATGGGGAGAATTTGGAACTCAAAGTTTTAGGAACAACTGTTTAGTATTGTTGTTGCAACTAGGATAGAAGACATACAGTTAAGGAGGAATAGAAAGTCATCTGGCCCTACAGGATAAAAGAGAAGATGGAGACAAGAGAAGGGAGGGATGACAGAAGAGAGGGCAGATTGGAGATAGGGAAAATTAGATTGCTTGGGGTATTGAGGTGTGGGGAGGGGAGAAAAGGGGAGAAAATTTGGAACCCAAAAATTTGTGAAAATGAATGTAAAAAGTTAATTAAATAAATAAATAAAAAAACAACGACTATTCTAGCACATTTTATCTGAGTTAAAATGAAAAAGAAATGTCTTCCAACAGAGAGAGTTGAAAGGGCTTTTGTGTTTCAAGGTAAGAGCTAGGTTTTAATTAAAGAAGTCAGGTGGAATATTGATTGTGATGCCTAAAGATATAGGGACATTTGTTGAAAATAATATGGATTCCCCAAAGGGCAGAGTTAGATGACTTAAGAAATGGGTTAATCTGTTTGGAGTAAGACTTGGGGAAGAAGAGGGCTAAATAGAATACAAATTGGAGTGGAAGGGGGAGAAAAGAGGAATTTTGGAGCCTAGAATCCCTTTCGGTTGCAATGATTTACGTCATCTATGGAACAGACTTTTCCCCATGCCCTACTGAGATTGAAAAGCAAAATTAAAATGTAATTACATTTTTGTGTGGACAACTCTGGACACTTGTTATAATTTTCTAATAAAATTATTTATTTTTAAAATAATTTACACATTGTAATAGTGTATTCCATTCATTATTCTGGTAATTAACTAAATTTAAGAATGTGAGGAGGCTTTCTAAGCAATTTTATCAGGATAAACTTGTAGTTCAAAATTATCCAAACTGCTTACTTCACTTTAACAGCATATAGAAGATCTATAAGGTGTAAAAAAAATGTTTCTTTTCTCTATGGTGATAAATTTAGAGGATACTGACAAAGCTTGCATTCATTTAGCAACAAAATCAAAAAACAAAAACAAACAGAGCTTAGTATATGGTTAACAGAAATAATTAGTTAAAATAGGAAGGTATGAAATGCAGGAGTAAGATACCTATGTGGTATCTTCCTCAGAAATACAAGAAGTATGTCTTACTGAAATACATGTTAGTGCCCCATCAAAAGGCTGGTTGAGAAATGCTCCCAATCACAAAAGCTTTTGATGCTTTAATAATCCCTGCCTTCAGGTAGTTGGAGTTAATTTTTTTTTTAAAGTTTATTTGTTTTTTAGTTTTCAACATTCATTTCCACAAAATTTTGTGTTCCAAATTTTCTCCCCATCTCTCCCCTCCCCCACCCCAAAACATCAAGCATTATGAATACCCTTTCCCCCAATCTACCCTCCTTTCTATCATAATCATCCCTTCCCTTATCCCCATCTTCTTTCTTATCTTCTACAGCAAGATAAATTTCTATATCCCATTACCTGTATTTCTTATTTACCAGTTGTATGCAAAACCATTTCCCAACGTTTGCTCCGAAAAATTTGGCTACAACAATCCTAAGAGTTTCTCTTTTTGGATCTTGTGCAGGAGGTGGGCAATGGATTCTTTCAATATTTATTTTACCCTCTGGTTCTAGCACATCCGGGCAGTTTTCCTTGATAATTTCTTGAAAGTTGATGTCCAGGCTCTTTTTTCATCATGGCTTTCAGGTAGTCCCATAATTTTTAGATTGTCTCTCCTGGATCTATTTTCCAGGTCACTTGTTTTCCAGTAGGATATTCACATTATCTTCCATTTTTTTCATTCCTTTGGTTTTGTTTTGTAATTTCTTTGTTTTTCATAAAGTCATTACCTTCCACCTGTTCCATTCTATTTTTTAAAGAACTATTTTCTTCAATGAGCTTTTGAACCTCCTTTTCCATTTGGCTAATTCTGCTTTTGAAAGCATTCTTCTCCTCACTACCTTTTTGGGCCTCTTTTGCTCATAGAGCTAGCTTAATTTTAAAGGTGTTATTTCCTTCAGCATTTTTTGGATCTCCTTTAGTAAGCTGTTGACTCACTTTTCATGATTTTCTTGCATCGCTCTTATTTCTCTTCCTAATTTTTCCTGTACCTCTCTTACTTGATTTTCAAATTATTTTTTGAGCTCTTCCATGGCCTGAGACCATTGGACATTTATTTTGGAGGTTTTGGATGTAGAAGTCTTGACTTTTATGTCTCCTTCCAGTGGTAATCATTGTTCTTCATATGAAAGAATGGAAGAAAATACCTGTTCACCAAGAAAAGTAACCTTCTATAGTCTCATTTTCCCCCCTTTGGTGCATTTTCCCAGCCTGTTACTTGACTTTTGAGTCCTTTGTGAAGAGGGGTATGTACTCTGGGGACCTATAAGTTCTCAGTTCCTCTAAGGTGGCATAATCAAGGGAGAGATATTACTCCTCTCCTGGCCTGCCCTCTGGCCTGGGAGCTACCAAAGCTTTTCTGCCTAAGATCTACAAGTAGAATTTCCTTTCCAGAGCCTCCCCCAGCTCTACCATGACAGCCAGTATTCTTCTTCACCCCAGGTCTGCCACTCAGGGTTGAGACTCAGATCAGTGGCTCAATTACCTCTGGTGTTTTATGCTGAGGGCTCCAAAAATGGACACTGCTGCTGCTGCCTCAGTAGCCTGGGACTGGGGCTAGGGGAAGACTCTACTCCCTTATCACCCAGGTGAAAAAGCTTTCTTTGAAGCTGTCTTGGGTCTTTGTGGATTGAGGGATCTGAGAACCACAGCTGCTGTCAGAGATTCTGATCTCAAGGTCTGTTCCAGTCCTTTTCTTCCTGGTGCTGTGTGACCAAGGCTGGGCTAGGCTCTATGTGTTGTGCTATGCTCTGTGACCTGTGTGATAAGCCTCTCCTGTTGGCCTGCCAGGCTACCTTGGGCTGGAAATCTCTTTCACTCTGTTGTTTTGTGGCTTCTGCTGCTTTAGAATCTGTTTACAGTCATTTTTTACAGGTATTTTATGGGCTGTGGGGAAAGAGCATCTTTTTACTCCACAATCTTGGCTCCACACCTCCTAGGTTCATTTCTAATGCTTATTACTTGTGTAACCTTGGGAAGTCCCTTAATCTCCCTATACTTCTTTTTCTCTACTATCAAATGAAGAGATTAAATGAGATCACCTGTAACTGTACCTTCTATCTTGAAATTTATAATTCAATGATGTCACATATGTGCTAATCTTCCAAACAATATGCATTCTGGCTCTATCCATAATCAACTACTCATCACAAATTAATAGCTTATAACATTTGTCTTTAGCCCCTAAATTCTTAACACTGCTATAACACTGGCTTTTGGTTTTCTCATTTCATCTGGTTTGCTTATCATGTTTTAAAAATTGCCTCTCAATTCCACTTGCATAACTGACAGTTCTTTACCATAAAGTATGTATTGCTATGCACTTGCATATGGATAGGATTCAATTTGTGATTGTCTTGATATAGGAAACTCCTGACAGGAGCCTTTCTGACTCTGAAATTGGCTTTCTATCATATGATATATAGTGTTATAGCTGAAACATATCTTTACCTTCTGCAGAGAGCAATTCAGTTCAACAATAGTTAGTGAAGTTCCCTCTATGTACAAGTCTCTGTAGTAGGCACTGGTAAAAAAAAAAAAAAAAAAAAAAAAGGTCAAAAGAGACAGTCTCAGTGCTCAAAGAACTTCTATTAAACTTGGGAGCAAAAGGGTGGTTTTGATGGATATTCAAATTAAATAGATAAGTAAATGCACAGAATACACAAAGAAATCTAATAAAAAGGTTTCCATCATATGTGTCTTTAAAAGTTATAAATACCAACACTGTAATCCAGTAACAAAGATCTTGCTTTAAGTCATGCTACAGAAGTTTTGATTTGGGGTACTCAACACACTTATTTTGTTTCTTCTGTCTATGTCTGTGGTTTTACAGCTTCTTATCAACTGTTAAAATACTCAGATCACACTAGAGTTACTAAGGACTACAGCATCAATGTTGTACCATCAAATAGCTCTCTGATTTCTTGACTACATTGTGTTCACATCTATTTCATAAAAAAAAAAAAAATAGAATGAGTTTGATCTGGCAATAAATTCTAAAAAGTGAAACTTGAACAGCATGGATGATTAAGCAAATACTTGAGTTTCACTTGTTGATCTTGTTTTTTATTATCATTTTCTTTTAATTTTGTTTTGTTTGGTGTGGAATCAGGTTTTCCTTGGCATGGATGATTCCCTTTATGAAACCTTCTAGGTTCAACGAAAATTGGCAACTAGACTATAACTTAAATGTATAGAATTATCTTGATTCCTCTAAATTTAGAACATTTGTCCTCATACATTTGTTATGAGTCACAAGTGGGACTTGAACCTAGATTTTCCTGACTCCAAAAATCACCTTTAGATTAACCATGTTGCCACTTGCGACTTTACATTAAATATACATATTGACACTGACCTTATCCATAGATCCAAAACCAGTGTTGAATTTGTTATTGTGACTATTGACATGAGAAGAAAAATATTTATTGGATAGTTGTTAGGTGCTAGAGATCCAAAGACATTTAAGCCACATAACCCCTGCCCTTTGGGAATATATGCTGTAAGGAAGCATCTGTTATGGAAAAGATATGGAAAAGATGTGGAGTCAGAAAGCTTGAGTTCAAGAATCTTTAAGCCTTTCTTTTCTTATTAAAATGAATCAACAAGTTTCATTTAATGCAAACATTCTGTAATTCTGTATGATACGACATACAGAATATGGAAAAAATCTAACACAAAAGGCAGTCTGATGTAACGAGTAAGGTACTGGACAAGAAGTCATGAAGAGCTGAGTTGAAATCTCACCTCTGCAATTTGTAGAAAAAATCCTTTACCTTCTCAGAACTTCCATTTTTGGCTCTTTAAGAGGGTTCTAGTAACTGATCTGTAAAATGGAGACAAAAACACCAAGAACATGAAGTGGTTAGAGATATCAAGAAAATATCTGTAAAATGAATTGCAGGGGGGCAGAGCCAAGATGACAGAATAGAAGCATAAACCTGCTTGAGCTGTCCCCTGAAACAACTAAATATACATGTAAACAATGACTCTAAACAAACTCTAGAGCAGCAGATACCTCAAAATGATATAGTGAAACAGATTTCTAGCCCAAGATGATCTGGAAGGCAGTGTATCTATCACACCAGTCTTAGAGACAAGCACAGTCCAGTGTGGGTGATGCTGCACAGACAGGACTAGAGCAAGCCTCAGGCTTGAACCTGGGGCTGAACCATGGGCAGCAGCTGCAATTTTCAGACTTCTCAACCCACAAACCCATAAACACCAAAAACAGCTTCAAACGTCAATGAGAAATCTCTTTCACCTGGCTGAGAGGGAAGCCCTAGCCACAGTCACAGCCCCAGAGTAGTAGCAGCCACTGCCACATTGGTGACTGCTTCTGCAGCTCGCAGCCTACAGTTGGTGGGGAAATGCAGTGGCTGATCTGGACCACAATCCTGAGTGGTGGTCCTGGTGTGAGGAAGAGTATTGGCATGGAGGAAATGGTGGCAGCTGTGGAGAGAGCATCCTACTTGCAGTTCCAGGGCAGAAAAAAAGTGCTTGTGGTTGCTCATAGACAAGAGTGCAGGCCGGGAGAGGAGTAAACACCTCTCCTTGATTATACCACTTTGGAGTACCTGAGAACTTACAGGTCTCTCAAGATATCTCTGAAAAGAGCCGCACAAAACCTATGAAACCTGGGTAGTAGACCCTTAATGTAATAAAGAGCTCAAAAGTCAAGTACTTGGCTTAGAAAATATCCAAAAAGGGGAAAATAAGACTAAAAAGATTACTTCCTTGGTAAAAAGGTATTTTCTTCCATCCTTTCCAATGAGGAAGTCAGAGCATACAACTGGAGGAAGATCAAAGCATGTGGCAGAAGAAGACAGCAAGGTCAAGGCTCCGATGTCTAAAGCCTCCAAAAAAAAAAAATGAAATGATCTCAGACCATGCAAGAATTCAAAATGGATTTTCAAAATCATATAAGAGAAGTAAAGGAAAAATTGTGAAGAGAAATAAGAGTGATGCAAAAAAAATCATGAAAAATGAGCCAATGACTTGCTAAAAGAGACTCAAAAAAATGTTTGATTCTTTTACTACCTACCCTATGATTCCTTTTGAAGGCTATATATGCCTGTGATGATATCTAATAATACAGGTTAAGGACGACTATGAAATGCTTAGATTCAGAGTTTTACATTTCCCTGGAGATCAAGGAGGCATAACAGAGTTAAAATTTATATGATTGGAAGCATTGAAAGTGGTCTAAAATGAATGATTCTGTAACTTACTTGTTGCTAGATATGTTGTTTTGGGTAGTGAGCAGCAGGCAGCTAAAAAGCTATCAAAGGATAGCAAAATAGTCATATTCTTAAAATTTGCACCAAGGGAAAACAGTTTATGTGGTCTTTGACTAGAAAAATGAAATTACCAATCCAGCACTAATATGCTAAAGGAACATACCACCTCCCTTTATGTATGTACACGCACATATACGCATATATGTGTCTATATGTACAGTTTCATAGATCTTGCATATGCATATATGTGCATGTATGTGTACAGACACAAACATACAGTTTCATAGATCATAGTCTTAGAAGAAGTTTTAGAAAATATATAACTAAAATCCTATTTTTAAAATGAGAAAAACAAGGATCAGAGATAAGAATTGATTTAGAATAGAATTTTATATAACTTGGATTAAGGACGGTGTCTGTGACCACAGATTAGAATTAAAATGAAATTCAATAGAACAGGTGTGTGTGTGTGTGTGTGTTAAATTGTTCTTTTGGTAGTCTGTTGAAGTTTAATGTGACTGTTGTTTATTGTCCACATAAATGAAGGAAATATTAAATTATAGCTAGAGATTTGTGAAAATGAAGTTTTTTTCTTATCCAAGAAAAGTGAAACTCTGAAATTTATCCACGTACCATGTTTTAAGAGCCCATGTAACAGCAGAAATGTTAATGTTAAGTTCTGTTGTTGTTCAGACATTCAGTTGTTTCTGAAAATTTGTGACCTCATGGACCATAGCATGCCAATCTTGTCCATGGGGTTTTCTTCACGAACCTACTAGAATCATTTTCTTCTCCAGTGGATGAAGGCAAATAGAGGATAATTGACTTGCCCAGGGTCAAACACATAGTAGGTGTCTGAACTGGGATTTGAACTCAGGTCTTCCTGACTCCATGCCCAGAGTTCTACTGAGCCATTTAGCTTCCTCAGTGTAAAGGTTTACTTGCATTGAAAGAAAGGAAGAAAGGAAGGATGGGAGGGAAGGAAGGAAGGAAGAAAGGAGGAAAGAAGGAAAGAAAGAAGGAAAGGTAGAAGGAAAGAAAGAATAAAAAAGAAAGAAAGAAGAAAGAAGGAAAGGAAGGAAGAAAAAAGAAAGCTATATAAAGACAGGGTTGGGACACAGCTGAATGAACTGAACATATTTAGCCTGATGGAGAAAAATTTTGGTGACATATGTGAACATGTGGGGGATGTGTGTTTGGGGGGGAGGTGCACGATGACAGAATATCATTTGTTTTCATGTAAATAAGGAGATAGACTTATTTAATTTGGTCCTAGGAAGCATAACTAGGAGATATGGATCAAGTTGCAAAGAGGAAACTTCTAGACCAACATAAAGATGAATTTTCAAACAAGTAGATACTTCAAAAGTGGATTTGGCAGTTTCAAGTATGTGGACAAACAATCCAGATTTTGTAGTGTGAGTAAGGCACATGGATGCTTCTCTGAAATTACTTCAGATCGTTAGACTGGATGATTCCATAACATATGCAAAGTGCTTTATGTTTTAAAAATATTTCCTTTGCTACACCTCTGTAAGTTAGTTAAAGCAAATGTTCTTATTCTCTTTTTTCATTTTGATCTTCCTTTCACCAAAGTAAGATTCTATAGTCTGAGTTCTTTTATGATGTTTACTCATCTTCCCAGCCAATACTTGACTTTCTAACACTTTGTCAAGTTAAGACTCTAATTCCAGTGGGGGTGGGGGTGGGGATGAGTGTATGGTCCCAGGTTTTAGGGATTTCTGTGGGCCCAGAGCTACAAAAGTAGTCTCTGCCATTGCTGCTGCCCCACTACTCCCATTGCTTTGGGCCTGGGGTCAGCCCTGGCTCAGAGAAGATCCAGCTCTTCTTTCACCAAGGTCCCACAAAATTTTCCCACTGACAATTTTGGCGTTTGTGGGTTAAGAAGTATGGAAACTGCCACAGCTGGCAATGATTCAGTACTGTGAGGCCTGCTCCATCCCTCTGTGCTGGTGTGGCCCACACCTGACTTCACTATGCTCCCTGCCCCATGTGATAGACACTTCCTGTCAACTTTCCAGGTTGTCTTGGCCTGGGGATTTTTTTCACTCCATCAGTCATTTTGTGGGCTCTGTAGCTCTAGAATTTGTTTAGAGTCATTTGCTGCGGTGATTTGGAGGACTTTGGGGGAGAGCTCGGAGAAGTCCCTGCTTTTACTCTGCCATCGTGACTCCACCCTTTTTCCTCTTTTTTTGGAAGAGGAACTGTAACTCAGGACCGTAATATGACTTATTCAAAGACACTTAGAAAATAAATGTTAGACCTAGGAACCATTCCCCTTAAGTTCCAAATTCAAGTTTCTTTCGTTCATAGTTTACTATCCTTCACATCTCCTGGAGGCTAATTATTTCATATTAGGACACTAGATACTCTTAATTGCTTCTAGTTTGGTTGACATGTTTATAGGCTAAATTAAAAATATGTGGATTTGTATAGTAGTATAGTGAATAGAGAACTAGTCTTAAGCAGGGAAGACCTGAGTTCAAGTTCTATCTCTTACACATATAGACCTTATGATTTTAAGCAAGTCACCTATAACCTATCCTTGCCCTAGATAATTCTCTAAGACTATAAATTCCAGAAAACACATTGACTTACATTGGTAGAGGGCCTTTCCTTCCGTAAGAATTAGCTATGTTAATGAATTCATAGTCCCAGTCCCTATCTCTATCCCTATCTTTATCCCAGTACGTAGCAAAGTAGCTGGGAAATACTAAGCACTTAATAAATGTTTATTGTCTGAGTGATTATTCCTATCCCAATCCTGAATACTTTTGAAGGATACATCTTGGAGTTAATTTTGCTTTAGTAGGGATGGAACTGAAATCAGAAATCCTACTTTTGCTCAGTTTGTGACCTTAGAATCAATATAAAATACAATCCAATACAGCTGGGATTCTTAACCTTGATTCCAATGATTCATTTACAACACAGTTGATTAGTGTTAGAGGTAAACAATTTTTCACTACCTGAATCTGCCACCATGATTTTGCACCTCCCTCTAATTAATTATACAAATGCCCCGGTGTTTTCCACCTTATGATATCTGATATTACATCTAGACCTTGATAGTACCCTACTCTTCTTGTTTTTCCTCCTTCCAGTAAGCCTTTCACTGGAAATGAACACATCTTATTATCACATTTCCTCCTTGAGGTAGGGGAGTAGCTCCTTTTCAACTGCTTCTACTTTTTAAAAGTATTTATAGGTTTTAAAAGTATTTATCTCCAACAGCTAAACATGTTACCTTAAACACAGTAAGTGCTTGAATGTTTTTTTTTTTCCCTTTCATCCCTTAAGTTCATATAATGGCAATCAAAATGGCATCTTTTGCTGTTTTTCTTTTAGTATAATCAAGTACGCCTGATTGAATCTTGCCTTTATCAATCAAGAGTCTTTACTAGGAGCAAAGAACAGAAACAAGAGTTTCTTTAATTAGAAAAAGTGTATATATATATATATATATATACACTTTTTCTAATTAAAATATATATTTTATATTCTAAATATATATATTTATATTCTAAAAATATATATATATATATATATATATTTGTATTGGTAAGGTGATTAAAGACCTTTCCCACCCATTGATAGGCCTACCCATGTGGGAAGCTTGATGGGGGGAGCTGTTCTGTAGGAGGCTCCCAAATACCTTTTGTTCTTTCTCTTGAGGCACTGGGTCAAAGTGTTGTGATCCCCTCTGGCTCTGAGAAAGGTATAAATACTCTGAGTTGAGGTTTTACTCTGGGGCTTAGTTCTTGCAAGAAGGTTTCACCACCAGATGAGGAACCTATAAAAAATTGTATTCCTAGGGGGTGGAGTCAAGATGGCGGAGTAGAAAGACTCACGTATGCTAGCTCTGAACCCACAGCCCATGGATTTAATGTAAGAAGAGCTCCCCACAAGTTCTGGATCACTGCAAGGCATGCAGAAACACAGTGGAAGAGATTTCCATTCCAGAGAGCCCTAGAGAGCCGTCCCCAGGGTACACCGCGCCCCGGAAAGAGGAGCCCACCCTTCGCTGCACTGGCCGGGCGGCCCCAGAGGAGCAGATCCGAGCAGGCTTCAGGGACGGAATCTCCGGCAGCTGGGAAAGTCCCTCTGCCCACAGACGCTACAGGTCAGTGAGAGAGACGTCTGAGCTGGCCGAGAAGGGAGCAGGGTGTCTCCGTGACTCGGGCCCCTTCGGGAGGAAGCGGCAGAGGCAGAGGCAGCAGCGACGGCCCCCAGGACTCCCTGAGCAGGCAGGATCTTCATTACTGTAGGTTTCTGCATAATCCACCTGAAGGAGCTGAGCCTGGGAGGCGGCCCTGCCCCCACCCCAGCACCAGAACTTAAGCTCACATTGAATAGCAGCCACGCCTGCCACTGAAAGCCCATTTGAATCTCAGACCCCAAGCACTAGCTGGGCAGATCTAGGTGGGGGTGGACAGGAATCTCAGAAGTCAAGTAACTGGTTGGGAAAATGCCCAGAAAAGGGAAGAAAAATAAGACTATAGAGAGCTTCTTTGAGCAGGTGCAAATGTTCCCGCCTTTCAATTCTGACGACGAGGAAATATTCTTACCATCAGGGAAAGACGTGGAGGGTGGGGCCTCTGTATCCCAGACATCCCAGGGGGATGTCGGGTGGGCTCAGGCCATGGAAGAGCTCAAAAAGGATTTTGAAAAGCAAGTTAGACAGGTGGAGGAAAAACTGGGAAGAGAAATGAGAGAGATGCAAGAAAAGTATGAAAAACCGGTCAATACCTTGGTAAAGGAGACCCAAAAAAATGCTGAAGAAAGAAACACCTTGAAAAATAGGCTCACTCAATTGGCAAAAGAGGTTCAAAAAGCCAATGAGGAGAAGAATGCTTTCAAAAGCAGAATTAGCCAAATGCAAAAAGAGGTTCAAAAGCTCACTGAAGAGAATAGTTCTCTCAAAATTAGAATGGAACAGATGGAGTCTAATGACTTTCTGAGAAATCAAGAAATCACAAAACAAAACCAAAAGAATGAAGAAATGGAAGAGAATGTGAAATATCTCATGGGAAAAACAACTGACCTGGAAAACAGATCCAGGAGAGACAATTTAAAAATTATGGGACTACCTGAAAATCATGATCAAAAAAAGAGCCTAGATATAATCTTCCATGAAATTATCGAGGAAAACTGCCCTGACATTCTACAACCAGAGGGCAAAATAAGTATTGAAAGAATCCATCGATCACCACCTGAAAGAGATCCAAAAAGAGAAACTCCTAGGAACATTGTGGCCAAATTCCAGAACTCCCAGGTCAAGGAGAAAATCTTGCAAGCAGCTAGAAAGCAACAATTCCAGTATTGTGGAAATACAATCAGGATAACTCAAGATCTAGCAGCTTCTACATTAAGGGATTGAAGGGCGTGGAATAGGATACTCCAGAAGTCAAAGGAATTAGGACTCAAATCAAGAATCACCTACCCAGCAAAACTGAGTATAATACTTCAGGGGAAAATATGGTCTTCCAATGAAACAGAGGACTTTCAAACATTCTTGATGAAAAGACCAGAGCTGAAAAGAAAATTTGACTTTCAAACACAATAATGAGAAGAAGCATGACAAAGTAAACTGCAAAGAGAAGTCATAAGGGACTTACCAAAAGTGAACTGTTTACATTCCTACATGGAAAGACAATATTTGTAACTCTTAAAACTTTTCAGTATCTGGGTAGTTGGTGGGATCACACAAATACATGCACACACACATGTACACACGTGCACGCACACACACACATGCACGCACATACAGAGACAGAGAGCACAGAGTGAATTGAATAGGATGGGACCATATCTTAAAAGAAATTAAGGTAAATGGTGAGAGAGAAAGGTAGGCGGAGGAAAGAGGGTGAAATGGAATGGGGTAAATTATATGTCATTTAAGAGGCAAGCAGGAGCCTTTTTAGTGGAGGGAAAAAAAAGAGAGCTGAGAAAAAAAAAAACCAATAAATTTACCCTCATCACTTTTGACTAAACGAAGGAATAAAATGCACACTCATTTTGGGATGAAAACCTATCTTACAGTACATTAAAGTGGGGGAGAAGGAGATAAGCAAGGGGGGAGGGATGATGGAAGGGAGGGCAATGGGAGGAGGGAGCAACTTGAAGTCAACACTCAGGGAGAGACAGGATCAAAAGACAGAATAGAAACAATGAGGGGCAGGATAGGATGGAGGGTAATTCAGTTAGTCTTACAGAACACAACTATCATGGAAGTCATTTGCAAAACTACACAGATAGGGCCTATATTGAATTGCCTGCCTTCCCAAAGGGAATGGGTGGGGAGGGAGGGATGGGGAGAATTTGTAACTCAAAGTTTTAGGAACAACTGTTTAATATTGTTGTTGCTACTAGGAAATAAGACATACAGTTAATGAGGAATAGAAAGTCATCTGGCTCTACAGGACAAAGGAGAAGATGGGGACAAGAGAAGGGAGGGATGATAGAAGAGAGGGGAGATTAGAGATAGGGAAAATTGGATTACTCGGTGTATTGGAGTGGGGGGAGGGGATAAAAGGGGAGAAAATTTGAAACCCAAAATTTTGTGAAAATGAATGTGAAAAGTTAAATAAATAAATTAAAAAAAATTGTATTCCTTCTCAAGGAGGGAATGTGGAAATAAGGGGAGGGAGGGGAAAATAATCTAAGATATATGAAAGTTATTTTAGAACACCAAAAACAAATTTAAAAAATAAATTATTTTTTTTAAATTGCAAAATAAAACCCCAAAACAAAATAAAACAAAGTAAGGATATTTGCATTTGGCATTCAGGGCCAGTCATAGGGGAATGGTATGCCTCAGGATTTAAGGCATTTCTAATCACCAAATATCTCCCTTTTCAGGAGGTATAACCAATTGGCAGGGAGGGAGATTCTTCAGAATGAATTCTTGCTTATATATTGATTGAACCAGAAGATTAAAAAAAATAAATTTTACTAACAGCTTCTGTTTTTACATGAACTAAATTTCTCTCCACATCTCTCACAGACAGCTATTCCATATAAAAATAAAAAAATAAAAAATAAAAAAGTTAACAGAAATAAAAAGAAAAGGAGAAAGGGGAAATATAACCAGAACTGATCAATACATTGAAAAAATCTTAACAAATTATTTCACACCCAAAAATCTCCTAGATCTATAAAAGATAGGTGACAGGCATTTTTTCATGTCTTCTTTACATGTTTGTTCTTTGTAATTTCACAGCATTCACGTTTGATTTTCCATTTACATTTTTGGAGTCAATTTACATATTATCTTCTCAGCTTTGCTTAACTATCCATAAGTTCATGCAGATCTTTCCATTATTCTTTGTATTCATTGCATAGTAGAATATTCAATAATAAACCATTACATTTATTTACCAAATTTGCTTATTCATTCCAGTCAAAAGAGTATTGTATTTTCAGTTCTTTACTACCAATAAAAATAGCACTACTATTTTGATGTTTATAGGGATATTCTACTTATCAATAATGCCTGGGGGATACATGCCTGATAGTGAAATCTCTGGGTTTAAAGATATGTACATTTAAGTCACCCTATTTGCATGAATTCAGTTTGCTTTCTAAAAATGCTGTACTAATTCACATCTCCATCAGTAATGTAGTAATGTTTCTTATCTATCCACAGCATTTTCAGTATTGACCATTCTCATCTTTTGTACTATTACCAGTTTTCTAAATGTGAGATAAATGATCAGGGTTTTTATTAGCATTTCTCTTATTATTAGTTAATTAGATTATTTCATAAAGATATTAATAGCTTGAAATTCTTCTTTTGAGAACTGTTTGTCCAAAAAATCTGACCTCATTTATGGGGAGAAAGATTTTTGAGAGAGAGAGAAAAAATATGTGTGTGTAGATAGAAATACATATATATATATATATATATATGTGTGTGTGTGTGTGTGTGTGTGTGTTTGTGTGTGTGTATATGTACATATGCATAACAAATTGTATCCATATATACATATATACACACAGGTTATGATACATTATATTATACATCCTATAGTATACATTCATACACACATATACATTATATATATGTATATATACACATTATATATATGTATACATATATAGGGCAAATCTATTAACTTACTATATATTTTGGATACCAAATGCTTACCTAAGAAATTTGATACAGATTCCCATTTTTCATCTCAGTTTGACTGCTTCCTTTCTTATTATAAACACATTAATTTTGCATGGCCAGAAGCTTTCTAATTTTATGTAATCAAAATTATCAATTTTATCTCCTGTAGTTGTCTCTATCTCTTCTTGGGTGGAGGATATGTGATGTAATTATAGGTATGGGTGATATATGATGTGCTTCTCTTCTCTTTTTTGACCATATTATTTTAATATTAAAATGTTCATTTAGATTTTAATGTGGAATATAATGTTAGGTGTTGGGCTTAGCTTAAATTCTATCAGACTACTTTTCAGTTTCCCTAGTATTTACTTTTTTAAACATGTAGGGAGCTATTTTTCTTGGTAATTAATATTTTGGATTAATTTAACAACATTTCACTGAGTTCCATTGTGTGTGCATGTGTGTGTGTGTGTGTGTGTGTGTGTGTTTTCCATTCTCCTTTCTCTGGACTGGATGATTTCTTTAATGCACTCTAATAATTTCTGAGACTCGAAGATTCTTCTATGCACTTGTCACCTAAACATCATATAACTATTTTACCTACCTGCAAAGTCACCTGATGGTAAATACTGTTACCAAAGAAATACTTTTGCATGTATTTCTGAACAATAAAATGGTTGGATTTCATGGGAAAACAAATTTAAATTTCTCATATCCTTAGAATACCTTTTGCTTTCTTTCCAAAAATAATAATATTAATAATAATAAAAAGAGGTAGTGAAAGGGTGGGATGAGTGTATATGGGTGTGTTTGGGGGACATGGGTTTGTTATCTATAGCCTGAGATCCATCTCATCTCTGACAATGCAGTGAAGAAAACATCAGTAATTTTTAGATGGGAGTATAGACAAATATACTATGGCCATTTTTAATGATATGAATGAGGGATTCTATTTAGTTTGATACTTTTTCTGATGCAATGGTTTGTTTTTTTCAGTCTATATAGCAATTTATAATGGTACAACAATATAATTTTTCCAACATGCATTAAAATTTATCTAGAGTTCATATCAGAAACATGAGCAACTTTTAAAAAGTTTTCTCTTCCTATAATACTAGCTTGTCTAAAGGAAATATTTCTAAATGCTCTCCCCATCTACTCATAAATATTGTCCTTCTTCCATACAAGTATACTGATATTTGCAGCACTCTAAAATAAGTTTTCTAGAAAGTACTTTAGCATTTTAAAGTACACATTTTGTCCTCCTTGATCTTAGCATTTATAAAATTATTCTTTAAATAATATCCTTCAATTAATTCCATTGGCATTCTCCTTGTTTCAATTAATGTATCAGGTTTGTAAGTCATATATAGTCTGCATAACTAGACAAATATAACAAGACTATGTGACCCAGTTTTGTATATTTTCACTACATCTTCAGGAACACTGTTCCATTTTTCAGATCCTCTCTCATATGAAACTCCCCATTTTCTTTTCCATTGTTAACTTAATTTGAGCAAGAGATCATGTAACTTTGTCCAAGTACCAACATCAACAACAAAAGAAATAACATATGACTCATAGTCTGTGTATGGATGTACCTCCAGAGTTCTGTCCAGGGTCATCTCTTCTTCACTGTCTATATTCTCTCTCTTAATCTCATTAGCTCCCATGGAAACTGTCATTTCATTTCATAGGTCTTCCAAATCTAAATACCTAATGTTTATTTCTTTCCTTAGTTTCACACACAGTAACTATACTTGATATTTCTCCCTGACTGCTTCAAAGACATATTAAAATAAACATGTTGATTCAAGGAGATTTCATTATTTTTTCTTCCTAAGCTCACTTTTTCTCTGATGTTTCTACTTTTGTTAAGAATAACACCACTTTTTTCTAGTTATATATAGGAGCTACCTTTCATTTTTCATTTTTTTTTCAACTCACATGTCCAATCAATTGCAAAGTAATATTCATTCTACTTCTTCAATATCTCTTGTATCTCTATCATCCCTTCTATTCACCTAACAACTCTAGTCAAGCCTGAACTTTAGGAAAATCACTTTTGCAGCTACATGTAAGATACATTAAATTGGGGAGAGAATTGAAAGAAGGAGCCTAATTAGAAGACTGTAACATAAGAAAGGTCATGAGAGCTTGAAGTAGGGAAGAAGACACTGTGATAGAGGAAGGAAAGGATGTGAAAAAATGTTAAAGAGATATAAATTACAACATTTCATGAGTACTTACATATGGATTATGAGGAAAAGTAAGGAGGTGAGGATAAAGTCAGGTTTACAAAACTGGATGACAGGATAGATAAGGGAATCATAAAAAAATGGGGAAGTTTGGAAGAAAGATATTTAGTGAGAAAGATATGATTTGTTCTTTTCAAATGGGACATACTGAGCTTGAGCTGTGAATAGAACATGGAGGTCAAAACCTCCAGCTGACCATTGGATATGTGTAGCTAAATCACAGAAGAGAAAAAAGGACTAGAGATATAGATCTGAGATTCAAAAACATAGGCATAAACTGTGGGCTGATGAAATCACCAAGAGACACAAAATGGAGAGAGAAAACAAGAGAATTTTGGGGGGAATTGACTTTGAGTTATAGTCAACAGGTAGAGTCCATGGTATGAAAAATGATGCGACAAAATAGCCTGAGAGTGTAATCAAACACGTAGTAGGAAAAGAAGAGAGAAAGGTATCAGAAAAAGCAAGAGAGAACAGAATATCTAAGAGGTGAGGGCAGTCAATGGTGAAAAATGCTTAAAAGAAGTCAAGAAGAATGAATAGGTAATCAGATTATGCAATAAGGAAATCATAAGTAAGTAACTTTAGAAACAGCAACTTGAATGGATTATGTAGAGGGGGGGTGATACAAAAGACTAGATGAGAAAAAGAAAATAACATTTTTTGCCCACAGGAAGATAATTATTTAAGAACATTCAAAAGTCATGTATGACTTGTAGAGACATATGAATTTTTAGCATACATTTTTTAGTAAAGGAATATTAAGATGACAAATTTAGAAACTTCATCAGAACTTAAGTGAATAGTTACAAGAGCATAAAATTTTACCATTTAAAATCTAGGAAGGAAATGTAACTTGTGATTCTATAAATAAGCTTAATTGCTTAATACTTGTCACTGACTCTAGAGTGTATCTTTGTTTTTTTCAGTAAATAATTTACTGAAATTAGTAAAAAGTCCTTGAGGTCACATGTGGTCCTCTAGGTCCTCAAGTTCAGTCCTTTGATTGAATCCAAACTTCACAGAATAAATTCCCTTAAAAAATGATTTGTTTTATAAAATTTATGCTCAGTCAAAAGGCTGCATCCAAGGAAGACTACATGTGATCTCGAGGTCACAGGTTCCCAAGCCCTGAGTCTGACAGTTTGGATTTAGATTTTGATCATAAATGAAAGTGCACCTGCTACTTCCCAAGCTTCCTTCTAATGAGTATGGCAGTGGATGCCTATGAAAGTGAGAAGGAAAGGAATTAAGAAGAGAGAGTTTCCAGGGCAACTGATGTACATAAGGATAATATAAGCTTATCTTCAGAGCATTGTATTTCAGAAATATAAACAAAAATAATTATTGCTTCATATCACAGAAACAATTCGTACTTGCTGTCTATCTCAATTATTAATATAGATATCTAGAACAGCATTTATTCTAAGCAGAAAATGCAAACTACAAATAATGAATAGGGGAGGAAAATTGGATGCCATATAGATAAAGCTTATTCATATATTATTCATTCCTGAAATGAGAAAGAAATAAAACTTTTGCTTCAGCTAAAATAGTCCTAGGGCTTTGGATTGAACTTTCCAAAGCTTGATAGAAATGTGAGTTAATAATGGCCATTAACTTACGCATATTCAGATTCAAGTGCTTTGTTTTCTAATTTACTCAAGCAGAATAAAGGAAGAATTCTAGTTAAAGTGTCACCAAGTTGTTTCATTCTGCTTTTGGGGAACACACAAACACACACACAGGTGTGTATGTGCATATCATGTATATTTACATGTGTCCACATATGTATAATATATATGTGTATGTGTGTGCGCATGTATACATGTATATTTACATGTGTCCATATATGTATAATATGTGTGCGCGCGCATGTATGCATGTATATTTACATGTGTCCATATATGTATAATATATATGTGTGTATGTGTGTGCATGTATGCATGTAGGGACATCTTTATTTTTAGAAATTTTGTTATTCAAGGAAACATAGATCTGGGAATTTTTCACTTAAACAGTGTAAGCTACCAAATACATTGCTGGAGTGATGATATGGAATCTTTAAAAATATTTTTTTTGAAATGTAGCCCACATTATAATTAAATGATACACTGGAAAAGTGATTTTCCATTTTTAATATTAGGCTCTATTATTCCTTCTTCACCAGGTCTAAACCAGGGAGATGGAGACTAAGTGCTATAAAGGGCCACAAATTGCTGGTAAATGAATTCATCCTTCTATCAGTGAATTCAACCATAGCTAGCTTCCTGTCGGAGTACAGGAGGTTGGAGTGAGGACGATGAAGTAAAGTTGGGTACTCACCTGAGTCCTACTAAGTTTCCCTCTAAACCATTTTAAAATAATATTTCAAAATTACATCTTGCTAAAATGTACCATAGACAATGAAGCAATAGGGATACTATCTATCTATCTATCTATCTATCTATCTATCTATCTATCTATCTATCTCTATCTATCTATCTATCTATCTATCTATCTATCTATCTATCTATATATATATATATATATATATATATATATATATACAAGAAATGATATTGCATCCAAATTCTTAAAGGAAAAGTTAAATGTGTGACAGGAGGAAAAACAAAGTAAAACCCACTAGTGGAGGACCTTAACAGGACTGGAGCCAGGATGGCAGAGTAAAAGCAGGGACTTGCTAAAGCTCAACCTCCAAACACAACCAAATACCTGAAAAAATGACTCTAAACAAATTCTGGAGGTGCAGAACCCACAGAATGACTGAGTGAAGCAAATTTTCAGCCCAAGACAGCCCAGAAGGTTAACAGGAAATGTCTATCACTCTGGGCTGGCAGCAGAGTGCAGTCCAGCATAGGCCACCCTGGCACAGACAAGACCTAACAGGCCCTGGGAGCACTAAATCATTGGCAACTGTGGCGCTTTCCAGATTTCAGGACCCCAAAACATTGAGGATAACAAAAGGGCAAAGAGTAAACTGAAGATGAAGGGATAATAACTAAAAAACTAAAATTAAGGAAAGAGAGAGGAATATTTTGTGAGGAGAGAGGGAGAAATGGAAAAGAGCAAACTATCTCTCATATAAAATATTCCAGAAAAATTTTTTTTTCAGTGAAGGGGGAAGGCAAGAGGGAAAGAGTGAATCTTACTTTCATTGTATTTGACTTAAGGAAGGAATAACATACACACTCAGTTTGGTAAGAATATCTATCTTACACTACAGGAAAGTAGGAGTAAAGTAGATAAAAAGGAGTGGGGGGATGATAGAGAGGGTAAATGGGAAGAGGGGGTAATTAGAATTAAACCCTTTTGAGGAGGGTCTCAGTGAATAGAGATAATATAGCAAAGAGGAGGCAGGATAGGATGGAGGGAAATGTAGTTAATCTTTCACAACATGACTGTTATGGAAGTGTTCTGCATGACTACACATGTGTAACATATCAAATTGCTTGCCTTCTCAGTGGAGGTGTATGGGGAGGGAGGAAGGGAGATAAGTTGAAACTAAGTTTTAAAAACAAATGTTAAGGATTCTGGTTCTGGGAGGCAAGATGGTGAAGTGATCAGCAATTTCTATCTTCCTTCCCTTGTTGACCTTGATGAGCCCAGAGAATATCTCTCCCAGAAAGACCCTGGAATAGTGGGAGTAGCAGAAGGGGTAAATGGTCTCTTAGACCATGAGACCAAGAGGAGGGTCATTCTTGCTGTGACTGACAGGGACCAGCGCAGGTCTGGAGCTGTCTCAAACAGCCCCACCTCAGGAAACCTGGAGGAGATTGAGCCCCATGGAGGAGAATTCAGCAACTGCCAACACCAGGACTCCAGATGTGCCACAGCACCCCAAGGGAATCAGGAAGACACGATCACAGATGGAAACACCAACCTCTGAACCTGCTTATGCTCTAGCTCAGCAAAGGAGACCTCCTCTGGCCAGACCACTCCTTCCCCACAATTAATGAGCTAGTTACAGGGTAATTGAGGGGAAACCCAAAAAGACCTCACCTGACTTCTGCTTTCCAACACCAGTCAGCTCAGCACCAGGAATGCTGCAGCACTTTGACTTCTAGATGAAAGAAGCAGAGGCCACAACACACAAAGTCTCAAGTTTTAGGAAAAGGAACTTTGGGACAGAGGTCCCTGTGACTAAGAAGAAGAAATATAATTTAAAAGCCAGGAAAAGGGTGATTATGATGATTATGAGGTAAAGAAGAAAAGACCATAGAATCTCTCTATGGGGAAAAGGACCAAAACACAAATACCAAAGAAGTCAGCATTGAGATTGTGCTCTCATCTGAAACTTCAGAAGAAAATATGAACTGGTTGGAAAAAAGAATGAGCCTTCTTGGAAGACCTCAAAAATATTTTAAAAGCCAAATTAGAGAAATGAAAGAAAAACTGACCATTGAAAATATGAAAAAAAGAAATAACAGAAGAATTTAAAAGGACAATTGGACAAATGGAAAAGGAAGAACAAAATCTCACTAGAGAAAATAAACTTTCATAAAGAATAATCGGACAGATGGAAAAAGGGATGCAAAAGTTAATTGGAGAAAACAATTTGATAAAATTTAGATTGAGACAAATAGAAGCTATTGAATCCATGAGATATTAAGAATCTGTCTAACAAAATCTGAAGAATGAAATATACAAGAAAATGTAAAATATCTAATTGGAAAAACTACTGACCTAGAAAACAGATCCAGCAGAGAAAATCTAAGGATTATTGGTCTACCAGAAAACCATGATGAAAAATGGTCCTGGACAAAATCATCCAAGAAATCATCAAGGCAAATTGTCCAGAAGTACTATATCCAGAGAGCAAAATAGTCATCCGAAGAATGCACCATTCACGTCCTGAAAGGGACCCTAAACTCAAAATCCCAAGGAATATCATTGGCAAATTCTGGAACTATCAAATGAAGGAGAAAATACTGTGGGCGCACAAAAAGAAACAATTCAAATATCAAGGAGCTACAGTCAGGATCACAGAGGACCTTGCATCTTCCACATGAAATCATCGAAGGAATTGGAATACAATTTTCCATAAGGCAAAATACCTGGGATTACAACTAAGGAACAAATGCCAAACAAAATTTAGCATAATATTTCAGGCAAGGAGATGGACATTCAATGAAATAAGGGATTTCCAGATCTTCCTGAAGAAAAGGCCAGAGTTCAATGGAAAATTCAGTCTTCAAACGCAGATCTCAAGAGGTAAACAGGAGGAGAAAAAAACTTGTTACTCAATATGGGCAAACTGTTTACATTCCTAAAAGGGAAGATGATACTTGTTAATCTTGAGAATAGTACATTTATTTTGATATATAAAAGAGATATACAAAGTCAGAGGGAGTAGTATAAACTAAATGATATCATGACAAAATTGTGACTTAATAAGGGGAAGGGATTTCAATAAGAGATGTGAAAAAAAGGAGTCAGAAAAGGCAAATCACAGGAAGATGCACAAAAATATATTACAGTAGAGGGAAAGGGGATGGAGATGAACACTGTGAGTTACCCTCATCTAACTGGATTCAAGGAGGGAACAAAACTTCAGTTAAGTATAGAAATACAACGAGCTCTATAGGAAGTAGAAGGGAAAAGTGGGAAAAAGGAAGGGAGGTTAAAAGAGAGGGAAGAAGTAGTAAAGGAAAAGAGGATTAAAAGGGAAGGCCACTAAAAGAATTGAGGGAAGACTGAATGAGGCATTGGTCAAAAATTAAACTCTATTGTGGAGAGGAAAGGAGAGGGGAGAACTGAAAGCATAAATGAGA
Source organism: Bettongia penicillata ogilbyi (assembly GCA_023548195.1). Lineage (NCBI taxonomy): Eukaryota > Metazoa > Chordata > Mammalia > Diprotodontia > Potoroidae > Bettongia > Bettongia penicillata. Next base: position 17,211,516 of record JAJHZJ010000120.1, read on the forward strand.
GGAAAGGACATGGAGGGAAAGGCACAGATAGTAATCATAACTGTTAATGTGCATGGGGATGAACTCTCCCATAAAACAGAGACAGATAGAAGCAGGAATGAAAAACCATAATTCAACAATATATTGTGTACAAAAAACACATTTGAAATGGGGGCATACACACAGGGTAAAGGTAAAAAGTGGAGAAGAATATATTGTGCATCAGCAGATGTAAAAAAAAAATAAGTAGGGGTAGCAATCCTAATCTCAGACAAAGCAAAAGCAGAAATAGGTCCAATCAAAAGAGATAAAGAAGGAAATTATGTCCTGCTAAAAAGCACCATAGGCAATGTGCAATATTATTAAACATAAACATCCCAATTGGTATAGCATCCAAATGCTTAGAAGAGAAGTTAAGGGAGTTACAGGAAGAAATAGACAGTAAAAGTACACTGGTGAGTCACCTCAACCTCCCCCTCTCTGAATTTGATAAACAAGATCAAATCAAGATAAACAAATCAAAATAAACAAGAAAGAAGTTAAGGAGGTGAATAAAACTCTAGATAAGGTAGATATGCTAGATCTCTGGAGAAAATTGAATGGGGATTGAAGGAATATACCTTTTCTTGCAGCAGTATATGGCACTTTTACAAAAATTGACCATGTACCAGGCCACAAAACCCTCACAATCCAGTGCAGAAAGGCAGAGATACTCAATGCATCCTTCTCAGATCATAACGCAATAAAAATTAGATGTAATCAAAGGCCATGGAAATATAAACCAAAAATTAATTGAAAACTGAATAATCTAATCCAAAAGAATGAATGAGTTTAACAACAAATTCTATAATTTGTATGAAACAATCAACAACTTCATTCAAGAGAATGACAACAATGAGAAAACCTACCAAATCTCATGGGATATGGCAAAAGCAGTTCTTAGAGGAAGATTTATGCCTACATGAATCAAACAGAGAAGGAGGAGATCAATAAATTGGGCATGCAGCTGAAAAAGTTAGAAAAAGAACAAATTGAAAATCTCCAAGTAAATACCAAATTAGAAATATTTAATACCAAAAAAGAGACTAAAAAAATTGAAATTAAGAAAACTTTGGAACTAATAAATAAAAAAGAGTTGGTTTTATGAAAAAAACAATAAAAAGTGATAAAACTTTTTGTAAACTTTTTGATTAAAAAAAAAAAGAAAAGAAGAAAACCAAATTACCATTAGCAAAATGAGAAGGGTGAACTCACTTCCAATGAGGAGGAAATTAAAACAATAATTAGAAATTACTTTGCCCAGCTGTCTGCCCATAAATTTGACAATTTAAATGAGATGGATGATTATTTTAAAAAAAATAAAAATTGCCCAGGTTAACAGAAGAGGAAATTGAGTACTTGAACAAAACCATCTCAGAAAAGGAAATTAAACAAGACATCAATGAACTCCCTAAGAAAACAATCTGCAGAGCCAGATGGATTTACAAGTGAATTCTAACAAACATTTAAAGAACAGTTAATTCCAATACTATATACTTGAGAAATTGCCGAAGAAAGAGTGCTAATTCTTTTTATGATACAAATATGGTTCTGACACCTAAACCAGGAAGAGTCAAAACAGAGAAAGAAAATTATAAACCAATTTTCTCTTTTTTTTAATATACTCATTTTATTTATTTTTAATGTTTTATAATCACTACCATAAAACTTAGATTTTTCTCCCCCTTTCCACCCCCCACCACCTCCCTCAATCCTCAAAATGGCATACAAGTCTATATAGGATCTACACACACATTCCTATTGAATATATTTTCATTATAGTCATGCTGTGTATAAGAACTAAAATAAGTGGGAGAAATCATATAACAAAACAAAATATGACACACACACATACACACACATACAAATATTCTGCTGCATTTTGTGATTGAATTCCATAGTTCTTTCTCTGAATATGGAAGGCATTTTGCCTTAGAAGACCATTGGGATTTTTTTTTTTTTTTATGTCCTTGCATTGCTATGAAGATCCAAGTCTACCAGAAAAAACCTCTGGCACACTGTGGTCGTTGCTGTGCATAGAGTTCTCCTGGTTCTGCTCCTTTCACTCAGCATCACATCATATAAGTATTTCCAGGCCTCTCTGAAGTCTTCTTGCTCATCATTTCTTATGGCACAATAATATTCCATTACATTCATACACCATAATTTATTCAGCCATTCCCCAGTTGATGGGCATCCCCTTGATTTCCAGTTTTTGGCAACTACAAAGAGTGCTGCTATAAATATTTTTGTACATGTGGGGCCCCTAGAAGGGATATTGCTGGGTGAAAGGGCATGCCCATTTTTGTAACCCTTTGGGCATAGTTCCAAATTGCTCTCCAGAACTGTTGGATGAGCTCACAGCTCCACCAACAATGAATTAGTGTTCCAACTCTCCCACATCCTCTCCAACATTTATCATTTTTCTGTTCTGTCATGTTTGCCAATCTGATAGGTATGATGCGGTACCTCAGAGTTGTTTTGATTTTCATCTCTCTAATCAAAAGTGATTTAGAACATTTTTTCATATGATTATAGATATCTTTAATTTCTTCCTCTGAAAATTGCCTGTTCATATCCTTTGAACCATTTATCAATTGGGGAATGACTTGTATTGTATATTTGACTCAGTTCTCTATATATTCTAGAAATGAGGCCTTTTTCTCCGAGATTAGCTGTAAAAATTCTTTCCCAATATGCTACATCCCTCCGAATTTTGGTTGCTTTGGGTTTGGTTAAACCAATTTTTCTAATGAATACACATGCAAAAATTTTAAATACAATACTAGTAAAACCAATACAGCAACTTATCATGAGAATTATACATTAAAATCAGGTAGGATTTACACCAGGAATGTAAGACTGGTTCAATATAAGAAAAACTATTAGCATTATTGATCATATCAACAACAAAACCAGCAGAAAACACATGAATATCTCAATAGATTCAGAGAAAGCTTTTGAAAAAATACAACACCCATTCCTATTGAAAATACTGGAAATTGTAGGAATAAATGGAATTTTTCATAAAATAATGAGTATCTACCTAAAACCATCAACAAGCATATATGCAATGCAGACAAGCTAGAACTTTTTCCCATAAGTTCAGGGGTGAAACAAGGATGTCCATTATCACCACTGTTATTCAATATGGTGTTAGAAATGCTAGCTGTAGCAATAAGAGAAGAAGAGATTGAATAAATTACATTAGGCAAAGAAGAAACTAAGTTATCACTCTTCACAGATGATATGATGATATACTTAGAGAATCCCAGATAATAAAGTAAAAAGCTACTTGAAATAATAAAAAAAAAAATTGGCAAAGTTGCAGGTTAGAAAATAAACCCATAAAAATCACCTGCATTTCTATATATTATTGTCAAAGCCCAACAGCAAGAGAGAGAAAAAGAAATCCCATTTAAAGCTACAACAGACGTTATAAAATATCTGTGAGTTTACCTGCTAAAACAAACCGAGGAACTATATGAATACAATTACAAAACACTTTTCTCAGAAATAAATGAAGGTCTAAGTAAATGGAAAAACACCAGTTACTTGTGGGTAGACCGAGCTCCAGGGCAGGAGCCAAGATGGTGGAGTAAAAAGACTCACATATGCTAGCTCCGAATCCACAGCCCATAAATTTCCTGTAAAAAGAACTCCCCACAAATTCTGGAGCAGTTCAAGCCACGCAGAAACACAGTGGAAGAGATTTCCATTCCAGAGACCCCTGGAAAGCCGTCCCCAGGGGCCCGTTGCACACCAGAGAGCAGAGCCCACACTTGTACTGCCCTGGTCACGCAGCCCCAGAGGAGCAGATACGAGCAGGCTTCAGGGACAGAACCTCCGGTAGCTGCGAAGGTCCCTCCACCCACAGGTCCTACAGGTCAGTGACAGAGACTTCTGGGCTGGCCGAGAGGGGAGCGGGGTGTCTCCATGACTCAGGTCCCCTCAGGAGGCAGAGGCAGCAGCAGCCTGGCACTCCGGGAGCAGCAGGGAGGAGCTCAGGGACAAAGGTCTCTGCATAAAGTCCCTGAGGGAACTGAGCCTGGGAGGCAGCCCTGTCCCCACCCAAGAACCAGAACCTCACATTGAATAGCAGCCACTCCCCGCCTCAGAAAGCCCTGAGGCTGGGGAGAAGCATTTGAAACTCAGACCCCAAGCACTAGTTGGGCTGATCTAGGCAGGGGTAGAGAGGAATCTCAGAAGTCAAGTAACTGGCTGGGAAAATGCCCAGAAAAGGGAAGAAAAATAAAACCATAGAGAGCTACTTTCTTGGGGAACAGATGTTACTTCCTCCTTTCATTTCTGATGAGGAAGTACAATGCCTGGCATCAGGGAAAGGCGTGGAGGTCCAGGCCTCTCTATCCCAGACATCCGAGGAGGATGTGCGGTGGGCTCAGGTCATGGAAGAGCTCAAAAAGAATTTTGAAAATGAAGTTAGACAGGTGGAGGAAAAACTGGGAAGAGAAATGAGAGAGATGCAAGAAAAGCATGAAAAATGGGTCAATACCTTGCTAAAGGAGACCCAAAAAAATGCTGAAGAAAATAACACCTTGAAAAATAGGCTCACTCAATTGGCAAAAGAGGTTCAAAAAGCCAATGAGGAGAAGAATATTTTCAAAAGCAGAATTAGCCAAATGGAAAAAGAGGTTCAAAAGCTCACTGAAGATAATAGTTCTCTCAAAATCAGAATGGAACAGATGGAGTCTAATGACTTTATGACAAACCAAGAAACCAACAAACAAAACCAAAAGAATGAAAAAATGGAAGAGAATGTGAAATATCTCATTGGAAAAACAACAGACCTGGAAAATAGATCCAGGGGAGACAATTTAAAAATTATGGGACTACCTAAAAGCCAGGATCAAAAAAAGAGCCTAGACACCATCTTTCATAAAATTATCAAGGAAAACTGCCCTGATACTCTACAACCAGAGGGTAAAATAAGTATTGAAGGAACCCATCGATCACCACCTGAAAGAGATCCAGAAAGAGAAACTCCTAGGAACATTGTGGCCAAATTCCAGAACTCCCAGGTCAAGGAGAAAATCTTGCAAGCAGCTAGAAAGAAACAATTCCAGTATTGTGGAAATACAATCAGGATAACTCAAGATCTAGCAGCTTCTACATTAAGGAATTGAAGGGTGTGGAACAGGATATTCCAGAAGTCAAAGGAACTAGGACTCAAACCAAGAATCACCTACACATCAAAACTGAGTATAATACTTCAGGGGAATATATGGTCTTTCAATGAAACAGAGGACTTTCAAGCATTCTTGATGAAAAGGCCAGAGCTAAAAGAAAATTTGACTTTCAAACACAAGAATGAGAAGAAGCATGAAAAAGTAAACAGCAAAGAGAAGTCATAAGGGACTTCCCAAAGGTGAACTGTTTACATTCCTACATGGAAAGACAATATTTTTAACTCTTAAAACTTTTCAGTATCTGGGTATTTGGTGGGACCACACAAACATACACACACACACACACAAACATGTACATGCATGCACACATACACACATGCATGCATACACAGAGACAGAGAGCACAGAGTGAATTGAAAAGGATGGGACCATATCTTAAAAGAAATTAAGGTAAATGGTGAGAGAGAAATGTAGTGGGAGGAGAGAGGTTGAAATGGAATGGAGTAAATTATATCTCATTCAAGAGGCAAGCAGGCGACTTTTTAGTGGAGGGAAAAAGAGGAGAGCTGAGAAAAAAAAAACATGAAGTTTACATTCTGATCACATTCGACTAAAGGAAGGAGTAAAATGCACACTCATTTTGGTATGAAAACCTATCTTACAGTACAAGAAAGTGGGGGAGAAGGAGATAAGCAGGGAGGGAGGGATGTTGGGAGGGAGGGCAATGGGAAAAGGGAGCAATTTGAAATCAACACTCGGGGAGGGACAGGATCAAAAGACAGAATAGAAACATTGGGGGGCAGAATAGGATGGAGGGAAATACAGTTAGTCTTGCACAACACGACTTATCGAAGTCATTTGCAAAACTACACAGATAGGGCCTATATTGAATTGCCTGCCTTCCCAAAGGGAATGGGTGGGGAGGGAGGGATGGGGAGAATTTGGAACTCAAAGTTTTAGGAACAACTGTTGAGTATTGCTCTTGCTACTAGGAAATAAGAAATACCGTTAATGAGGAATAGAAAGTCATCTGGCCCTACAGGACAAAAGAGAAGATGGGGACAAGAGAAGGCAGGGACGATAGAAGAGAGGGTAGATTGGTGATAGGGAAAATTAGAATGCTTGGTGTATTGGGGTGGGGGGAGGGGATAAATGGGGAGAAAATTTGGAACCCAAAATTTTGTGAAAATAAATGTAAAAAGTTAAATAAATAAATTTATATTAAAAAATTGTCATTTCTACCCTAATTAGTTTGCTTATTCAATGCCATACCAATGAAACTACCAGATAATGATTTTATATAGCCAGGAAAATAATACCAAAATTCATATGGAAGAACGAAAGGTCCAGAATATGAAGTCAACTAATGAAAATAAATGTTAAGGAAAGTGGCCTAGCCCTATCAGATCTGAAATTGTATTACAAAGCAACTATCATCAAAAGCACTTGGTATTGGGTAAGAAATAGAGGGGTAGATCAGTGGAAAAGGTTAGATATTCAAGACTCAGTAGGCAATGAATATAGCAATATACTGTTTGATAAACCCAAGGACCCCAGTTTCTGGGATAAGAACTCACTCTTTCACAAAAATTGCTGAGAAAACTGGATGAGTGTGACAGAACCTCGGAATAGAACAATGCCTGACACTGTACATAAGAATAAAGTCTAAATGGATACATGATCTAGGTATAAAGATTGATAGCATAAACAAATTGGGGGAGCAAGGAATAGTGTATTTTTCAGATTTATGGAGAATGGAGAAATTTATAATCCAGCAACTGGTAGAGAACATTACAAAGTGAAAAATGGATAATTTTGACTACATTAAATTGAAAAGCTTTCACACAAACAAACCCAATGCTAGCAATATTAGGAGGGAAGCAGAAAAAAAAAGAATTTTGGTAACTAGTATCTGTGATAAAGGCTTCATTTCTAAAATGTATAGAGAATTGAGTCAAATGTACAAGAATACAAGTCATTTCACAACTGAAATTTGGTCAAATGATATGAACAGACAGTTTTCAGAGGAAGAAATTAATTCTATCTATAACATAAGAAAAAATGCTGTAAATCATTATTGATTGAAGAGATTCAAATAGAAACTACTCTGAGGTACTACATCTCACCTATCAGATTGGCTTACATGACAAAACAGGAAGATGATAAATGATGGAGAAGATGTGGGAAAGCTGGAATGCTAATTCATTGTTGGTGGAGCTGTGAGCTGATCCAACCATTCTGAAATGCTATTTGGAACTATGCTCAAAAGGCTATAAAAATGTGCATAACCTTTGACCCAGCAATATCACTTCTGGGACTGTATTCCAAAGAGATCATAGAAATTGGAAAAAGGTTCCACATATACAAAAATATTTATGGCAGCTCTCTTTGTGGTGTCCAAAAACTGGAAATCAAGGGGATGTCCATCAATTGTGGAATGACTGAACATGTTGTGGTATAGTGTATTTTCATCCTTCCTTGCCAAAGAAAACCATGCCATCAGAGAAGTAGTGACTTGCAACTGGGCAAAAAAGACAGGCAGGCAACGGAGTATAGAAATGTATCCTGCCCTACAAGTAAACAGAGAGGAAGGGGATAAGAATAGGGTGGGGCATGATAAAAGGTAGGGCAGATTGGGGCAAGGGGCAATCAAAAGACTCATTGTCTTGGGGTGGGTAGAGGAGAGAAAATTTGGATCTCAAAATCCCTAAAAAAAAAAGGAAAAAAAAAAGTAAAGTTTGATATGATAAACTTCTGGAGGAAATTGAATGGAAATAGATAGCAATATATTTTATTTCTCTCTCTCTCTCTCTCTCTCTCTCTCTCTCTCTCTCTCTCTCTCTCTCTCTCTCTCTCTCTCTCCCTCCTCCCCACTCCTCTCTCACACACACACATACATTCACACACACAGAGAACCATGTATCAGAGCGTTGTAACTTCACAAACAAATGAAGAAAAGCAAAAACATTAAATACCTCCTTTTTAGATCATAATACAATAATATTGTATTAAATAAAGGACAAGGGAAAGATACATTAAAATTGATTGGAATTTAGATAACCTAGTTCCAACGAATGAGTGGATCAAAAAACAAATCATAGAAACAATAATTTCATTACAGAGAATGACAACAAGATGTCATATCAAAATTTATAGGATGCAGGCATAGTTTTTAGGGAAAATTTTGCGTCTCTAAATACATCAATAAGATAGAAAAAGAGCACATCAATAAACTGACCATGCAACTAAAAACCTCCGTAATAGATAAATAACCAATTAAAAATGGCCAATCAAACATCAAGTTGGAAATTCTGAAAGTCAAAGGAGAAATTAATAAAATTGAAAGTAAGAAAAGCATAGAACTAAGAAAACTATAATAAAATATATACACCCTTGATTAATTTGATGTAAAAAAAGTTATAAAAGGAACCCAAATTACCAGCAACAGAAATAAAAATGGTGAACTCACTACCAATGTAAAAGAAATTATATAATTTGCTAGGAGATATTCTACCAAACTATATGCAAATAAATTAGACAACCTAAGAGGAATAGATAAATATTAATTTAAAATCTTGTGAAAAGACATTTAAAAAGCCTTGAGTGGACTACTTAAAAAAAATTATTGAAATAGATTCACAAATGAATTCAACTAAACATTTGAAGAAAAATTAATTACAATACCCTAAAAGACATTGGCGATAAAAGACAAATATTCCTGCCACATTTTTTGTGCAACATAAATATGTTCTGATACTTTGTAAAGCTAATGAGAGTTAAAGATCTTCCCCACCCACTGATGGCCCTGCCCATTAAGAGAAGCTTGATTAGGGGAGGCCTATATCTTTTTTTTAAATTTCTATTAAGGCACTGGTTCTCAAGGGCTGTGATATCTTCTGATTCTGAAAAGCATATAACTACTCTGAGGTGAGATGTTACTTTGGGGTCTACTCATTGGAATTGTTTGTTTGGCCAGATGAAACCCTGGGCAGTTGCTAATCAACCCTTCTCCCCATTTGAAAACCCAGATGTTGGTTCTTCTCTCTTTGGTAACTGTGTGTGTATGGTCAGAAAGTTGAATCTGTCTTTTGATCTGTGATATATGTATTGCTTACAGACAGACAATTGGAAGCCCTATTTGTTGACTTTTGTTTCTCTATATTTTCTCTGAAGTTCAGGGTGCTGACTTTTTCTGCTGAACTAAGTGAATGCTATAAATAATAAAACAATTTCCCTAATGAACATTGATGCAAATATTTAAGTGAGATTCTAGTAATTATAGCCATATATTAGCTATATACTAGTGATTATATCTAGAGATTTAGCAATATGTAGCAAAGATCATACATAATGAGCATGTGGGATTTATATCAGGAATGCACAAGTGGTTCAATATTAGGAAAATTATTAGCAAGATTAATCATATCAATAAAAAATCAAATAAAATGTGATTCTCTCAATAGATGCAGAATAAGTTTTTGACAAAGTGTAAACACTCATTCCTATTAAAAACTCTGGAAAGCATTGGAATAAATGGAGTTTTGCTTAAAATGATTAATAGTTTTCATCTAAAACCATCAGAGAGCAGTATCTATAATGGGGATAAGCTGGAAGCCTTCCCAATAAGATTAGAAAGCCTTGTTGAAAGCAAAAGAGAAGAAAAGGGAACTAAATTAGAAAATTCAGAGAAGAAATAAACTTATCACTCTTTGCAGATCCTAGAAAATCTAGTGAAAATAGTTCAGATAGTTAACAGCTTTATCAAAGTTGCAAGATATAAAATAAAATTACGTGAATAATCAGCATTTCTTATATATTGCCAACAAAGTTCTCCCATGAGAAATAGATAAATTCCATTTTAAGTAACTGTAGGCAATATAGAATACTTGGGATTCTACCTGCCAGGACAAACTCAGGCACTATATGAATAAAATCACAAAACACTTTTCACACACATAAAGTCAGATCCAAACAACTAGACTTTATTAATTGTTCATGGTTAGGCTGAGCCAATACAATAAAAATGAAAATTCTGCCTAAATCAATTTACTTTTTCAATGTCATACAAATCAAATTATCAAAAGTTATTTTATAAAACTGGAAAAATAACAAAATTCATCTAAAAGTAGAACAACAGAATAGGTAAAAAATACAAAGGGAATTAATGAAAATCAAGATGAACGAATGTTACTAGCTAGACTGGACCAGATCTCAGACAGTAGTCTGGACAGCAGTAATCATCAAGCAATCAAGTACTGCTTAAGATCTATAAAAGTGGATCAGTGGAATGGATTAGGTACAAAATACACAGTAGTAAATGATCATAGTAATCTAGTGTTTGATAAATGCAAAGATACCAACTTTTAGGATAAGAACCACTATTTGACAAAAAAAATGCTTGGAAAACTGAAAAGCAGTTTGACATAGACGAGGTTTAGACCATCTCACATCAGTATAACTGGACATATAATAAAATATGCAGATTGGCAAAGATGGAATAGTTTACCTCACAGATCTATAGATCAGGGAAAAATTTAAGGCTAAACCAAAGATAGTGAAATTATATGGTGTAAAATGTATACTTTTGATTACATTAAATTAAAGGTTTTGCACAAATAAAACCAATGCATCCAAGATAAGATAAAAAGAAAGACAAGGCAAATACATATCAAATTTCTTTGACAAAGGTCTTGTTTCCCACATATATAGAGAAATGGGTCAAATTCATAAGAATGTGAGTTTTCCCAGTTGATAAATGATCAAAAGATATGATCAGGCAGATTTCAGATGAAGAAATTAAAGCTCTCTATAGTCATATGAAAAAATGCTCTAAATCACTATTAATTAGAAAAATGAAAATCAGATTGGCTTATATAACAGGAAAAATGACAAGCACTGGAGGGGTTGTGAGAAAATCTGCACACTAGTGCACTGGTGGTGGAGTTATGAACTGGTGCAACCATTTTTGCAATTTGAAACTCTACCCAAAGAGCTTTAAATCTATTCATACCCTTAACCACAGCAACAGAACTACTAGGTCTGTATCCCAAAGATGTTTTTAATAATAGAATGATATCTTAATGTACTTTTTTTGACATTATTTTTTCGGTAGCAAAGAACTGGAAATTGTGGAGATGCCCATCAACTGATGGGTTTAACATGTTGTGTTATATGTGATATAAGATTGCAATGGAATCCTATTTTGCTATAAGAAATGATGAGCAAGATGCTTCCAGAAAATCTGAACTGATTGAAAGAGAAATAAGTAGAACCAGGAGAACACTGTACATAATAACAGCAATATTGTATGATGATCACGTGTAAATGACCGCTATTTTCAGCAATACAATGATTGAAGAGAATGCTAATGAATTTATGGGAAAAAAAATGTGAACCATTTCCAGAGAAAGACCTGATGGAATCTGAATACACATTGAAGCATAGTGGTTTTTAAAATTTACTTTATTTTCCCTTTCTCTTCTCTTTTCTATCATATGACTGATGAAAATATGTTTTGTCTTTTTATATACAAGCCATGTCAAATTGCTCTTTGTCTAATGGAGTGTTAAGAGCTGACTAGAAAAGACAGAATTTGGAAGTTCAAATGTAAAAAAGGAAACTAATGTTAAAATTTGTTTTTATATGTAATTAGAATCCATACATAGATATATATATATATATACATATACATACATATATACATACACATACATATATCAAAGCTATATACTGTTATAGCATATATATACATATGTATACATGTATATATGTATGTGTATGTGAATATATATTATACATACATATTTATTTATTATGCATATATACGTGTGTGTATATATGTATATGTATATATGTGTATATGTATATATGTGTATATGTATATATATATATATAAACAAAATCAGTTTGCGATTATGAAAAAAGTGTTTTGATTGATTAAGCAGTTGGCCCATACTGAACCTTGGTGAATTATTTGATTCTGACTGATTCTGTATGAATAAGGCACACCACCTAAAGGAATGAAGGTCATGAGCAATTCAATTTTCTATTCCCTATGAGTAATAGTCCTTTCTATTAGTTAAATGCTTTAGTTTATATCACATCTGCAGAGAAGTATAATGGTAGCATAGTTGTTTGTAAACTATTTCATTTTATTTCACATTTCTGCAAGACTTCTTTTCCTGAATGGGGAGAAGGGTTCAAGTATACGGTGAAAATCAGGGTAAGTTTCAGTTCAAGCTCTAGGTCTTGTGAGTGGTTGAATGTGGGCAAATCACTTGTTACCTATATGATCATAACAATTCTAAGATTTCAAGTCTAACATTTTACAATTCTATGAGCTCACCTAGCCAACCTCTTTCACAGAGACAGAAAGAATGGAATTTCCTGCTGAAATATAATTAAAGTTTTATTCCCTTCCCACCACACCCTTTCATAGTATCTAAGATTAGAACAAGAAAGTACATTGGAGATTATGTTGTCTATTCCTGTCATTTTCGCAAATGAGCAATCCAAACTTCAAATAGGTCAAAGGACTTTTCAAGGTCACTAAGGCAGAATATATCAGAGGGTGGGATCCAAAATTAGGTTCTCTGATTCTACCATCACTGTTCTCTACACTGCTTGACATTATATCTTAAGTGATGTAAACATTTAAATACCAGGTGCTTGCAATAATAAAATTACTCATGAATTTTTAAATATAATTTGTTATGCAAAAGAAGCAGTTCAGTAGAGAGTCTACTATAGAGTCAAGAATTCCTAAGTTCAAAACTTGACTCTGACATATTTTTTTTTTCCAAGCTGAAAAAGTCACTTAACCTCTAAGTATGTCAGGTAAATGTATAAGACTACTGTTTTCAGAGCTGGTACTCATCATTGGAGATGAATTTTCTACCTGTTAAATTCTTTATTCTAATAAAAGTACAGGTTTGGTAAAAAAAAAAAAAAAAGGAAAAAAATGATACCCAATGAATTTACCACACTTCACTGTAGCTTGACTGCTCAGTTATATACTGATATATGTGTATCAGTATATATGTTCTCATACCAACAATGGTTAGGGACAGCACAGTTCCCTCTATGAACTATGTGTAAGATGAGGAAAAGAGAATTAATTTATTTTTAATCTTTTCAAAAACAAGTAAATCAAAGCTATATACTCTTATAGTCCAATAAATGTAAACTACTCTGGATGTGTAACATACAAATATGCTCCCTTCCCAGCTCCCAGACTAAATGTATAAGAAACCTTAGAGGCCATCAAATTTGATCACTTTACAGGTGAGGGATCTGAGACAGAACTAGAAGCTAAGTGATTTGACAAGAGTCGTGTCACTACAAAGTAAGTGAGACCTGGTTTGCACTCATTTCTTCCAAACTCCATTTCCTCATTGAACTTTCTATTGTATATCCTTAGAGAATGTTACAGATGTCTAATTGGTTTGAGTTTTTCAGGCATTTGAGTCTTTTTTTTTTCTTTTTTAGGAAAACCATCATAATTACGATTATCATTATGGTATAGTACTGTGGGCAGAATGTGTGAAATTTATTGTCAACCAATACCACTCCACACCCACTTTCTTACAACTGGAAAAGGAGATTCAAAACATTTTCAAAAATTAAAGATATATCCTTTACCAGAGTTTTTTTTTGAAAATTGAAAATAGCTCACTTTGAGTTTTGAAAAGACATGACCTGTCTTTCTCTTTTCTCTGCTGTTGTCAGAGTTGTTTTTGCAGTGTCTCATAGATTTGAAGACAGAAAGTTTGTATGTAGTGGGGTGGAGAGGGATTTAATATGTGAACTTTCCCCATGGTCTCTGTTTGTGCCTATGAATATATGACAGCAGAAAGCAGAGGAAACAGGACTTCACCTCTGTGTCATTTAGATGTCATACCCTTTTGTTTGTAAGATTTCAATTGCTATTCCAGGCAGGTTAGATGTTCTTTGCACAATGTGACCCATTTCAAGCAAGAAAATGTGGTCATGTTATACTGGAAGAATAGTACTTATTATAGGGAAAAATAATAAATGTCCTCTAATTGTATGTTACTGGAATTAGTCATTAGTCTGCATGAGTGATGGGAGGATAAATAACATTTTTAAAAGCCTCCAGATGAATGTTGACTTTGTCTCTATGCAACAAAAACAAGTCAGACACAGAACAAGACCCTTTCCAAAAGTGATATGAATAAATCTATATGAAGGCAGCATGATACAATGGAAAGATAATGGATTTGAATTCACTGGAAATTGATGTAATCTTAGATAATTATGACATGATGGGCTAGAAAAACTCCAAAGTCACTTCTACTTTAAAATCTGTGATGCTCTCATTGAAATCAACAGAACTATTGCTTATTAATCATTCCAACAATATTTATTATGAACCTTACACTTCACCAGGTGCTGGTCTAGGTATTAAGATAAAGAGAAAATAAGTGAAACAGTCCTTGACATTGCATACATTAAAAAAAAAGTATATCAAGAATATATGGAAAATAAATAGAAGCTGAGTTAACTAGAAGATGTTTCATCCAGTAGGGATTCTTTAAGGCAGAGGTGAGATGGGAGAATATTCCAGTCATAGGGCATAGTAAGTGAAAAGACATCGAGAGGGTACTAGGGATGATATAGGTGAGGTAGAGCAAGAAGTCCAATTAGGCTGGACCACAGTGTGTGTAGAAGAGGGTATTGTACAATAGGGCTGGACAGGTGGTTTGGAATCATCTTGTGAAGGGCTTTAAAAGACCAACATAAGAGTTTATATCTGATACTAGAGACAATAAGGAATCACTGGAGTTTACTGAGCATGCGAATTTTGTGGTCATATCTATACATTAAGGAAATCACTTGGCATCCACGTGGTCTAGTAGATGGAACATTGGACTTGAAACTAGGAAAAGGTGATTTCAAATTCTACCTCAGCTACTTACTATCTATATGATCCTAGACAAGTCACTTAAATACCATTAGTCATAGTTTCTTCATTTGTAAAATGTAAATAGCAATAGTACTTACCTCATAGGGTTGTTATGAGGGTCAAATGAGAAGACATGTAAAATGCTTTACAAATCTCAAATATATATATATGTATAAAAATATATATATATGTGTGCGTGCATGTGTGTGTGTTTGTACATATATGTACATGAAGAAGTCAATTATGATGATGGATAGATTAGAGTAGGGAAAGACTTGAGGCAAGAGACTCAATTAGAAATCTATTGACATAGCTCAGGCAAAAAGTATGGGATTCTGAACTACTTTGATGGTCATATATGTAGAGAAAATGGATCAAGCAAAAGTTGTTATTTAAGCAGTATAACAAAACAAAAACAAAAAAAAACTAAACTCCAGCAAGTGGTTGAATAGAGGCAGCTAGGGGCAAAGAATATAGAATGAAGGACCTGAAGTCAGAAAGGCCTAAAATCACAATCAGTCTGAGATATTCACTAATTTTGTGATCCAAATCAAGTGAGAAACCTCTGCCTGCCTGATGGTTTCTTCATATACAAAATCAGGATAGTAATAGTACCTAACTCTCGAGGTTGTTACTAAAACAAAATAAAAAAGAAATATTTTCCAGACATAATGCAGATTTAAAGGTTTATATCAATGCTGGCTTTCATTACTATTATTATTGCAGTTATTGAACATGTGGGGTTAGTGGATCGATTGGTTGCTGCCCTTCCTTCTTGAAGATGGCCAATATGGCATCACTATGCTAGAGTCAAATTTCAGTTTTTCTGACTGCAGCTGATCAGACCAATAGGACCTCAGAATGCTCTACCACATGTCAGGCACAAATAGTACATGTGAACATTTGGGATGGATACACTAAATTTGTGCAGTCTGCATTTCGTTGGAACTGTTTAAATTTTGCTTTGCTCATAGAACACAGCACCTTCTCTGATGCGAGCACACCATGTTGAGCGGTCTTGTGCCAGTGTCCTTCATGTTACACAATCAGTTTTGAAGTTCTTAAGAGGGACCTTGAGAGTGTCCTTGTATCATTTCTTCTGACCACCATGTGAATGCTTGCCCTGTGTGAGTTCTCCATTAAACAGTTTTTTTGGGAAGCATACATTTTTCCTTCTAACAATGTAGTCAGCCCATCAGAATTGTATTCTCTGAAGTAGAGTTTGAATGCTTGGCAGTTTAGTTCGAGTAAGCATCTCAGTGTCTGCTACCTTATCCTGCCAGGTGGTCATCGGAATCTTCTTAGGATAATTCAAATGGAAGTGATTCAGTTTCCTGGCATGGCACTGGTATACTGTCCAGGTTTCAGCATCACAGCTGTGTAGACCTTCAGTTTGGTAATCACTCTTTTCTCCCATACTTTCCTTTGTAGCTTCTGAAGCACTGAGCTAGATCTGGCAATGCATCCATCAAACATTATCAATATGTGCATCCCTGGAAAGTACACTACCAAGGTAAGTCAACTTATCCACAGTATTCAAAACTTCTCCATTTGCTGTCACTAAAAGTTCCACATGTAGATGGTTATGTATGGTAAGAAGAATTGAAAAATAACGAAAAATATCAAGATTTTGAACCCCCGAGACTAGAATGATGGTTGGGTACGTCAAAGAAATGCGATAGGTTTGTGTGTAGGAAAGATAATGAGATCTGTTTTGAACATGGTGAGTTTAAGATACCTATGGGACAGTCAATTGATAATGTCCAGTAGGCCATGATATTAGACTAGGGCTCACTAGAAACACTAAGGCTAAACATACAGAGCAGCAAATCATCTGAATGGCAATGATAATCAAAACTGTGGAAGCTAATGAGGTCACCAAGTGAAGAAGTGTGGAGAAGGCTCAGAGCCAAAGCCTTGGAATTCATAATTACATTAGATTGAAGATATAAATATAGTTAATGGCAAATTTGTGCCAAAAGGACTGGCAAAGTGTCCATTGGGTCCTCATTATTATAAAGAAAGACCAAGAAAGGAACTTCAAGCTATGGTCTGGTGAATATTATTGATATCCCAAAAGAGGATAATTGAATCAATAAATCAGAAAAATCTATTGTGAAGGTAAAGTCACATGATTTTTCCCATGAGGGAATCATGTGTAACATTTTGCCATCATACTCTGGAGGAATATGTTTTTTTATGTGCTAAGGTAAATTAAATTATTGTATCTATTATTGTTATACCTTCAAAAAGCTTTGATAAAATTCTACACTAAAAGAAAAAAGTAACAAAGGCAAGCAGAAACAAGTGATCTTTGCCTAAAATATGTTACCAAAAGGAAATTATGTTACAAGGGATATAAAGTCAGTGGCTTGCATGAATGTCTTAAGGAAGTGAGGGGGTACAAACTCTGGGAACCCCCTTGAGCTCCCCTTGAATCTTCTCACTTAATCTGACCTTTCATACTCAAATTTGTTACCCTTAACCTAGCCTTTCTTTCCATTGTCTGTTACCTCTGAATTTCCCCATCTGCTTCCCACTCAAGCCCTCCATTGTCTCATACCTCCCAATTGCCTCCAGCTGCATCCCACCCTTGATTACATCACTAGTTATCCCAGTGTCATCAAGATTCTCCTTAGACCCTCCTCCCAGACTACTAGACCACCTCTAGATCTTTCCCCAGGTCTTTGTGTATATAAATTCTATCTCACCTCCATGAAAGTGCTCAGATTCAATCCAGCTCTGATTCTGTCTAACCGAGATTCTAGCTGGCCTGTTTGTCAATACAAGGTCACAAACGATTAGGCTCCTTAAGAGTCAACTCAATATGGTGAACCTATAACAAACTTTGTTTTATTTTGACTTGAAGAAGTCTTGAGTTTAATTCATTTGGCAGGACCTGGAGTGTCATGTCAGTATTTTGGGGTACCGTCCACCCCAAATCTCATCTGGTTCCCAGACCTCAACAAAAGAATGCATAATATGATTACCTAGAGATCAGTCTTTGGGCTAATCTTATTTACACTCTCACAAATAATATAGACAAGGGAGTAAATAATAATGTCATTGAAATGGACTTTCAAGAAAAAAAATCAAAGGAGACAAACTACAGAAAGATCTTGCTAGTAGATTTCACTGTGAGGAAGTAATAGGCAATATATTGGGGTGGGGGGTATTCCAAACTAGATACTGATCTTGACATGAATATTTGACCAATCATTTCACCATACATATTGACAATCATCTCCCCACAAAAATCAACACCAGGATATATCCTCTCTCCTCTGACCATTCTTTCACTATTCTCAATCATTCATTCATTAAACAAATAATTATTTAGTATCTATTCTGAGTAAGGAAATTTTCTAAGCAGTTCAGAACACTTCCTCATTCAAGAGGTATACTGCTGCACATCTGTATGATTAAGCAATGAGGATGAGAAAGCTGTAATCATCAATCACTCCCCTCTTCTCACCTTCTTTTCATGGAAAAAAACTCTCAATCACAGTAGCTGAACAAAAGGGCATTGTTGGACTTGCTCCAACCTCTAGGTATGTGACTTTCAATTTGGCTAAGGGGCTAGGAGTATCAGATTGTGGCTTACTACAGGATAAAGAAGTAAAGAGATTGATCTAAAATAAGTTTCACCTTTTGAATATTGAGTAAAACCTTGCTCTTCAGTCTAGACATATAGATTAAGATGATATAGTTATTTTGTTTTTTTGTTTGCTTGCTGGCGTTGCTGTAATTATTTGTAATGGGTCTATTTTTCCACTAGTATGGGAACTCACAGTGAAGAAACTCCTACCATTTCAGATCTGTACCTGTCTACTGTGTAACTTGGAGAATTGCCCAAAGTAGCCTACAGATACTTAGAATGTTTGGCAGATCCTGTAAGGTAACACACGTACAATTATTTTATAGATAGAGGAGCCAAGAGACACAGTGAAATGAGGGAACAGAAGGATCCAAGGCAGAAATGAAAAGAAATTTTACTTTCATGATTAAGTAAATCTTTGTTTTTCTACTTGTGGGGAACTAATGTGCACTTTTATTTTGGAATTAAAATAACCCTAATTATGGTTAATATGGATGAACAAATGCTAGGATACATTCCTGTAAAAGCAAGTCAAAATTCTGAAGCCAAAAATTCAATGTAAATAAGTAATTCCATCAATTCTGGCTGCCTTCCCCTATCTTGTAATGTTGGTAAAACAAAAACAGGGAAAGGAGAAGACCAATCCTTGTTCACCACTGTTACAACCAAACCTCCCTTCTGGTATCTTCACTCTGTAAGCTCTCTTCTTTTGAGGTTTATTCCAAACACATAAAAAATGTAGGTCAGAACTCTGTTCTTGTAACCTACAGAACTTTTTATAGCATTCCATTTCCTGTATCAAGAAGTTCAGTACCTGAATCATAGCCTTGAAGTTACTGCAACTCTTGCCTTCATAAATGGGGACTCCAATATAGTTGTTAGTATTCTCTTAAATGCCCTGATGTCCCAGTTTATTTCTCCATTTCCAATTACCTATACTCCTGTTACTCCAATTTAGCCATGAGCATGGATTGTGACAAGGTATACTGTTTCCATGGTTCCATGTAACTGATCTTGAATTCTGAAACATCCCTTTATGATTCTATTTTTTCCCCTTAGTTTCCCCTTTATCCCAGTCTCTGAACATATACTTTAACATCATTGTAAATTCTAGTCACAGCACAAAGATCACTCCCTTTGTTTTCTCAACATGTCATTAAACTTTCTCGCTTCACAGTTTTGATTTTAAAGTTGTCAGTTTAATTATACGTTCTTGAACCTATTAAATCTGTGCCTTCTTGTCTTATTGCCATTAACATCATATTGGTCCTCAATCCTTACTCACAAAAACCATCTATCCCCTTCTATCCTTGTGCTGCTAAATATTCCTGATAAAATCATTTTTCTACCACCCTACCTAGACCAGGCATTATTCTAAGTGCTTTGCAATGATCTCACTTGAGACACTAGTGAACAATAAAAATTCACCAGGGCCAAAGGTGACCTCAAGAACCAAAGGGCAAGATGGAAGAGCACAAGAACAGTCTAGAGGTTCCAATTAACCTTGCAGAGTTTTCTAACAAGTATGACGAGAGGTTGAAGACTATTCTGTGGAAAGAGAATCCAAATTTGATGAGATGGCAAAAGCTGATAAGCTACAATGTGATAGAGAAATTAAAGACTACGGAATAGCAAAAAGAAGAAGGATCCCAGTACACCTTTGGTCACTGTCTGGCTTCTTCCTGTTCTACTCAGAATTTCATCATAAGATCAAGTCTATAAACTCTGAAATATCAACTGGGAATATGGCAAAGAAGCTTGAAAAAATGTGGAACAATCTGAATGATAATGAGAAGTAACCTTATTAACAAGGCAGCCAAATTGAAGGAGAAATACAAGAAGGATGTCACAGATTATGAGTTGTCAAAAAGGAAGCTCAATGGGCCAAAGGCGGCAGCTAACATGACCTGGAAAAAGGTAGAGAAGGGGAAGGATAAAGATGAAGAATGGGCTTGTGTTATATTCTGTCTCTATGTGAATTCCATGGAGTAGAGGAAACGCCTTTAAATAAAACACCTCTTCTTTGTGATGGTGTCAATTGCCCTCATTAGGATTAATTGGCTTTTGATCACATAGCTTCTCAAAAGTGCTTTAAGAGATAGACATTTGTAACCAGTTTACATGAAGTAGCCATGGATATCTTGAAGCATCCAGAAATGGCATCAAAGTTGTACATATTTCTAAACATTTTTAAAAAAAGAAAAAGCCATTCTAATATTCTTACTCTGTGCACTTTTGTTGGTGGTGTAAAACAAAATCATTTTTTAGGAATTTTTTTTTTTAATTTGAAAAGTGTTGCTTAACTACATGGTCATTGGCTAGAAAATTCTGGGTTACAAACTGTATGTATCTATAGTTTATAAAACAACAACAGCAAGAACAAAAACCCTTCCCTTGTAGACAGATTCTTGGGGTCCAGACTTGAAGGGGGCATTAGGCTCATCTGCCTTTTACAGAGGGCTGCAGCCCAAAACCTACACTGTGAAGGCAGATTACAGATACACAGCAATGAGTGTCCATTTAGCTTGAAAGTTGTCTTTCTGTGTATACAATGAAATTCACCCAGCTCCCATTCTTAGAGATCAAGGGAGGGGAATAACCGGCACGAAAAAAGTGTATTCTTAGTTTTCTTTTTAGTGGAAGTGTGGTAGTTAGTAACATTCTGCCTTGTATCAGTCAAACAGAAAGCCAGGGCAGTGATGTAAGGAAATAACAAAAAAATATAAAGTCTGTTCTTAAACACAATTTGGAACAGGTTTTTTTTTTTTTTGTATGTTCAGAATGTTGAAATATCTTTTGAAGTAAAATAAACAGTATTTGAATGTCATTAAAAGTCATTGTTGACACCATCCAAAATTTCTGGCTTTCAAGCGACCTAGAGCCCAAAACAAAACAATACGTTGGAAGACCTATATCCCACTAGATAGAATATTTCCTAATTGCCTCACCATCACCACCCTCATTTAAAAACAACAGCAGTAATGACAAAAACACAAACCTGAGCAGTAGTGGAGTTCAAGGGAGTGTCAACTTTAAGCCATTTCGTCATTTAAATTGATGGTATATAAGTAGGATTAAGATGGTCTGCAAAGTCTATGCTTACTTGGTTGGGGAAGGTGGATGAAAAAGTGAGCATTCTTGGCCTCTCTGACCTGAAGTTACAACTTTCAGAAATACCAAAAAGTAGGTGGTAAGGTTTCAGGTTGATTCCACTGAACAGTTTATGACTTTTTCCCTCTTCTCTGGTCAAGTTAGATATTCATTTACTATGGTTACTGAAATGTGTCTTTACTAAATAATTCTTTTTTTTTTAGTGCTGCTTCAAATTCGTTTTGGGGTATTCTTCTTGCCCCCCCGCCTCCCCCCACCTCAGTTTGGTTTAGCACTGAAGTTTTTGTCTAGAGAAACACTAGAAACTTCTCAGCTCTGCCAAGTCATAGAGGAAGGATGGCATAGTTGATGAACACTGCATTCTTTTCAAGCCTTCTGGTATCTGGGGCAAAGTCTCAGGCCAGCTACCACTTCTAGAAAGGAAAATTATCACCACTAAGTGGGAGTTTTGGCATCACACTCCTGCACCCCACTTGGCGGAGGTATTTAAGACTTGTAGGGAAACCCTCATTTGAAAAGTCTTCCCTCCACCTTTTCCTTCCCTCTTCTTAATCATTAAAGATATGTATAAAAGAAAAGTTAATTCTGGGTTTCTTATTGGTGTTAGGAGGGGGTTGGGGAAATGCCCATATGTACTGAAATGTTCTGAGAATGGTTATGGACAATGTCAGTGCCTGGAAAGAGCTGACATTCTTATGATTTAGGGCCCTATAATCCATCATATTAGATTAAATTTGGAAGGGTTCATCTAAAGTTTCCCATTTGTAGGGAGGGAACCTCTCTCACAGGATAATCTTTTAAATAAAATTTTTAAGCTTTCAAAGATGCAATCCAAGGATTACTTTTCAGGAAAAACAGTGTAAATCAGGGCATAGAAGTACAGTCTGTTTTCTGTGATTCTGTTTTCCTTGCCCGCTTCCCAGAGTCCTTTATTGCAAAATTAGTGAAATGGTCTTTTGTTTATGGTTTTTCCTTTGTGTTGGGGAAGTATTTCCCTGTATTCTCAATTCTGGTAAAATGTCAGGTTTGTTTCGTCTTATGGACATGAGCTATTCTGACCAGTGGAATTACCTGCAGAGCCACTTTAAGAGAAAACAGTCTGTGTTAAATTCAGACCTACAGCCATCAAGGTGTTTGGGTGCTGCATGCCTGGTTAGTGGCATATTCCTCAGCCCTCCTTTTTCTCTCTTTGCCACTCCTCCTCATTTTTTCCCGCTTCTCATAGATATTGAGCTCCAGGGTATGTCATCAGGGGTTACAGAAGCTTCTAGTAACTTCTTCCTCAGTATACCATAATTTCATTTCCATGTCTGACTTAAATTCATCCCAAGATGCAAGTCTCAGGAGGATGCAAAGTCAAAGAAATAGTGCCTACAGTCAGTCTTCTGGAAGTGGGGCATGGTCCTTGAGCCAACCTTGGCACGGACTGTCTTCTTCTGATGGGCATTTCGACATGTGTGGTTTCACATCTGAGCAGTGGCTGATTGAAAGGCTAGCCAAGGCCTCTGCCTTGCTCTGTGATGTGTGCTTCAGTCTTATTTACTGAGTATAACCCTAGTTATGGTGTACTAGCAAATCCTCCATGTGCCCACTGAGGCTGCAGAGTAAGACAATACAAATAGATGATCTGACCTTTCTAGCTATGAATCTTTTTACCCTGTTTTGACTACTCCTCTCATACTTGAGTTGTTATTTGGGGTTATAAACTATAAGACTCTTGGCGTATATTGAGGGTAGAAGGGTGGCATGCCAGTAAAAAGTATACCAATGGAACTCTCACTTGACTTAACTCTCATTCCCTACCCATTCCCACCCTATATTTTGGCAAACTTTCTTTCTAACTCACTATGAACTGGTATTTAGCATGCTGAGGGGTTCTAAAAACCAACAAGACAATGGATTTCAAAGAGAAGGCAGAATCTAAGTAGAGGCTGTTGGGATATAGGCTTGCTAATTAGATATTTTCTCCCCAAAATTGAAGTCTAAACATTAAAGAAATATATTTGCTTATCAGAAGAATATTCTTCTATTGCCTGATCCCATTAGGACTGGGACTATATTTTGAGATGCTTTGACTGAGATGGAGCTAGATCTGATTGTTTTTTGCAATGATACCCTGTCCATATATACTTTCAATATTTTAATCATTAATACACTTTTCATGTTTTGCTCCTGTCACCTCCTTCCCTTCGTCCTCTTACTTTCCTCTCAGTGAGGTCAAATCTTTGGAGGAAAGTAAACATGACAAAAAAAAAAACAACAACCTGGTTTAATGTAGCAATTATTCTCAAAGTATCTCTCCCGTGTTTATGTTCTTGTCAAGAAATGCCTCTAGATGTCTTTTTGGGTGCATTCATTTTCTGTAATAAAGTTTATTAATCAATCTACCCCCCAAAAAAAATACTATCACATTTGATCTACAACACACAGACACTGAGAGATGGCTATTATTCCAATTTTACAGATAAAGAAATTGAGGCAAATAAAATTTAAATGATTTTCCCCAGGTCATACAACTAGTAAGTGTCTGAGGTCATATATAAACTCAGGACTTCCTGACTCCAGGCCCATTACCATCCAGCTGTCCATGACTGGGTATAATGTTCCATTATCTAAGAATATTGAAGACCTTCCTATCAACTCTAAAACCAAAACACCTTAACATGGCATATGTAGTCCTCCATAATCTAGTTCCAATTTATTGTATTTTTTATGTTGTACTTTTGCTTTTCTTTTCTTTTTTTCCTTTTTAGCATTTCCAACAGAGATACCTTCATTGCAGGGATGAAGTTAAAGAAACACAAAAGAGCATACTCACCATGTCTAACAGTGTATGATTCATATGTCTTTCAGTGCTATTTTATTTTATGTTATTGTGATCATTATTAGGTCAAAATAATTGACACAAATAAAAAATAACATTATCAAAGTATTTAGGTATAGTCAAATCAGTCCTAATGGAAAGATTTACATTTCCATACACTTACATCAACAAGACAAATACGAAAGAGATCAGTGAATGGAGTATGCATCAAACACACACATATATGTGTGTGTGTGTATAATCAACAACTAAATAATCTGAAAATATATTTAAAAGTTCTTAAAATACAAAAATGTAGAAAAATAGAAAACAAAATGAAAAAAAACAGCTTATCATAAATAAAACCATAGGGTAGAACTTAAAGAAAAAAATTATAATCAACAATGAAAAGAGACACAATAAAATGAAAAGGAAACTAAGGAAATTTCCAGAAATCCTTATAACTAATTACATTCCAATAAAACTTAAAACATAAAGGGAAAGAATATTCATGACAGAATAATTCTCACAACGTAAAACAACAGAGATTATAACCAACCTAACATCTGAAATAGAAACTAAAAGGACAAAAACATAATGCCCCAAAAAGAAGACAGAAAAGCCTATCCGTATTCAGATATAAATCTTATTAAACATGCAATGGATATTTTTGCAAAAGATATAATTTAAAAATTCCATAACAAACTTCTTTCATGGGCCAGATATGATCCTAATATCCAAAGCAGGGAAAAAGTAATAAAAATGATAAATGATATAGGCCATTCTCATTAATGAATATTGATATATAAATATTAAATAAAATATTAGTAAAGATGCTTTGATAACATATTCTATAAATTATTCAATACGACCAGGTTAGATTTATAAGAGGAATGCATAAATAAAACCACATATATGGCAGATCATATTAATAATAAAAGCAATATAATTATGTAATTTTATTGCACATGACTTAGGCAGAAAAAGTCCCTTCAACAACATAAAACTACATATATTTTAAAAATAAAATTAAAGCAAAAATGAAGGGAGCTCTGTTCAATATAATAATCAAAACTGACAAACCCCAAGACTAGAGAGAGCCACGTGGAATCTTTTCAGTTCCATCATAAGTGAAAAAACTCTTCAAATCTATCCTCAAGCACTTATCAGTTGTATGAACCTGGGTTAGTCAAGTAATCTTCATTTCCCTCAGTTTCTTTAACCGTACAAAGGGAATAACAATAGCACCTACTTCCCAGGATTGTAGTGAGAATGAATTTAGACAATAATTTTAAAGTGCTTAGTGGTTAGCACATAATAAGTACTATTTAAATGTTAGGAATATTATTAATGAAAATAAATAGTCACGATATCAGTCTAAAGGAGCTGGTGGTACCTAGAGATGAGGTAACTTTATGAAGAAAAAAATAACCAACAAATATAGTATGAAACCTTACTCTGATTAAACTTTTTGACAAAGCAGAAGAGTTAAGGAATCTTTTAATGCAAAAAACAATACAACTGAAATAGAAAGATATAAATGGAGCTAAGGTGAGATGAGAAAATAAACATTTCTATGTTTGTACTGAATCTAAAAAAGATCAAGGATTTCAAGTCACATTCCAGATAAGGCATCAGCAAAAAAAAACATATATATATATATATATATATATATATATATATATATATATATATATATATATATATATATATATCCCATCAACAGAGATAAGGGAAGAGACAATATAAGGTAATGGCCATCATAGATAATGAAATAATAATATTAAATGTGCATGTACCCAATGACATAGTATATGAGTACTTAACAGAAAAGTTAAGTGGAATAAAAATAGTACTTATATATAATGCTAATTGATTTTATGCTACTTTAACATTTTTTCAAACTTAGAAATTAGATAGATATTTAACTAAAAAGGAATCTACGTATCTGAACAGAATGAGTGTACAGGAGAGAAATAGTAGCTTTCATGAGCCTATAATAAATATGAAAGATGGATTTTAAAATTATACTTTTCTTTCAGCATTAATGGAACTTTAAAAAATAAGGAACTAAAAAATAAATGCTGTCAGAAATATTAAACACAGTCATTACATAGCATGATAATAAAGTCATAATGAGTAAAGGAAATATGAATAAAAGATGCAGACCTAGATCCACATTAAGTAATAATAGCCAAAACAATAACTGAAAGAAATAATAAAACAATAAATGCTTATATTAAAAAGAACAATTTTATATATGAAAAATTATTGGACATTGATAAAAGTGTTTTGAGTAAAGTGTTTAGCTCTGAACATTCTACATTAAGAACAGAGAAAAAGGGGATTAATCAATTGATCATGCATTTGAACAATAAAATAATAATCCAAAAATAAACATAAAAGACAACATTTGAAACTGAAGGAAAGATTCAGTTCAATTAATTTCCATGAGTATTTATTAAGAAATATTCTGTGCCAGGGTTTATGTTAGATGTTTAGGATTCAAAAATAAAACAAAACAATCCCTAATGTCAAGGACATTTTATTCTACTGAGATAAAAATATATACATACATAAGGTAATATGGAACATATGCAGAAGCTAAATTTAATGCAATTTTGGTCGCAGTAGGTAGGGCACCATACTGGGAGTGTATAGAAAGGCCTCATGAAAAGGTTAGAACTTCCCTGGGTACTATACATTGCAAAAGTTTTTGGACTTTTTCAATATATTGTTAAGTTTTGATGACTGTTTTTCTTTTCTAAAAAGCAACAACTGTAATATGGAATGACTGTCAGGTAAGGGTAGGGATACATATGGGGTACTATAATGATATAGGTAACAAAATAAAAATATAAACATTTAAAATCAAATTATATTGGCAAAATATTGGATGTGGAGCAAGGTGGGGAGGGAAATTTGAGAATGAGAGGCTGTGTGGTAGGGCCAGAAGAATTGGGTTCAATACCACGTCATTTTTGTGACCCTGAGCAAGTCCCTTAATTTCTCTGTACCTCAATTTCCTCATCTATAAAATGAAGGGATTAGATTTGCTCACCTGTTAGGTGCCTCCCCATCTTAAATCTATGATCTTATGACTCAAGATTTTGAATGTGGAATACTGAAATGATGGTTTTAGTCTGAACAAAAATAAGAAATTCAGGAAGATACTTGGGTTTGGGAGTAAAAATAATGTGTTCTTTTTTTGGATGTGTTAACTTTAAGGGACCTATAGAATGTCAGGTTGGTAACACAAGATAATTCACACACAAGCAAATTGCAAATGAAAGTTAGAAGAAGGATTAGTCACATATGTGTATGTATACACATGTATATGTGTATGTATGTTTCTATATATTATATTTACATATACACATGCACCCATATATACATATATGTATATACATATACACATATATACATGCATATATATGTGTGTATACATATATATGTATTTATATATACATTCATGTATTATATGACTGATTTTTGTAGAAATTCAGGTACTGTAGAACATTTTAAAGCCTTCCAATTATTTTTGGGAAGCTTGTAGATAGCCATTCTCTTTCCTTTTGTTCAACTCTTAATTTTTTTGCTAAATTATTTTTTTAATTATTTATTTTTTTAATTTAAAAAAAAAACTTTTCCAAACATTTTTTCATCCATAGTATTTTTGTCATGGTACTAGGAAATTTTCTTATTTTCTAGTTTTCTTTATTTTCCCTGTGGAAGTTTCCTTATGTAGATCTTTTCTCCTCTTTTAATAGCTGCTGTTTTAATTTATTGCACCTATTCTCAACTGTTTTGAGACAATAAAGAGGAGCTGAACAACAAATATCGAGCACCTACCACATGTCATGTACTGTGAATGCCAAAGAAAAATAGCTCTTGGCCTCAGGAAGCTTATAATCTAATTGGAGAAAATAAATCACAAAGCAAAGCTGAAAAGAGGACAGGGAGTGTGACAAAAGTCATGGTGTTCCTGGAATTAAAATCAGAGTTCCTCATGAAAAAATGAAGTTTATCTCTAAAGTTTTCAGTCTTTGAGAGGAATTTACTGCTCTGCCCTTCAGTCTTTAAGTTGGAGGGTAGAGCAGTTGAAGGCACTGAGTATGAAAACTTGATCAGTTTCTACAATGAGATTTCAGGTAATGAGGTTAATTTGGGGGAAAGGCATGATGTTAATGGAGTTGAAACCATTCAATTCTCAATTCAAAAGTCGATCTTGTGTGTGTGTGTGTGTGTGTGTGTGTGATTGTGTTTCTAAAAATAAGTTTCAAAATTAGATACTGCTTTAAAAATAATATTATTTCCTCAGTGGAAATATCCAATTTTTAAGGTTAAGTGAAATCACAAATCTTGCCTCTAAACTTCATGAACATTTTAGACAATCCTACCACAGTACCCCACCGCAGAAAGAATGAACATCCATCTAGAGACAAAATACTAAGGTAGATTAAAAGATTTCACCAAATTATTCTCAGTTCACCACTTACAGAATTGTAACTGGTAACTCACTTTATGACTTGCAAATTAGCATCCAGAGAAGTTAAATACTCAAGCTCAAAGAACAATTGCCCAAAATTAGAGAACAAGAGAGAACCATTTTCCTTCTTACTAAAATGGTAACAGATTTAGGTGACCTATTAATGGAATTATTAAAAAAAAAAAAAACACCTTAGACTGTGATTCAGGTTTCAGATGAAGTATGATTTGCATATTGACAAAATGAGCAAATCCTGGACCAGAATATCTAAATATTGTCTTCCTTTCCTTCAATACTTCTTTACTTCAACTAGAACTGTGATGCTGTTGGTGTGAGGTTTCTTCCCAGTGATGCAAATAATACAATCATATGGGACTTTTCATTTTGCATTTCTTCTCTGTGTTTTCCCATTAAACTTCCAAAAATAATGGATCCAAGGGCCTGTACTCTTACCTTTATAAACTATATTCTGTGAGAAACTTGGCACAGTTAAGGCTTTCCCTCAACCATCCCTCCCTCTCACTGTATATCACACTTGCTGTTTCTAGTCTTTTTTTCATAGACATATATATATATATATATGTATATATATATATATATATATGTATATATAATTTCATTTGGACTTCTAGCAATGTAAAAATAGATTCCTTTTGACATATAAGCAATCAAATTTAGATTCAGTTTGTGAACTCTCACTCTCCCCAACTGCAATTCAAATGGGTTGTTGAATTAATTTTTTTTTACTGCTCCTATTACCTTTAAGTTGACATATCATCAGTCAAAGAGCATTTATTCAATTGATAAATGTTTATTGAGCAGTTACTAAGTGCTAGGCATTGTGTTAAGTGCTGAGATACAAAGAGAGGAAAAAGACAGTTCCTGGTCATGAGGAGTTCACAATACAAGGAAGGAAACAAAGTACAAATAACTATGTACAAATAAGCTAAATTCTAGATAAATTAGAGATAACCAGCAGAGGGAAGGTAATTGAATTAAGAGAGAATGGGAAAGGGTTCCTTTAGAAGACAGGATTTTAACTGGAATTTGACAAAAACCAGGGAGAAAAGAAGGCAGAAGTGATAAGGAAGAACATATCCATTTCATGGATAGCCAATGAAAATGTCCATAGCCTGGGAGTCAAAGATGGAGTGTCTTGTAGAAGTAACAGTAAGGAGGTCAATTTCATTGAATCACAATGTGGCCAGAGGACAAGTGGGAAGAATGTCAGTGAGTTTTAAGAAAGCCATGGTGGAGGGAAGGTTAATAAAAATTGGCCTGACATAATGGATAGAAAACAGGTCTTGAAACCAAGAAAACTTGTTTTCCAGCCCTGCCTCTGCCTCATACACTGCCTATGGTCAAATCACTTAACCTCTAAGTATTATTGCCAATTAAATAATAATAATATTGCAGAAAAGGTACTGGCCAATATTGGTTATTAGAGGCAGTTTCTCATTTTGGAATTCCTTAAACAAATGAAATTATAGACCAGGCCCAGGCCTAGGCCATATTCCTATAGTTGGTTGCACATCTTTTCCAGGACAACAAAATATGTACAATCTCTATTAAAATTCTTTTTAATAAATTAAGACTGTCTTCTACTGGTGCTCCAATGTTCATCTTATATTTATATCCTTTTGAATATGAAGTGAGTAATGGATTTTCTCTCCTTGGCTTTTAGCTTAACAGATTTCTTTTACTAAACCAAGGTGAGCAATAAGTAGTATGATAAGCCTTTCTTGTTTATTTGCATGCTTTTTGAGTGTGATAATATCTGACAACACATTTATCTATACTTAAAATGGAATTTTTTTAGTTCTAGTTGCATATTATTCCTCTTTGTGCACTCTTCGTCCCAACCAAATTACATTTTCTTCTGTTTCTCACAAACAACATTGTTTTTTTCTACTGCACTACTTTGCCTAGAATGTTCTCTCTAATCATCTCTACTTCTTAGAAACTCTAGTTTACCTCAAACCTCAGCTTAAATGACTACCCTGATCAAAAGGCTTTCATGATACTCCAATCCAATAACACCTCCCTCCAAAAATTGCCTTGCATCTAATATGCATATGTTCGTTTATATACATGTATATATTTCTTGCATAAATATCTCCTTATGTATTGTGTCTCCTAATAGAATGTTCCTTGATGATATGGATTATTTCATTTTTATTTTATATATCCCTAGTACCTCATACAATGGTACATATAGGTATTCAATAATTATTTTAAATTGATAATTGACAAAATTATTCCTTTAAAAACTATAATTTGTCTGATTACCTCTCAATATGTCCTTGCAGAGACATTTTTAGAAGGATGGTATGAAAGAATCATATAAGAAAATAGGATAGAGGAAGGTAGATGGCACAGTGTATAGAGCCTCAAACATGCAATTGAGAAGACCTGAGTTAAAATCCAACCTCAGACATTACTAGTTATGTGAAACCTAGGCAATTCACTACCCCAATTGCCTCAAAAATAAAAACAAGGATAACAGGATATGGATACTAGCCTATTAGAGGGACTATCCACATGAATGTGCCCACAAATCTATTAGTTAGTGAAGAACCTTTATTCAATGACCATATATACAGAAAGAAACATCATGGCTATCTTTGGAGACTATAATGCTACAATGCTATTTTACTACCTTCATCAAGGGCAACAAAATACTTCTTGAGGGCAAGGACTTTCATTTTTGACCCAGCATTCTCAATGTGTAGTTCAACAGCACAGAGTGTACATTTAATACTTGTTTACTGAATTGACTTGAGTTCTGAGTTATAAGCTATGAAGTTCCTTTAATTTTTTACAATTCTATTGCCTGGACACACTTAAAACATGACCTGGTTTTGCCCAAGGAACATTGTAATCTCTAGGTAGATAAGAGGTGGAGAGGAGGGCAATTTATTGCTAAGCATGTATCTTTAATAGCTGTTTTATTATTTTCCTATTTAAAGTTAATTGTATTAAGTCTTAACAAAGGGAGCTGGAGAAGGCTTTACAAGCTTTAACCAGTCAATCATGTGGGACAGCAGTAGAATGTTTTTATTTTAATTTGTTTCTAATGGGTTGCTCTCTTAACAGTCACTAACATTGATCAAATCAACTCCCTTCTTCCATAAGAAATTTCTTGCATGATTCCGTCCCCTAAGATTTTTTAAGTAGGTAGGTAAGACTGTTACTATTTCATCATATCTTTGGGGTTGAATGGATCAACTGAATTGACACTAGTGAATTTGCATAAAACTTGAAAGTCATTCAGAGTAAAAAAGGATTGATTCACTTCTTAACTGAACTGTAAGAGGTAAAAACAATTGGTAAATATTGCCTCTAAAGGACCAAGTGGATGAGATTATAAAGTAAAATCCCAAGTTGCATTTTGGATATATTTTAGCTTCTAATCACAAACATAATAGAGAAATATCACATAATTTTAGTCTGAAAGATTCTTTAAGAGCTCATCTCCTTCAACCCCTTCCTTTCAGGAATAAAACCCAAAGAATCATGCAGATAGAGGTACGGCAAAAACTTGATCTGCCTGACTTAATCCCATAGTTCAACGCCAGATGACCAAGTAAGTTAAATTAATAGCAAGCCTTCTTATTAAAGCACATACTCTGAATTTTCTAAGGGTATTGTTCAATGGTAAATTGTAACAACCAGCTTTCTGGGGGTTGGGGGAAATTATCTATCATCTCTCTCTCTCTCTCTCTCTCTCTCTCTCTCTCTCTCTCTTTATGCATCTATCCCCCTATCTCTATATAACTATCTATCCATCTGCATATGTACACACACATACCCATACACACACATATACACATATTTTAAAATTTAAACTAAATTTTCAGCATTTCCCATCACTCTCTTAAGTCTAGACAATAAACAAGAATAAATAATTAAGCCTTAGCTTGCACTATTTGCCAATTTCTGATGTGTAAATGTTCACATTGAAAATGTGACAAATGACTCTTAGTAAATGAAATGACTTGGTTTCAACAAACTCTGGGTCTTGTGCCTTATCCTTGAAGAAATTAGACTTATTCCTAAAACTTTGTGTTCCAGCTTCTCTCCCTTCTTCCCTCCCCCACCCATCCCCCCCTGTATTCAATATAGGCTATACATGCGTAGTTATGCAAAGACTTCCATAATAGTCATATTGTGAAAGAATAACTATATTTTCCTCCTTTCTGTCTTGCCCTCCATTTATTCTAGTTCCTCTTTTGATGTTGTCCCTCACTAAAAGTGTTTACTTCTAATTACTCCCTCCTCCCATTTGCCCTCCCTTTAATCATCCCTCACACTCTATTTATCCCCTTCCCCCTACTTTCCTGCAGTGTAAGAGAGATTTTCATGTCAATTTAAGTTTGCATTTTATTCCCTCCTTAACTCAAACGTGATGAAAGTAAGATTCACTTTTTTCCCTCTCACCTCCTCCCTTTTGCCCTGAAGGAGAAAGCTTTATTTTCCCTCTTTTATGAGAGATAATTTGCCCCATTGCATTTCTCCCTTTCTCCTCCCAATATGCTGATCTCTCACGCCTGTTTTAATTTTTAATATATCATCCTTTTTAATTTTTAATATATCATCCTTTCCTGTTCAACTGAGATTTGATAACTGATTTAATATATCATCCTTTCCTGTTCAACTGATCCTGTGCTCTCTCTCTCTCTCTCTATATATATATCTATATATATATCTATATATATGTATGTATGTATATATATACATACATACATATATAGAGATATATATAATCCCTCCAACGACCCCAATACTGAGAAAAGTTTCAAGAGTTACAAATATTATCTTTCCATGTAAGACTGTAAACAGCTCAACTTTACTAAGTCCCTTAAAATTTCTCTGTCCTGTTTACCTTCTCATACTTCTCTTGGTTCTTGTGTTTGAAAGTCAGATTTTCTATTCAGCTCTGATCTTTTCATAAAGAATGCTTGAAAGTCCTGTATTTCATTGAATGACCATTTTTTCCCCCTGAAATATTACATTCAGTTTCGCTGGTTAGGTGATTCTTGGTTTTAATTCTAGTTCCTTTGACTTCTGGAATATCATATTCCATGCCCTTCAATTCCTTAATGTAGAAGTGGCTAGGTCCTGTGTTATCCTGATTGCATTTCCAAAATACTCAAGTTGTTTTTCTCTGGCTGCTTGCAATATTTTCTCCTTGACCTGGGAACTCTGGAATTAGGCTTCAGTATTCCCAGGAGTTTTCCTTTTCAGATCTCTTTCAGGAGGTGATCAGTGGATTCTTCCAATATTTATTTTACCTTTTGATTCTAGAATATCTGGGCAGTTTTCTTTGTTAATTTCATGAAAGGTGATTTTTAGGCTCCTTTTTTTAAATCGTGACTTTCAAGTAGTCTCATAATTTTTAATTTGTTTTTCCTGAATTTATTTTCTGGGTCAGTTGCTTTTCCAATGAGATATTTCACATTTTTCTTTTTTTTCCCTTCTTCTGACTTTGACCGTTTCATCATGTCTCATAGTCATTAGTTTCCAATTTAAGGAATTATTTTCTTCACTGACTTTTTTTTGTCCTTCGTTTTCTATTTGGCTAATTTTACTTTTAAAGTAGTTTTTTTCTTCAGTGAATTGTTGTGCCTCTTTTACCACTATTAATAGTTAATTGTGTTCTTTAAGGTAATATTTTCTCCATTATTTCTCATGCCTCTTTATCAAGCTCATAATTCTCTTTTCATAATTTTCTTGTATCACTCCCATTTTTTCCTTTTTCATCTTTAGAACAAAAAGGACAACAGGAGGAGAAGGAAGAAGAGAAGAAGCAGAAGTAGGAGAAAAGGAAAAAGGAGGAGAAGGAGGAGGAGTGGAAGTGGAAAATGAAGGGGCAAGAAAAGAGGAAGAAGAAGAAGAAACAGGAGCAAGAACAAATAACAAGGGGAGGAGCCAAGATGGAGGAGTAGAAAGATTCACATATGCTAGCTCCTAACCCACAGCCCATAAATTAACTATAAAAAGAACTCCCAATGGGTTCCGGAGCAGTGGAAGCCATGCAGCAATGGAGTGGAGGAGATTCCTTTTCCAGAGAGCCCTGAAAAACCATCACCAAATCTCTGTCGTGCAATGGACTTGGAGTGGAACCCAGCCCTGCTTTGGCCACGTGGCCCAGAGAGGAGCGGATCCGAGCAGGCTTCAGGGGCAGAATCTCTGGCACCTGTGAAGGTCCCTCCACCCACAGGTGCTACAGGTCAGAGAGAAAGACTTCTGGGCTGGCCGAGAGGGGAGCAGGGTGTCTCCATAACTCAGGCCCCCATGGGAGGAAGCAGCAGACCGGGGCTTGCAAACCAGACAGGACCTCAGATCCATTTCTGAAGATCTCTGCATAAACCCCCTGAGGGAACTGAGCCTGGGTGGCGGCCCTGCCCCCACCTGAGAATCTGAACTTAATCCCACTGAACAGCAGCTCCGCCCCCCGCTGAAAGCCCTGAGGCTGGGAAGCAACATTAGAATCTCAGACCCCAAACATTAGCTGGGCAGATCTAGGCAGG
Source organism: Bettongia penicillata ogilbyi (assembly GCA_023548195.1). Taxonomy (NCBI): domain Eukaryota; kingdom Metazoa; phylum Chordata; class Mammalia; order Diprotodontia; family Potoroidae; genus Bettongia; species Bettongia penicillata. The sequence goes on from JAJHZJ010000120.1 coordinate 17,247,140, forward strand.
GGTGGACAGGAATCTCAGAAGTCAAGTAACTGACTGGGAAAATGCCCAGAAAAAGGAAGAAAAATAAGACTATAGGGAGCTACTTTCTTGGGGAACAGATGTTACTTCTTCCTTTCATTTCTGATGAGGAAGTACAATGCCTGCCATCAGGGAAAGATGTGGAGGTCCAGGCCTCTCTATCCCAGACATCCGAGGTGGATGTCCAGTGGGCTCAGGTCATGGAAGAGGTCAAAAAGTATTTTGAAAATCAAGTTAGACAGGTGGAGGAAAAACTGGGAAGAGAAATGAGAGAGATGCAAGAAAAGCATGAAACACAGGTCAATACCTTGCTAAAGGAGACCCAAAAAAAATGCTGAAGAAAATAACACCTTGAAACATAGGCTCACTCAATTGGCAAAAGAGGTTCAAAAAGCCCATGAGGAGAAGAATGCTTTAAAAAACAGAATTAGCCAAATGGAAAAAGAGGTTCAGAAGCTCACTGAAGAAAATAGTTCTCTCAAAATTAGAATGGAACAGATGGAGGTTAATGACTTTCTGAGAAATCAAGAAATCACCAAACAAAATGAAAAAAATGAATAAATGGAAGAGAATGTGAAATATCTCATTGGAAAAACAACTGACCTGGAAAAGAGATTCAGGAGAGACAATTTAAAAATTATGGGACTACCTGAAAGTCATGATCAAAAAAAAAAGAGCCTAGACATCATTTTTCATGAAATTATCAAGGAAAACTACCCTGAAATTCTAGAACCAGAGGGCAACATAAGTACTGAAGGAATCTACAGATCACCTCCTGAAAGAGATCCAAAAAGAGAAACTTTTAGGAACATTGTGGCCAAATTCCAGAATTCCCAGGTCAAGGAGAAAATATTGCAGGCAGCTAGAAAGAAACAATTCCAGTATTGTGGAAATACAATCAGGATAACACAAGATCTAGCAGCTCCTACATTAAGGGATCAAAGGGTGTGGAATAGGATATTCCAGAAGTCAAAGGAACTAGGACTAAAACCAAGAATCATCTACCCAGCAAAACTGAGTATAATATTTCAGGGGAAAAACTGGTCTTTCAATGAAATAGAGGACTTTCAAGCATTCTTGATGAAAAGACCAGAGATGAAAAGAAAATTTGACTTTCAAACACAAGAATGAGAAGAAGCATGAAAAAGTAAACAGCAAAGAGAAGTCACAAGGGACTTACCAAAGCTGAACTGTTTACATTCCTACATGGAAAGACAATATTTGTAACTCTTGAAACTTTTCAGTATCTGGGTAGTTGGTGGGATTACACACACACACACACACACACACACACACACACACGTACAAACATGCATGCTCACACAGAGACAGAGAGCACAGAGTGAATTGAATAGGATGGAATCACATCTTAAATAAATTAAGGCAAACCGTGAGAGAGAAATACATTGGGAGGAGAGAGGGTGAAATGGAATGAGACTAATTATCTCTCATATAAGAGGCTAGCAGGAGACTTTTTAGTGCAAGGAAAAAAGAGGAGAGCTGAGAGAAAAACATGAAGTTTACCCTCATCACATTCGACTAAAGGAAGGAGTAAAATGCACACTGATTTTGGTATGAAAACCTATCTTACAATACAGGAAAGTGGGGGAGAAGGAGATAAGCAGGGAGGGAGGGAAGATGGAAGGGAGGGTAATGGGAGGAGGGAGCAATTCGAAGTCAACACTCTTGGGGAGGGATAGGATCAAAAGAGAGAATAGAACTAATGGGGGGCAGGATAGGATGGAGGGAAATACAGTTAGTCTTACACAACACAACTATTATCAAAGTCATTTGCAAAACTACACAGATAGGGCCTATATTGAATTGCCTGCCTTCCCAAAGGGAATGGGTGGGGAGGGAGGGGTGGGGAGAAGTTGAAACTCAAAGTTTTAGGAACAACTGTTTAGTATTGTTCTTGCTACTAGGAAATAAGAAATTCAGTTAATGGGGAATAGAAAGTCATCTGGCCCTACAGGACAAAAGAGAAGATGGGGACAAGGGAAGGGAGGGATGATAGAAGAGAGGGCAGATTGGTCATAGGGAAAATTAGAATGCTCAGTGTATTCGAGTGGGGGAAGGGGACAAATGGGGAGAAAATTTGGAACCCAAAATTTTTTGAAAAAGAATATAAAAATTTAGTAAATAAATTTATACATAAAAAAAGAACAAACAAAAAAAACAAGGAGCACAATTCATGTTGGCTTATAGCATATGTGTTCAAGTTTAATGGACTTTTCCCACAAATTTTCTGGTATCACTTAGATAATTAGTTTGAGGAATGCTTTCTTCCTCAAATACTTGGCTAAAAATTCTTAAGTGATGGTAATTAATCAGCAAGAGAAGACATAACTTAGAATATTTACAGAATGTAGTAAATTTGGAATTTTTGACCATGTTTCTGTTGCAGTTATATTAACAGTGGATGTAAAGAAATGCAGAATCACAAGGGAGCATGTACTCCGTACTGGAGAGCTGCTTTGAGCTGTTTCATCCAACTAGCTCAGAACAATAAGCCTTCAAGTCTAGCTTCTTCTACCACTTCTACAAAGCATTTCTTCTATAAAGCACTTTTGTAAAACATTTCAATCATTTCTGGAGCTTGCTTATTCTAAATCTAGAGATGTATTCTTTAATATTACACACAGTCCCTCCTGTCTTTGTTGTTTCCCTAGTAGACTCTCCTCTTCTAGAGGACAGTAACTATTTCATTTTTATCATCATAGCACTGGTTCCTTGAATAGTACCTAATACATAGTAGGAACTTAATAAGTGCTTGCTTAGTTCAATCAAACTGACTTGTAGTTAGGAATTGGTGAGTTTGAATCCTTTCAGACATTTACTACCTATGTGACTCAGGGAAAGTCATTTAATACTGTTAGCCACAGTTTCTTTATTTTTAAAATGGGAATATAATAGTACCTATGTCACAGGGTTGTTATGAGGATCAAATGAGTTGACATGCAAGGTATGTTACAAACCTCAAATAATACATTCATTTGCAATGATGATGATGATGAAGAAGCAGTATAGATTATTGAGGAAAGTCCTAAGGCAAAGGGTACAAATAGGAATCTATTGAAATAGCCGATGTAAGAAATGACAGGAGTCTAAACTAGGTTAATGGCTGAGTGTGTAGAGAAACAAGTGCAAAACAAAACATGTTATTTCAGTAGAAAAAACAAGCTCTGACTAGTGCTTGAAGATGTGAATTCTGTTAGCATACTATTCCAGAAAACTGTTTTTATATAACACTTCAATGACCAACTCTAAATAAAGAATGCAACCAGTCAGTCAAAATTAATTATTCCTTCCACTCTGAAACTTTCCCCATAGAAGTTTCAATATATCATGCGTTGGGACAAAAATTAAATGAGAATTTTGGGGGAGTTTTGTACAAGTTGCAGATGACACATGAAGGCTTGCAGATGATAGAAATTGTTTAGAAACTCAGAGATACTTAAGTATACACACACATATATATATATATATATTGTATTTTATAATATCAACACAGATATCTTTTAATCCCATGATAGCATTGACTTCTTTTCTGGGGCAAAGTGAGAACCAAAACATTTTATAAGGATTTTCCTGATGGTAGGGGTATCCCAGCCCTCATCCTCATAATGTGGGTGGGATAATTGCACTTTGTAAGAGTAATAGTCCAATACATACTGCCAAATCTACTGAACTACTTGGTGGGGTAGATAGAGCAGTTGAATTCAAGATAGTAAACCTGGCATTGCATATAACCTCAGGTACTTCGTGATTCTGTTTTCTTCAACAGCTCAATGTCCTTTAGTATTAGTTTCCTCCTCTGTAAAATTGAGGGATAGATGGGTAAACTTACTTTAAAATCTGTTGTGAGCTTCAAATACAATAATTTATGTACGGTACCTTGTAATTTGTAAAGTGTCATATAATTATTAGTAATTATTAACTCAAATGAGGAAGAATTACTCTTATCCCTGGAATTAAATCTTATCACTAATGTTACCATTCAGGATTACGATCAGGGAAGATATCACCAAGATCATTGTGAAATGATTTGAGAGTAATATTATTTTAAGAAGGATAAAACTGGTTTTGTTTTTCATTATTGGTAAAGGAACTTTTATGAAGTCTGATTAGCAGTGAAAGAGAAATCAAGAAAGAAAGAGGTATAAAGGGTTGGAAAGATAGATATCAATCAGTCACAGTACCACCTTATAGATAACAGCTATGAGCATCCATTTGACAATTGACAAGTACTGTAGTTTCTACCTTCAAAACATTTCTTATATTTGTTCCTTTCTCTCCTCTAACAATACCTCTATCCTGATCCAAGCCCTTATCACCTCAAATCTGGATTTTGTAGTATCATTGATTGGTCTTCTTCCCTCAAGTCTTTCCATATGCCAATTTATCCTCCATCAAGCTCTTTTTTTCCCAATGTTCTGAGTAGCCAGACAGGCTCTCTCACTAACCTTTGGCGTCTGTGGGTCCACGGACCTGCGTGGCTGCTGGAGATTCTGTCCCTGAAGCCTGCTTGGATTTGCTCCTCTTGGTGCCATGTGGCCAACTCAGGGCTGGGCTCTGCTCCAGGACTGGTGTGTGATTGACCTTTGGTATTGTTTTTTCAGGGCTCTCTAGAACAGAAATCTCCTCCACTCCATTGTTGTGTGACTTCCACTACTCCAGAATTTGTTGGGAGTTCTTCTTTACAGGTATTTTATGGACTGTGGGTTCAGAGCTAGTATAAGTGAATCTTTCTACTCTGCCATCTTGGCTCCTCCCCCTCACCAAGCTCTTAAAAGACTGTTTTGAGAATTTATTATGGTTCGGATTCGCTCCTGTAAATGACACTCGGACACAGCAGTTAAAAATGAAAGTAAAATTTAATTATGTACAATTATATAATACTAAGAAAATGGAAAGATAGAGAAATCTGAGGGAGAGCTGAACAACATCTGTATCAGGGGAAAAAGTAAAAATCATCACACTGCCAGAGTAAGAAGGAAATATTCTGAACAACATCTGTATCAGGGAAAAAAATACAAATCATCACCCTGCCAGAGTAAAAAGGAAAATACAAAGGTTAGAAGAATGCGGCAGAAGGCAGGGCTCCAACTGCCAGGTACAATCATTTAAGGTATGAGTTACATTTTTTATACAAGGAATAGGTTGCTTACAAAGACACTAAATACCACAAGTAACAAGAAGTATACACAATATAAGAAGAATAATTTAAGGTATGAGTTACATTTTTTATACAAGGAATAGGTTGCTTACAAAGACACCAAATACCACAAGTAACAAGAAGTATACACAATATAAGAAGAACAATAGAAATAGATAAAGAAAACATCACCGATTCGGGGGAGCACCAACTCTAACAGTCACGGCTGGGGAATCCCGGTTCACAGCCTTTGAGTCCCGAATGGGAAGGTCCCAGGCAGATCGTCATCTCCATGGGTGAGATTCCAAAGAGGCTCTGAGACTTGCTAGCTAATATAGGTCTTTAAACAAAGAAGGCACTCAGCCAATTAGTCCTAGCAATAGGATTCTGCATACGTGACTTAAAGTGGGAAATAAGTCAATTAATCAACTATTTGAGTGGAGTGTTATGGCTAGGTGCAAGAAACAGACTGCACTTTGATGCTTTGACAAGGTTATGCAGGAGGGGAGTAGCCAGATCCCCTTGCATAAACAGGAGGGGCTAGTTCCTAGAATCACTATCTAGGTCTGTTAGCTTGAGCCAAGTCATAAAGTTCACAGAGCAGTTAAATTCTCAGGGGCCTGCATTTCAGTTCCTAGTCCTCATATCAATTAGAGTGAACTTACTTTATATAAAGAATTTCAATTCTTTATTCAAAGACCTTCTCAAAGTACAAGTTTGACCATGTCACTCCCTCCTCAAGCAACTCTAATGGCTCTCTCTTAGTTCCACAATCAAATGTAAAATACTCTGTTTGACTTCTAATGCTCTCCATGACTTTCCTTTTCTTCCCTTTTTCCTACTTTTTTGCATTTTCTTACTCTTTACATCCTCCTACCTACTACACTCTATTTTCTACATTTTCACTGCTGTCCTCCATGTTTAAACTCTCTGGCTTTCTTTAAGTCTTGCCTAAAATCCTACCTTCTGAAAGAAGCCTTCTTCAATCCTCCTTAATGTTAGTGATTCCCCTATGTTGATTATTTTCAATTTATCATGTATATATCTCTTTTATACACAGCTGTCTGCAGTTGTCTTCCCCATTAGGCTGGGACTCTCTCTCACTTCTTTTCATATTCTCAATTCTTAGCATTGTGCCCAGCACAACACAAATGCTTACTGAATTCTCAGCTGATTGGAATAATGAGGACTCTGCTAAATGTGAATCCAAAACACTTGAACAATTAGGTCCAGCAAAACTGGAAAAGTCAAGAAAGCCTGAGGCAATAATGAGAAACACTGGTATAAAAATATCCCTTGTGATTTACTCCCATTTTCCTTACAACAATTAGGAAAGAATAAGATACAGACCCATGGGTTAGTAGTAAAATTCTAAGAGGTGAACTTTTACTTCTAAGTATACAGATGATGAGTAGAATGTTCAAGGGCCTCTGATAGGATGTGACTATTTTATTTCTTCTAGAGTCAATTTAAGCAATTCATGCACAAAATGTAGGTTGGTTTTCATACTAGAGAACATGAGAAGAACTGGAGGAATGCCCCTCTAGTCTGTAAATCACTAATGTAGAAGACTAGAAGATGTGCATTCATGGGAAAATAAAAAGGAAAAAATGCAAAGCAATAAAGATTATTTTAAAGGTCTTCAAGCATGAAATAAAAACTGTGATGATATAGGTAATCTTCTCATTACTGTAGTCATTTGTGGTGGAGGACTTAAGGAGAGGCCAGATTTGGGAAATTCACTGAAAAAGATAGTGTTGGAGAATATGATAAGCATTTGGGCACAAGACAAGATGCAAGACTGGGCTCTTAGCCAGAGAAATGGACCCATTTAATCAAGAATAGTGAAAATACATTTGTCTGGGAGGTTGCCAATCTGATGTTGTCTTAAAGTGAAAATGGAGAGTAAAAGAGACATACATTCACAAATATTTGCCAATCTAGATCGTATAGATATTAAGTATCCAGTAAACAAAGGAAAAGACGCATCAGAAGACACGTTATCCAAGAAAAGGAACAACAACGTATTTATATCATGCTTTAATGGCTTAGCAAATATCTCATTTGATCTTAATGACAACATTGGGAGAAAGGTGTTGTTATTTTCCCCTTAGTTTAGATGTGAAAAATAAGGCAAATAGAGTTAAGCACCTTGTCCAGGGTCACAGAATTAGTGACTATGTAATGCAATTTTTAAATTCTTGTCTTTCAGGGGGCAGAGTAAAGATGGTGGAGTAACAGCTCCCAACAAGCCCAGATAAATACCTGTGAAACAGGGCTCTAAACAAATCCTGTAACTTCAGTACCCACAGAATGATGGAGTGAAGCAAATCTCCAGTCCAAAACAGCCTGGAAGTTTGTTGGGAAGTGTCTATCTCACCATAGAAGAGGCAGAGTGCAGTCCAGTGTGGGCCATGCCAGCACAGACAGGACTTGAGCTGGCCATGAAGGGAACTGAATATCATGCTTCTGTGGCATTTTCCAGACTTCAGGACTCCAAAACTTCAAGGACAAATTGGAAGGCCAGTGGAAAAGTCTGTGAGACCAGTGCAAGAGTGTGGAGTGGTCAAGTCCTAGCCACAGGGCAACAGAGGGGAAAGGGTCTGAGGAACTCATACAGGAGCAGCAGGGGCAGCTGCACCCACTGTTTCTGGAGCTCTAGGCCCACAGATTGTGGGGAATTCAGCAGCTGACAGTGCACTCCCCACACTTACTGGAAGCAGAGATCTACCTTAACAAAGAGCTCAAAAGTCAAGTAAATGGTTGGGTAAATGAGCAAAAACCGGAAAAAGAATCAGACGATTGAATCTTACTTTGGTGACAAGGAAGACCAAAGCATGCAAACAGAAGTGAATAAAGTCAAAATTCCTCCCCCCAAAGCCTCCAAGAAAAATATGAATTGGTCTCAGGACATGGAAGAGCTAAAAACAAATTCTGAAAATCAAGTAAGAGAAGCAGAGCAAAAATTGGAAAGAGAAATGAGAGTGAATCAAGAAAATCATGAAAAATGGATCAACTTTTTAAAGGAGACCCAGAAAAATGCTGAAGAAAATAACACCTTTAAAAATAAATTAACTCAATTGGCAAAAGAAGTCCAAAAAGTCAATGAGGAGAAGAATGCTTTAAAAAGCAGTATTAGCCAAATGGAAAAGGAGGTTCACAAGTTCACTGAAGAAAATAATTCTTTAGAAATTGGAATGGAACAGATGGAAGTTAATGACTTTATGAGAAACTATAACGGTCATTCAAATTATGGGACTAACTGAAAGCCATGATCAAAAAAAGCCTAGATATCATATTTCATGAAATTATCAAGGAAAACTGCCCTGGTATTCTAGAACCAGAATATAAAGGAAATATTGAAATAATCCACCAGTCACCTCCTGAAAGAGATTCGAAAAGAAAAACTCCTAGGAATATTGTAGCCAAAATCCAGAATTCCCAGGTCAATGGGCATTCACAAGATCTAGCAGTTTCTATATTATATGTTTACTTATTTATTTTTAGTTTTCATTATTCATTTCCACAAAATATTGAGTTCCAACATTTCTCCCCATCTCTCCCTTCCCTCCACCCCATAACACTTTGCATTGTGATTACCTCTTCGCTCAATATGCCCTTCCTTCTATAACAAAACACCCTTCCCTTATCCCCATCTCCTCTCTTTTCACATAGGGCAATATAGATTTCTATACCCCATTACCTGTATTTCTTATTTCCCAGTTGCATGCAAAAACAATTCTCAACATTCATTCCTGATTGAGTTCCAACTCCTATCCCTTCCCTCCTCCTCCTTCATCCCCAGGGAGAAGGCAAGCAATTCAATAGAGGATATATATGCATAGTTTTGCGAAAGACTTCCATAATAGTCATGTTGTATAAGACTATATTTCTTTATCATTATTATTATTATTTTATTTGTTTTCAGTCACTTCCATATAACTTAGATTTCCCACCCTCCCTCCTCCTGCTTCCTCCCTCCTTTCCCAAGTCAGCATACAATTTTATATAGGTTCTGTACATACATTCCTACTAAATATATTTTCACCTCCGTCATGTCGCATAGAAGAATTAAAATGAATGGGAGAAATCATAAAACAAACCAAAACATAATACAAAAGAAAATGACCTGTTACATTCTATGATCAAATTCCATAGTTCTTTCTCTGGATATGAAAGGCATTTTGCCTTAAGAGACCATTAAAAATATTTTAATCCTTGTATTGCAATAAAGTTCTAAGTCTGCCAGAAAAAATACTCAAACACTGTGTTTCTGGTTCTCCTGATTCTTCTCCTTTTGCTCAGCATCAGTTCATGTAAGTCTTTTCAGGCTTTCTGAAGTCTTCCTGTTCATCATTTCTTATGGCACAATGGTATTCCTTTACATTCATATATAACAACTTATTCAGCCAGTCCCCAATTGATGGGCATCCCCTTGATTTCCAGTTTTTGGCCACCACAAAGAGTGTTATAAGTACTTTTGTACATGTGGGACCCTTTCTCATTTCTACGATTTCTTTGGGATAGAGTCCCAGAAGCAATATTTCTGGGTCAAAGCATATGCACAACATTGTGGCACTTTGGGCATTGTTCCAAATTGCTCTCGAGAATGGTTGGATCAACTCACAGCCTCACTAATAATGATTAGCATTCGGGTTCTTCCCATCTTCTCCAACACTTATCATCTTCCTGTTTTGTCATGTTAGCCAATCTGATAGGTGTGAGGTAGTACCTCAGAATTGTTTTTATTTGCATCTCTCTAATCAGTAATGATTTAAATTACTGTTTTATATGATTATAGATACCTTTAATTTCTTCCTCTGAAAACTGCCTGTTCATAACCTTTGACCATTTATCAACTGGGGAATGACGTGTATTCTTGTGCATTTGACTCAGTTCTCTATATATTTTAGAAATGAGACCTTTATCACAAACACTAGCTGCAAAAATTCTGTTGCATTTTCTGCTTCTCTCCTAATGTTAGTTGCACTGAGTTTTTTTGTGCAAAATCTTTTTAATTTAATGTAATCAAAATTATCCATTTGACACTTCATAATGTTTTCTATCTCTTGTTGGGTTGTAATTTTCTCCATTCTCTGTAAATCTGATGAATACACTATTCTTTGTTCCCCTAACTTGCTTATAGTATCAATCTTTATACCTAGATCCTGTATCAATTTGTACTTTATTCTTGTTTATGGTGTCAGGCATTGGTCTATGCCCACTTTTCACCACACTGTTATTCAGTTTTCCTAGGATTTTTTTTCTTTAATTTTAAATGTTTATTTATTTATTTTTAGTTTTTAACATTCATTTCCACAAAATTTTGAGTTCCAAATTTTCTCTCTCCCATCTCTCCCCTCTCTCACCCCATAACTCTACATTCTGATTACCCCTTCCATCAATAGGCCCTCCTTTCTACCACACCCCTCCCTTCCCTTATCTTCATATTCTCTCTTTTTTTTTTTTTTTGCAGGACAAAAGAGATTTCTCTACCCATTACCTGTATTTCTCATTTCCGAGTTTTACCCAAAAACGTTTCTCAAAATTTGTTTCTAATACTTTTGGATTCCAATTTCTCTTTCGTCCTCCCTCCCTACCCATCCCCACTGAGAAGACAAGCAATTCAAGATAGACTATATATATATATATATATATATATATATATATATATATATATATATATATATGTATAGTTTTGCAAAAGACTTCCATAATAGTCTTGTTTTGTAAGAATAACTTTATTTCCCTCCATCCTATCCTGCCCCCCATTTATTCTAGTCTCTCTTTTGACCTTGTCCCTCCCCATAATGGTTTACTTCTAATTCCTCCCTTCTTCCATTTGCCCTTCCTTCTATCATCCCCCTCACCTTACTTGTCCCATTCTCCCACACATTATGGTAGTGTAATATAGATTTTCATACCAAATTGAATTAGCTTGTTATTCCATCCTTAAGCCAAATGTGAAGACAGCAAGCTTCACTTTTTTCCTGTCACCTCCTCCCTTTTCTCCTCCATTGGCTAAGCTTATTCTTGCCTCTTTTATGAGTGATAGTTTGCCCCATTCCATTTCTCCCTTTCTCATACCCAATATATTCCTCTCTCACCTCTCAATTTTATTTTTTTAGATTATCATCCCTTCTTATTCAACTCGCCCTGTGCTCTGTCTATATAGATAGATAGATATAGATATACATATATATATATATACATATATAGAGTGTATGTGTATACAGATATAGATATATATAAATATATATATAGTGTATGTGTATACATATATACACATACACACATATATATGTATGTGTATGTGTGTGTGTGCGTGTGTATAATCACTCCAACTACCGAAATATTCGGAAAAGTCTCAATAATTACAAATATTATCTTTCCATGTAGGAATGTAAACAGTTCACCTTTAGAAAGTCCTTTACGATTTCTCGTTCCTGTTTACCTTTTGGTGCTTCTCTTGCTTCTTTTGTTTGAAAGTCCAATTTTCTTTTCAGTCCTGGCTTTTTCATCAAGAATGCTTGAAAGTCCTCTATATCATTTTAAGATCATTTTTTCCCCTGAAGTATTATAACCAGTTTTGTTGAGTAGGTGATTCTTGGTTTTAATCCCAGTCCCTTTGCCTTCTACAATACTATATTCCAAGCCCCTCAATCCCTTAATGTAGAAGTTTCCAGATTGTGTGTCATCCTCATTATATTTCCACAGTACTTTAACTTTTTTTTCTTTCTAGCTGCTTGCAGTATTTTCTCCTTGATATGGGAACTCTGGAATTTGGCTACGATATCCCTAGGAGTTTCTCTTTTTGGATCTCTTTAAGGAGGAGATCATTGGCTTCTTTCTATATTCATTTTACCCTATGATTCTAAAATGTCAGGGCAGTTTTTCTTGATAATTTCATGAAAGATGACGTGTAGGCTCTTTTCTTGATCATAACTTTCAGGTAGTCCTACCATTTTTAAATTGTTTCACCTGGATCTATTTTCCAGGTCAGTTGTTTTTCCAATGATATATTTCACATTATCTTCCATTTTTTTGATTCATTAGATTTTGTTTTGTAATTTCTTGTTTTCTCATAAAGTCATTAGCTTCCATCTGCTCAGTTCTAATTTTAAAGAACTATTTTCTTCAGTGAGTTTTTGAACTTCCTTTTCCATTTCATGAATTCTTCTCTTTAAAGTGTTTTATTCCTCACTGGCTTTTTGGACCTGTTTTGCCATTAGAATTAGTTTATTTTTTAAGGGGTTAAATTAATTTATTCAGTATTTTTGGGGTGTTCTTGGCAAGCTGTTGACTTGCTTTTCATGGTTTTCTTGCATAGCTCTCATTTGTCTTCCCAATTTTTCCTCCCTCTCTCTCACTTGATTTTCAATATCCTTTTTGAGCTCTTCTATGCTCTGAGACCACTGCATATTTATCTGGGGGTTTTGCATGCAAAAATCTTGACCTTTAGGTCTTCTGATGACCTAAATTCTTCTTCCTCATCTGAAAGGGTGGAAAAAAATACCTGCTTGCCAAGAAAGTAGCTTTCTATTGTCTTATTCTTTTTTGGTCATTTATCACAAACAGTTACTTAACTTTTGAGTTCTTTTGTCAGGGAGGAGCTCAGGGATGAGATTCAGATCAGGTGCTGAATTTCCCCATGGGCTTTAGGTGGAGGTCTCCCAGGGTTGCCACTCAGGACTGAGATTCAGATCAGGTGCTCAATTCCCCCAGTGTCTCTAGTGGAGGGCTTCAAAAATGGAAGCTCCTGCTGCTGCAGTGACTGCTGCCATGTGGTTTAATAGCATGTTCCCCTCTCCTGGGTGACAGAACCTTTTCACTGACCTTTGAAGCTGTTGATGGTATTTGTGGGTTGAGCAATCCAGGAACTGCTCCATGAAGTCTGCTCAAGGTCCTGTCCCTGCCATGTCAGGCTGCACTCTGTACTTCCTGGTCTGCACTCCATGTGCTCCATGCTTCCTGGGGTGTGCTACATGTTCTCTGCATTTCCTGGACTGCACTGCGTGTTTCCCAGGATTTTTTGTCAAAAAGTGAGTTCTTGTTGAAGATGCTGGGGTCCCTGAGTTTATCAAACATTAGACTGTATATGTATTAACTACTGTATCTTGAGTACCTAATATGTTCCACTTGTCTCCCACTCTGTTTCTTATTCAGTAATAATACTGAATAAGGGGTTTTGATGATTGCTGGTTTATAGTTCAATTTGAAATCTGGTAGGGCTTGGTAACCTTCTCTAGCCTTTCTTTCCATTATTTCCCTTTATATTCTGGGTTGTTTGTTTTTCCAGATGAATTTTGAATTTGATATTATTTTTTCTAGCTCCAGAAAATAATTATCTGGTAGTATGATTGGCACGGCACTGGATAAGTAAATTAATTTAGGTAGAATTGTCATTTTTATTATATTAACTTGGCCTACCCCTGAGCAACTCATATTTTTTGCACTTACTTAGATCCAGCTTTCTTTGTGCAAAGTGTTTTGTACTTGTGTTCATATATTCCCTGAGTTTGTTTTTGCCGGTAGACTCCCAAGTATTTTATAGTGTCTACCATAGTGTTAAATGGCATTTCTCTTTCTCTATCTTGCTGTTGGACTTTGTTAGTAATATATGGAAATGCAGATGATTTGTGAGGGTTTATTTTGCAACCTGCAACTTTGTCAAAATTGTTTATTATTTCAGATAGGTTTTTATTTTATTCTCTGGGATTCTCTATGTATATCATCATGTTATCTGCAAAGAGTGATGACTTAGTTTCTTTTTTGCCTATTCTAATTCCTTCAATTACTTTTTCTTCTCTTATTGCTACAACTAGCATTTCTCATACTATGTTGAATAACAATGGTGATAATAGACATCTTTGTTTCACCTTTGATATTACTGGGAATGCATCTAGTGTGTCCCTATTGCATGTAATGCTTGCTGATGGTTTTAGCTAGATACTGCTTATTATTTTATGAAAAGTTTCATTTATTCTTATGCTTCTCTGTGTTTCCAATAGGAATAGGTGTTGTATTTTGTCAAAAGCTTTTCTGCATCTATTGAGATAATCATTTTTTTTTCATTTTTTTGGTTTCATTGTTGATATGATGGATAATGCTAATAGTTTTTCTAAGATTAATTAAATTATTTTGATTTTGCTGGGGGGTGGCTGTCTGGAACAGCTCCAGTCCTGCACTGGTACCCTTCATCCGCAGCAAAATGGACCCTCCTTAGCTATTTTACTTACCTCATGACCTAAGAAACTGTTTAACCCTTCTGCTCCTCCCCCCATTCCAGGGTTTTTATCCCAGGGATATATTCTCCAGATCCATCAAGGTCAACAAGGGAAGGGAGAGAGCAATTACCAATCACTTCACTATCTTGGCTCACAGAACCCAGAAATCTAAAAGGATTTTAAAAATCAAATTGGAGACATACGGTAAAAATTGGGAAAAGAAATAAGAATGAGGCCACAAAGTCATGAAGACAGACTGAAAAGTTTGGAAAATATGGAACAAAAATGGTGAAGAATATAATATCTTAAATAAAAAGAACAGAACAACCCCCTCCAAAAAAAAAACCAAAACAAAACTGATGTACAAAATCTCATTGAAGATAAGAAAACTTTCAAAAGAATTGGAGAAAAGAAAAAAGGGTACAAAATTCCACTAAAGAAATTAATTCCTTATAAATTTAGGGGGATGTAGCCAAGATGATGGAATAATCAAGGACTCACTTGATCTCTCCCCCAGACCCTTCCAACTACTGTAAAAAAAAATGACTCTAAATGAATTGTGGAGCAGAAGAACACACCAAATGATAGAGTGAAACAAATTTCCCCCCCAAAACAATCTGGAAGGTCAACAGGTGATGTCTATTGTACTGGGCTGGATGAGGAGTACAGCTCACCATGAGCCATGGCAGCAAAGAGGGGCTCCCAGCAAACCAGAAGCAGGCCTAAGGGGACTGATTCACTGGCAGCTGTGGGAGTTTTTGGATGTCTCAAACCACAAATGTTGAAGACAAAAAAGGTCTGTTGTACCTGGGTGAGAGAGGAGTACAGTCAGGTACATGCCCCTGGGTGGTGGCAGTGGCCAGTAGCAGAGGTCGTGGCTGTTTCCAGAGATCACAGCCCACAGATGCTGGGGGATTAAGCAGTTTATCAGAAGGGGATTGCAGGGTATTTGCTGGCACTGAGGCAGCATTATCTTGCTTTGCTTGGGTTTAGATTTGGGTTGCAGTCCTGGATGGTAGTAGGTCTAGGAGGAGTGCTGGAGTGGTGAAGTCTATGGGTGGCAGTAGAGAGGGAATCCTGTTCACAGTTTCAAGATAGAAAAGAGAGCTTGTGTTCACTCACAGACCAGAATACAGGGCAGGAAAAGAGTAAACACTTCTCCTTTGACTGTAATGCTACCTTGAAAAAACTGAAAATTAGAGGTCCCTAGAAATACCTCTGAAAGCAGATGCGCACAACCCCTGAAACTTGAGACAATATACTCGCTACACTGGAAGCACAGCCCTGTCTTAACAGAGTTAAAAAGTCGAGTAATTGAGAGCTCTTTTTGTGGTGGCAAAATATTGGAAATTGAAGGAATGCCCATCATTTGGAGAATGGCTGAACGAGCTGTGATATATGAATGAAATGGAATCCCATTGTGCAATAAGAAATGATAAACATGATAAAAATGATAAACTGATGAAAATGAAATGAGTAGAACCATGAAATCATTGTACACAGTATGTGCAGCATCATGTTATGATCAATGATGAATGACTCAGTTTTCTCAACAACACAATGATCCAAGACAAGTACAAAGGACTCATGAAGCAAAATGCTATTTATATATAGATAAAGAACTGATGATGGATCCTGAACGCAAATGAAAGCTTTTTTTTTTTTTACTTTATTCTCTCTCATGTTTTTTTCTTTGAATCTGTTTCTTCTTCCACAACTGTGATCAATGTGTAAATGTGTTTTTACATGATTGCATATGTATAAACTTATCAAACAGCCTATCTTTTTCAGAAGAGGGAAAGTGAGGGAGGGAGAAAATAAGTGGAACTCAAAATCTTGTAAATATCTACAATCATTTTTTTTCTTGATATGGAACTGTATGAAAATAAAATACTATTTACAGCAAAAAAAATAAAAGCAGAGGTAGCAATTATGATCTCATGTAATGCAAAAATAGATCTAATTAAAATGGATAATCAGGGAAACTGTATTTTGTTAAAAGGAACTATAGACAATGAAATAATATCAACATTAATTTATAAATGCACCAAAAGTTATAGAATCCAAATTCTTAAAGAAAGAGTTGAGTAATTTTACAAGAGGAAATAGTAAAGCCATATTAGTGGAGGATTTCAACTCTTCTCTTACAACTAGGTAAATATAACCAAAAAGTAAACACACAAAAAAAGTTAGGGAGATAAATAGAACTTAAGAAAAGTTAGACATGGTTGGCCTCTAGAGAAAACTGAATGGAAATAGAAATGAATGCACAATTTTCCCAGTGCTAAATAGTTCCTAAACAAAACTGACCATATATTAGGGCATAAGAATCTCACAAGTAAGTATGAAGATGCAGAAATATTAAATGCATCCCTTTTAAATCACAGTGCAATAAAAATTGCATTCAATAGTTTTGTGAAAACAAATTTAAACTTAATTGGAGACTAAATAATCTCATCCTAAATCAATAGCCGCTCAAAGAACAAATCATATAAATAATCAATAATTTCATTTAGTAGAAGAATAACATGCCAAAATTTATGAGATGCAGTCAAAGCAGTATTTAGGGGAAAATTTATATCTGTAAAGTCTTATATCAATAAAATCGAGAAAGTTACTGAATTGAGCATATTGAGCAATTACTGAAGTGAGCATAAAAATCTCAAGAAAGAACAAATTAAAAATCCATAATTAAAGACCAAATTAGGAATCCTAAAACCAGAGTAGAGATTATAAAAATTGAAAGTAAATAAAAAATAAATACTAAAGTAATAAATCAAAGTAGGAGCTGGTTTTGTGAAAATAAGTAGTAAAATAGGTAAACCAATGGATAATTTTATTTTCAAAAATGAAGAAAAAGAAAACAAATTACCAATATCAAAAATGAAAAGAGTGAATTAACCATCAATGAAGATGGAATCGAACAATTATTAGAAGTTATTTTTCCAATTATGTACTAACAAATCTAGCCATACAATTGAAATAAATGAATATTTATAAAGACATAAATTGTCCAGATTAACAGAAGAAGAAAGAACTTTAAATAACACTTTCCTAGAACACAAAATTAATCAAGCCCTTAATTGGTTTCTGAGTAAAAGTTCCCAGGACTGAAAGGATTTATCAGTGAATTCTACCAAACATTTAAAGAAAAATTAATTCCAATACTGTATACACTATTGGGAAGATAGATATTGAAGCAGTTCTACAAAATTGCTTTTACAGCCATATAAGGTCCTAATAACTAAGGCAGAAAGTGTGAAAAAAGAGAAGCAAAATTATAGACCAGTTTCCTTAGTGAATATTGATGAAAAATATTAAGTAAAATATTAGTAAGGAGATTAAAGTAATGTATCACAGATATCATATACTAGGAGAAGGTGGAATTTATATAAGCAATGCAGGGCTTGCTCAATTTTAGGAAAACTATAAGCATAACTGACCATTCCAATAACAAAAACAAGTAGCATGACTATCTCAATTAGATACAGAAAAACTTTTTGACAAAATACAATAGTAATTCCTATTAAAAAAAATACCAGCAACTCTAGAAAACACAGTAATAAGTAAGCACATACAATAAATAAATAAAAAAAAGGTTTCCTTAAAATGATGTGTAGTATTTATCTAAAAATCACCAGGAAGCATTATCTTTAATGGGGACAAGCTGTCTTCCTAATAAGAGTAGAGCGAAGCAAGGATGTCCAATTATCATCACTATTCTTCTATTTAGCAGTAGAAATGCTAGTGATAAGGGGAAGAAAAGTACAAAAGGAAACTGAAGGAATTAGAATAGGCAACAAGAAAGTAAATGCATCACTCTGCAGATGATATGTACACATGCACATACACACATACAGGACGAGAAAGACAGAGACAGAAAGAGAGAAACTACATAATCTTCCTCTTTGTATCTACATAATTACATACATTTATTGGTTTTGTAGTTGAAGAAAAATACTCTTGAGCACTTAGCAATTTAATTCAAGTAGGGTCTTAAGCAATTACTAGCCATGTTGTGCTGGACAATTTATTTTAATTTCTATCAATTCCTGTTTTTTAACTGAAAGAATGGGATGAATACTAGAAACTCCTTTCCAGATTATAAGGATAACTTGATGAAGCATTTGTACAGCTTCCCTCCCACATCTTATATAAATGCTAGATATTATAATAAATGCAGTAACTGAGTCCCAGAGAAGGGACAGTGACTGGCTCAAAAATAGAAAAGTGTTAAGAGGAAGAGCTGGGATTTGAACTATCTGTTCTAATTTGCAATATCATAACATTTCTTCTGTGCCAAATTGCTGTAGTCTTATTTTTTGGATACTGTACCTGGAGCTATAAAAGAAACTAACTTTTTGAAATAAAAAAAAATGCCCCTCTACCTGGAATGCAGGGCTGGTTCCATACTAGGAAAACTGTCAGCATAATTGACCATTATCAATAATAAAATTAACAGAAGTCATAAGATTATCTCAATGCATGCAGAAAAAGCTTTTAACAAAATACATTCTTATTAAAAACACTAGAGAGAAAGAAATATGTGGAGTTTGCCTTAAGATCAGTAGAATCTATCTAAAATCATTAGCAAGCATTATCTGTAAGAAGGATAATCTAGAAGGATTCTCAATAAGATCAGGGGTGAAACAAGGATGCCTCTATTCCACCATCTTGGTTCCACCTTCACTTCACTTTGAATTATTCCAGGGGCTGGGAAGCTTTATCTTTTACCAAACAAGAATCTGAATCTCTCTAACTTCTGTCCATAGTTCCTGGAGATGACCACTGAGGTCAGACACAGTGAAAGAGACCAAGCCAAATGTCTCTTCAACATGGGATTTGGATGTGGTACTAAATAGACCTCTCCATTCTCCTTCTTTGATCAGTTTTGTCAGCTGTTGCCATTTTTCAACATGTCTTAATTTTTTTTTAGGTCAGAATGGGGGGAGGGTATTATATGATCATAAGGTCTACTTATTCAGTTATTTTTAATATTTTACTGATTACAAAATCCAAAATCAAGCCTCTACAGTGATAAATATGTGGATGGGTAATGGTCAGGACAATTTATTGAAGACTAGAGGTAAACAATAAGCTTATAAGTAAATTTTTGAGATTATCATTTCCTGTTGATCACAACATAATGTTAACAATTTGTTTTGTTTTATTTTAAATGCATGTCTCACCCACCTGGAATATGAAATATGTGAACAAAGATATGAAGCCCTCTGCAATTTGAAGAGACTATATAAGTAGAAGATGACTAATGATTTCAAAATCAAGAATTTTCTATTCTTAATTAGTGAAATTATTTTAATTCTTTTGAAAGATACATTTACAGTTCTAGGAACAAAATTTTCTAAAAAAAATATAAAGGAAAGGATGAATTGATGGAGGTGTTATCCTACATTTCAGTTTTTCTAGAGCAGTTGGAAAGTAGTTTTCCATCCTGAGTCTGATACATTAGGGATTAAGTTTTGCTGAGATTATTGATAAAGTCAATCAAATTTAGCAGAAAGAAAGTATTTTCACTCTTTACACTCAGATGTTTATGAAAGTTCTAAGAAGTCAGAGGAAGAAATGAGGCAATATAAAATTTTTCTTACTGAAGATGTAGCATCATTGATGTTTAAAATGTTCAAATAGCACGGGGCCAGGAATAGATCCCAGGGGATCTATATCTCTATAGATATATCCCTTCAAATTAGCATCAAATGATTAAAGACTTTTTTTGGGAGTTTAGAAATTAATTTAGTTTCTAATTCACCTAAATATACTATTATCTCATATCTCTGTACTATTTTCTTGTAGTATTATATTTATTCATTGGCTTATGAAATGATTTATGTAGGAAAATAAAAAAAATTAAAAAAAACAATGACCTCCTTTGAAAAATAAGTCAGTTAAGTATAGAATGATAAAACAAGTGAAAAAAGTGAACATCAGATATAAGCAGTGTTAGCCATGCATCATCCTTCAGAATTTTAACATCATTTCTATTTCTCTACATTCACAATATAGGGGGAATTTTGACATTATTTGGAGAATTTGATCGGCAAAATGCTCTATTTCAACAATTTTGGTGGAGGAAAAAATAGTTCTAGAAGTGAAATAACATTATTTTCCCTCTAAAAATAGATATCTGAAAGAAATGGGAATTTGTTGGAGGAAAACAGGCCCATGTAGTTTACAGAAATGGATCCTTAAATGAGTTCTGAGAATATCTGGGGAGTGGTCTATGTGGTCAAAAAGATTTTTGTAATCATTCTGTAACATATCGATTTCTCATTTGGAAAATAAGATAACTATAATTCATGACAATAAAATATCATAAGGAGATGTTCAATGATTTTTATGAAAAAAAGAGCTCTCAAAACCAAATAAAAATTGAGAATTGTTCTCAATTGTTCTATAGGTATAAAGTCACCAGTAGAAAGTAAGATCCTTGAGAGAAGGGAAGGACTGGTTTTCATTTCATTTTTGTGTCTCCAACACCAAATATAGTAGATTTCATATCATAAATGTTTAGTCAGTATTTATGAATTGAATGGAAGAGGGGCATAAGGATCAAAGGAGTCAAATTAAGATATTGGCTCCATTAATTTGGCAATTATAAAATAACTGTGCCCATTGTGTTCTGGGCATTGTTCAGTGAAAATGTCCTTGACCTCAAAGATCTTATTGAAATAAGTTTGTGTGGATTTACTGAGAGAAGCTTACCAAAAGAAAGCAGATTTATGAGGACAAAGAATTCATCAGTGTAAACCCTACACAATAAAATGGGTTTGTAATTTTTCAAGGGACTTTGAAAATAAAATCCAATACATAGAAAAATATTACATAAAAGATAAATTGCTTTAGGGGATATTGACTGGGAAGTTTCAAACATGAATTTCATACATCTAAACAAATAAATTCAAGAATCATAAAAGGATTTTCCAGTGTGCTTTCAATTTTATCCACAAGTGAGCTTAATAATACACCTCAATGATTTAATGTCATTTCTACGTATAGGTTTTCCATAACGTACACTCTTTAGTGGGATCAGGTAAGAAAGGGTCCAATGCTTCTAAACATGTCTGTATGTAAGAATTCCATGTTTTCACATTTTATTTTACATTTTGAATATATATATATATGTATTTGTGTATATACATATATATGTATATATTGTGTGTGTAATTTTCAAATTTGATGCTGACAATTTAAAGTGTAATACACTTCTTTCTAAAGAAATCTTGTTTTGAGGCTTGTTCTTTATCTTGTGTCATGCCGGATAATAAACAGACCCTTTGAAGAAATATATGACTCATAAGAAATCAGTATTACAAAGTTTGTGGAACCTCTGTAATTGTAATAAAGTCCAATAATTTAAACATCAGGAGGAACGTTAGATATATGAACTGACCCTCTCATTTGGGAGGTAAAGAAAATGAACTCCTGTGAAGTAAGTCAACTTCTACAATACAATATAGCAAGTCAGTGGCAGATTTCATAATGAAATTTAATCTTTATGTGGGATTATATGTGAAATTATGAAACTAGAGTTGAGAGAATAATCCCTATGTAGTGTGAGTTACTGATAAATTCAGTCATCCAAAATAATTAGGGAAATAATAACAACTCATGATGATAATAACAATAATAATTATGAAGAACTAGCTTTTTATAGGGTTTAGAGCATACAGAGTATTTTTCAAATGTTATCTCATTCTCACAACACTGACAAATAGATGCTACCAACATCCCTACTTTATTTTATTTTATTTTTTTTAAATTTATTTATTTATTTAATTTTTTTACATTCATTTTCACAAATTTTTGGGTTCCAAATTTTCTCTCCTTTTCTCCCCTCCCCCCACCCCAATACCCCAAGCAATCTAATTTTCCCTATCTCCAATCTGCCCTCTCTTCTGTCATCCCTCCCTTCTCTTGTCTCCATCTTCTCTTTTCTCCTGTAGGGCCAGATGACTTTCTATTCCTCATTAACTGTATGTCTTCTTTCCTAGTTGCAACAACAATACTAAACAGTTGTTCCTAAAACTTTGAGTTCCAAATTCTCCCCATCCCTCCCTCCCCACCCATTCCCTTTGGGACGGCAGGCAATTCAATATAGGCCCTATCTGTGTAGTTTTGCAATTGACCTCCCTGATAGTCGTGTTGTGTAAGACTAACTGGATTACCATCCCTCCTAACCTGCCCCTCATTGTTTCTCTTCTGTCTTTTGATCCTGTCCCTCCCCAAGTGTTGACTTCAAATTGCTCCCTCCTCCCTTTGCCCTCCCTTCCATCATCCCCCCCCTTGCAATATCTCTTTCTCCCCTACTTTCTTATACTGTAAGATAGGTTTTCATACCAAAATGAGTGTGCATTTCACTCCTTCGTTTGGTCAAATGTGATGAGGGTAAACTTCTTGTTTTTTGTTTTTTTTTTTTTTTCTCAGCTCTCCTCTTTTTCCCTCCACTAAGAAAAACTCCTACCTGCCTCTTAAATGACATATAGTTACCCCCTTCCCTTTCCTTCCCCCTATATTTCTCTCTTACCATTTACCCTAGTTTCTTTTAAGGTATGGTCCCCTCCTATTCAGTTCAATCTGTGCTCTCTATCTCTGTATGTGTGTGCATGTGTGTATGTGTGTGCATGTGTGTACATGTGTATGTGTGGTCCCACTAACTACCCAGATACTGAAAAGTTTTAATAGTTACAAATATTGTCTTTCCATGTAGGAATGTAAACAGTTCACTCGTGGTAAGTCCCTTAAGACTTCTCTTTGCTGTTTACTTTTTCATGCTTCTCATTCTTGTGCTTGAAAGTCAAATTTTCTTTTCAGCTCTGGTTTTTTCATCAAGAATGATTGAAAGTCCTCTGTTTCATTGAAAGACCATATTTTCCCTTGAAGTATTATACTCAGTTTAGCTGGGTAGGTGATTCTTGGTTTGAGTCCTAGTTCCTTTGCCTTCTGGAATATCCTATTCCACGCCCTTCGATCCCTTAATGTAGAAGCTGCTAGATCTTGGGTTATCCTGATTGTATTTCCACAGTACTGGAATTGTTTCTTTCTAGCTGCTTGCAAGATTTTTTCCTTGAGCTGGGAGTTCTGGAATTTGGCCACAATGTTCCTAGGAGTTTCTCTTTTTGGATCTCTTTCAGGTGGTGATCGATGGATTCTTTCAATACTTATTTTGCCCTCTGGTTCTAGAATGTCAGGGCAGTTTTCCTTGATAATTTCATGCAAGATGATGTCTAGGCTCTTTTTTTGATCATGAGTTTCAGGTAGTCCCATAATTTTTAAGTTGTCTCTCCTGGATCTATTTTCCAGGTCAGTTGTTTTTCCCATGAGATATTTCACATTCTCTTCCATTTTATCGTTCTTTTGGTTTTGTTTGGTGATTTCTTGGTTTCTCATAAAGTCATTAGACTCCATCTGTTCCATTCTAATTTTGAGAGAACTATTAAATTCAGTGAGCTTTTGAGCCTCTTTTTCCATTTGGCTCATTCTGCTTTTGAAAGCATTCTTCTCCTCATTGGCTTTTTGAACCTCCTTTGCCAATTGGGTGAGCCTATTTTTCAAGGTGTTAATTTCCTCAGCATTTTTTTGGGTCTCCTTTACCAAGGTATTGACCTGTTTTTCATACTTTTCTTGCATCTTTGTCATTTCTCTTCCCAGTCTTTCCTCCACCTGTCTAACTTGCTTTTCAAAATCCTTTTTGAGCTGTTCCAGGGCCTGAGCCCACCCGCCACCCCCCTGGGGTGTCTGGGGTACTGAGGCCCCGCCCTCCACGTCTTTCCCTAATGGCAAGGATACGTCCTCATCTTCATCAGATCCGAAGGTCGGGATCATTTGCATTTGTTGGAAAAAACTCTCTATAGTCTTATTTTTCTTCCCTTTTCTAGGCATTTTCCCAGCCAGTTACTTGACTTCTGAGATTCCTTTCCACTCCCGCCTGGATCCGCCCAGCTAGTGCTTGGCCTCTGAGATTTAAATGGGCTTTCCTCCTGCCGGCTGTCAATCAGTGAGCTTTAGTTCAGGTGCTGGGGTGGGGCCAGAGCTGCCTCTGAGACTCTGATCCCTGGGGGGGGGGGGGGGGGGGGGGGGGGCTTTATGCAGAGACTTTCAGGAATGGAGCGGGTGGGGGCGGGGTGGGGGGCCCGCCTCCCAATCTCAGCTCCCCTGGGGGTCCCGAGCAGAAGCCTTCAGCAACAGAGCGGGGTGGGGGCAGGGCCGTCTCCCAGGCTCAGCTCCGTCAGGTTTTATGCGGGAATCTTCCGTAATGAAGATCCTGCCTGCTGCTGGGTGATTCCTGGGTCCCGGTCCGCTGCCGCCTCAGCCCCAGCCCACACCTCTGCCTCCGCCGCTTCCTGCCCCCGTCCCTGCCACCGCCGCTTCCTCCCGAGGGGGCCCGAGTCACAGAGACGCCCCGCTTCCCCTCTCCTTCAGCCCGGCCTCTCTCACTGACCTGTAGCTTCTGTGGGCGGAGGGACTTTCCCGGCAGCTGGAGCTTCCGTCTCTGAAGCCTGCTCGGATCCGCTTCTCTGAGGCCTCGGCCAGGGCAGCGCTGGGGGTCGGGTTTACTTTCCGGGGTGCGCCGGACCCTGGGGACGGGTCTTCAGGGCTCCCTGGAACGGAAATCTCTTCCACTCTGCTTCTGCACACCTTGTATTCACACAGAAGTTATGGGGGACTCTTTTTACATTAATTCTATGGGCTTTGGTTTCGGAGCTCGTAAATGTGCGTCCTTCTACTCCGCCATCTTGGCTCCGCCCCCCTCAACATCCCTACTTTAAAATATGGAAACTAAATCAGAGAAAGACTGAGGGACTTGCCCAGGGTAAATTAGCTATTAAGATTGATCTGATTATAAAAGATAATTCATTTAGTTCTGGCACATCAGTATCATCTGTCTTACAAATAAAGGAAGAAGCATAGACAGCACCTGAAAGGAAATAGAAATGTGGTGAAGAGTTCTTGATCTGTAGCCTGTATATTGACACCTTTGTAAATGACAGTTTGCATTTACAGATGAGGTTGGAAGGGAGACTGCAGAGAATACAGAAGAGATGAAGAGGAGAGGGATTTGGAGCTTTTAGAATAAACTGTGACAGTGTTTAACCAAGAAGGACATCTATAAGACAATAGATAGTGGAAGTAATTCTATTAAGTACAGATTTTTTAAAAAATGTATTTTTCATGACAGCAAAGTGATAGAGTAGAGAAGGAACCAGGAAAGAAGAATAGACTTCAGAAAGAAAATTGGAATGATAGTGGGGCAATTTGCTGAAGAACACAAGAGGGGATCAGTTTAAGGGTGAATGTAAAAAGAAAGGTCATCTTTAGTGAGAAGAATCACCTCTTTATGTGGAAATAGTAAAGTCTCTTTCTGTCCAGAAAATATTTAATTATTTAATTAAATAGAATTTCTTCAGCATCAGTCCCCCAAATGAGAATTTTTTAGTCTCTTTTTAAGTAATGGCATTAAAAACATTTGCTCACCTTCTAAGAAAATCCACTCCACTTTTGGAAAACCATAACTGTCTAGAAGTTTTTTTTTCTTAGAACTTAGATCTTGATTCATTTTCAGTTCTTCTATTCTCAGAACAGGAAGAGCAAACCTAACCTTCCTTCCTTTACAGCCTTTCAAATATTTGACAATAGCTAATACCATTTGAGACCAGCCTACCTCTTCTAATATTTCTTCTCCAGGTTAAAAACCCTCAGTTCTTCTATGATCCCAAAGTTACTAAATTGTGCTTAACCTATATCATCTGTTGTTGTTCGTTGTGTGATGTGTGATCTATGGACTTTTGCTCATGGTATTTTCTTGGCAAAGATACTAGAGTGATTTGTCATTTTCCTTCCGCGTGTCTTCATTTTGTAGTTGAGGAAGTGAGGCAAATAGGGGTCAAGTGACTGGTCTAGATTTGAATTCAGATCTTCCTAACTCAGGCCCAGAGTTCTATCCACTGCACCACTGTACCACCAAGCTGCCCCAGCTATAGCATTATTATGCGTCTATCTCAGAGATCTAAGAAAGATGAAAAGGACTTAAAGGTACAAAGACATCTATACCAACTCATTTTGTAGTAGTAAAACTATGGCTAAGGATTATCTACTTATGAAATAACCAAATAAATTGACATATATATGAATATAATGCTATATTTTTGTGACACAATAAAATATGAAATGGACAGATCCAGAGGAAACAGGGAAGGACTCTATGAATTAAACAAAGTGAGCTGATTTTTGCATATGAATAGAACATCTGAAGGAGCATTCCAAGGCAAAATCTCCACAGGAGTAATTTCCTAGGATGATGGATTTGGGTATTGGGCTAGAAGCACTGCTCTTCCTAATGCACCTTAGTTCAGGGTTCTTGCTTATCTCCATTGGGATGTGAAGTAATATGGTAATCAAGGCACTGGTGAGGGTTTAACTTGTTTGCACATGGTTCCTTCTGTATCTCCTTGTCTCAGGAATTTGGTTTCCCTATCCTGTTAGTGGTAGTAGTTGGTAATTAGGAGAGATGGCTGCTGATTCTCCACAAGAGATGCTTTCCTGTATGATTTCTGTCAGGGCTGAGCTAGAACTAGGACTGGTGGTCTGGAGGTCTGGAGGATGTTGCTATTCCTAAGACTCTTTTGAACCAGATAGAGATATGAAGTCTTAAGGTAGGGACTTCATATCTACTCTTAACTAAGACTCCTATCATCTTGCAATCGTAATCCAGTTCAGCAAAATGCTGATAACTTGATCTATCATCAATTAAGATAATCTTTAAAGTGACTGACTTCAAGAGAAAAATTACTTTAAAAAAGATCAGTCATTGAACTGAAGAAAAGTAGGTCAGAGTGAGATAGCAAATTATTTTAAATGACAAATGAAACTATATAAAATAAAATGTGGAAGTACTATCACTCCTTAAGGCAAGGAGCAATATCCTTTAAGCTTTGCTTTAAGGATAGAGTTTGAGAGTTTTGTTAGTAAATATGAATTGGAAAAGAAAAAAAAAAAACTGTAAGCAGGTTGACCACAGTTTGTAATGTAAAAACCACATTGTAAAAACCAACAATTTTGAAAGTCCTAAGAATTCTAAGCATTTCAATGTTCAATCATGATACTAGAGGAACAATGATTTGGAATGCTCCTCAGCTCCCTGCAGTAAGTTGGTAGACCAGATGTGGAGAAAGATATGCAGATAGGCAGGCTTTCAAAAGGTTTCTTTACTTGCATGGTTTTGTAGGTCTTTTTTTATTTCTTTGGGAAGGGAGAATGGTAAGGAGAGAAGGTATAGGTTTATTAATTTGAAACAAAAGCTAAACTGAAAAACAAAAAATGAAGGGACAGGTGGGAGCATATTTTACGGAGTTGGAATTTTATGGGTTACAGAAGGTTATATATGGAGGTCTATGTTAAAGAGTTGAAGACTTAACTTTGTGCACCTGGGTAACTAGAAGGTCCACATCTTCTAGTGGAAGTAGGGATCTTCATCAAAAGTAGGGAAGTAAGGAGGTAAGAGGAATTTAGGATAAAGATAATGAGTTCTGTTTTAGACAACCGGTAAGCTGGAAATTTAATTCATCATTGTTCTATATTTTTCAATGGGTCATTCTTTTTCTTACAGATTTTGAAACATTCTGAAAAACTTGCTTGAAAAATGCCAAGACACACACACACACACACACACACATGCATACCACATACTTGAAATTGAGATTTGGTGCAATGAGAAAATATCATTAGTACTAGAGTGTTTTTGCCTACATCGGTACTACTTGTCTAAAAGCAAAACTTAAACATGTATTTCTAATTAAAATATCTCTGGAGTTACTTTGAGGAGACATTGCAAAATACGTATACTACCTGCCATGAAATGTGTGAGTAGAAAAAAGAATGTGTGAAGAGAAAAATCAATCATTGCTACTAGAAGTCTTGAAATTGCAATTAACTGGTATGATTTAGGGTGAACGCTTAACCTATGAATGTGAAGTTGATTTCTATATATAGAAGAGAGAACAATATTTTATGGTACTTTATGCTACCCTTTTTTGAGCCTGACTTGTGATGTCATTGGAGTATTTATATAAGCATTTATTAACCAGTAACTACCTATCATTCACTCTGAGGATACAAGGACAAAATAAAGTCAAATAATCTCTGTTTCAAAAATCCTAAATTCTACTCATATACATGAAATATATGTATACAAGAGGGTATAAAATAAACAATATTTTTTAAAGTAGCCAAATAGAAGTTAGTAAGTGAGGATTGGCACAAGGACCTGGGGCAGCAGATTGGGAAAAGTGGTCTTTGAACTACATGCTAAGGGATTCTGTAAACTAGAGGTGAAGACTAAGCAAATTCCAGTTGTGACAAATGGACAAATGCAAAGCCAGAAAAATAAGAGATGGAGTGACATATGTGAGGAAATGAGAAAAGGTCAGTTTGATTTATCCATATGATTCAGAATGGGGAATAATAAATGATGGGGTTGAAAAGACAAGTCTTGGTCAAATTATGAATGGCTTTACCAAACAAATGGATTTTATATTTTTTCCTAGTGTCAATAAGAGTTTATCAAGTAGAGAAGTGACAGAATAAGATTTGCGCTTAGAGAAAATTATTTTTGCAGTTTTGTGAAGAGTGAATTTCATATTATTGTTGAGGGGAAAATCCAGAAGGGAAAACTCCCTTTGCCATAGCAGTTCAATATCCTTGTGGCAATTTATTACCTTAGGTAGATGCCTGGGGTATTGAGAAGTTGTCACTTGTTCAAGGGTACCAGCAAGTATGTACTAACAGTGGGATGAGAACTCATATCTTCTTAATTCTTAGGCCAACTCTCTGTTCACCCTGTAATATTGCCTCTCAATTTTCTTGGCGATAATTCCATTCAGTGGATTCATTGTGCAGATCAGGAAAAAAAAGAAAATCACGTAAGGCAGACAGTGTTTCATAGAGATAAAAAGTACTTGTAGACTTAATAAACTCTGACATACAGAGATGCTGCCACAGTAGTTGGTTGGTTGTTATTCATTTTTGAAAAGGACCCAAATGACATCACCAAAATGACATCAATGTGTCCAACTGTGGCTGATCAGAATAATACGGGCACAGATAGTCTGCATGACTGTTTGGGATAGATACTCCAAATCTGTTCATCTTACATTTACTTTGTGCTATCTCAGTTCTGTTTTGCTCAAAGAGCACAGCACCCTTTTTGATGGGGGCACGCCATGCTGAGCGGTCCTTTGCCAATGTCTCCCATGTTGCACAGTCAAATCCAAAGTTCTTAAGAGAGAGACCTTGAGAGTGTCCTTGCATCATTTCTTCTGGCCACATATGATCACCTGACTCATGTGAGTTGTCCATAAAATAGTATTTTTAGCAAACATACATTTGGCATTTGACCAGCTTGACCAGCCCATGAGAGTTCCTCTCTCTGAAGCATAGTTTGAATACTTGGCAGTTCAGCTCGAGTAAGGACTTCAGTGTCTGGTACCTTACCCTGCCAGATGATCCTCAGAATCTTCCTAAGACAGTTCAAGTGGAAGCAATTCAGTTTCCTAGCATAGCGCTGATAGACTATCCATGTTACACAGACAAAAGACATCACCCATACCATTTTACTAATATGCCACATTAGTAGTATGTACCTAGAAGAACTTGATGAGTATCATTAGCAGTTTAGGAGACTGCAATATTACCTGCCTAACATATACAATAATAACTTCTGTGATCCAGGATATGATATTCCATTCATGATCACAGCTCCTCTACACATCAGAAGTCTGTTTTATGAGTGGTTGTGCCACCAGGAAAACAAATATTCATAATCTGAAGGTGATGTCCCTCTCCTTAATGAGCTTCATCAATCTTCAGACAGTGGACTATGTATTACTGGGCCTGTGTTTGAAACTCTCTCCATTTGATAGGACCTGTTCAAGCTTGGACTTTTCTGGTGCACACTTCTAGAATTTAGGGTAGTGACTCTAGCGATTTCTTTCTGGAACTAAAAGTACAAATCACATTACACATCTTTAACTGCAATAGAATAGTTTCTTATACTCCCCTCTCAATTCTTTCCTGCAAAAAATTTACATCTAGAAAAACCTGAAGGAAAGGAGATACATTAATAAAATAAAGGATTAAAATTCACATAATCCTAGGGCTAGATATCAAAAGTTACCCCCCCCAAATAACTCCTCTCTATGGAAAATTTGTTTCTCGTGTCTTTCCTTGGGGAATTTGAGGACTTTTCAGGGAAAGTGTTTTGCCCATGGTAATACACGAGTTAGTGACATGTATGGAAGCAGGAATTTAGGTTTATCTAAGTGGTTGTGCTTTTAGAGCTGGACTTCTTAACCTAGGGTACAGTTATACCCTAGAAATTTGTCATTAGATTTTTGGGAGTCCATGATCTTGTATGGGCAAAGTTAGACCTTTTGTGGTTTCCCTTGTAATACTATGTATTTAATTTCATGCATCTAAACTATTATTCTAAGAGGTCCATGGAGTTTCACTAGACTACCAGTCCAAACTTGATATAAAAAGTGGTTAAGAATGCCTGTTCTATATCAACATCACAAAAAGGTATGCTAGGTATTGGTGCTATGAAAAAACAATGAAAACAAGGTGGTCCCACAGAAAGGAATTTTGTCCCTAAGCAGAATAATAAAAATCAATTGTTCAAATATCTCTTTCAGGACTAGATATATGATATTCTAATCACCATTTAGTCACCATATTCTACTTTACCTTTCTCCTGACTTTGGCCCTTCACCGAATGTTCCTTTTTATTATTCTCTGCTTTATTTATTTTATTCTCTGCTTCCTCAATCTGCTTATGACACTAAAATTTGTACAGCAATACTCCAGTTGAGGAAAGATCATCGCTATTTGATCTACTTGCATGACCTTGGTCCAAGTAATAAAAATATCAAGTCATAAAAATGGCAAGTATTTAATTATTGGACACCAACCTATGATTAGAACTACAGTCTGGAATGGCATTCTGGTTTTTTTTCTACAATAACTTGGAACTTTTCACATGAAAAGCTATAACTCCACTTTAATCATGCTACCTTAACTGCTTCAGGCTTCCTTGAATGGGTATTTCATTAAGCAAGTGTGATGCCAGAAGGTATCACTCACTCTGTGATTGTCACATTAATAGGCAAGTTTCCAAGAAAACAGCCTAAGCGAAACTGTTTCTTAATCAAGATCATTCATCTACCATATGGTAAAAATGATGGAAACCAAAACACAAAAGAGTCAACCTAGATTTATCCAGGTTATATTTCTTCCCCCTTTAATTTATTTCTTTAAATATCTGTCACATTTTCTTATCATCTAAGTTTTTAAATATATTTCTCCATTGCCTCCATATTAGAGGTAATAAATAAAAAGATATGGTGTGCATGAATGTGTATATGTGTGTGTTTGTGTGTGTACATGTTTTTGCATATATGTACATAAATAAATATTATATGGAGGGCAACTTGATGGTTCAAAAGACCAAAGTTTAAATCTGGTCTCAGATACTTAGTAGCCTTGTTACCCTGAACAAATCACTTAACCTCTGTTTTCCTTAACCTGCTGGAGAAGGAAATAGCAAGTCATTCCAGTATCTTTGCCAAGAAAATGTCATGGACAGTATGGTCCACAGAGTCTCAAAGATATGACTGAAATGGGCAGCAATATGTTATATGCAATTCACCACAAATTTTGGTTTAAGCAGAATGATTTACCCTTTTCTGTGATACATGGTTCATTGACTTCATCCATGAATTCCTGTTTTGGACAGTCCCTGTTGAACAAAACAATAGACTGCAAATCATATAGGAAGTATAAGGTATTCGGTAATTTACACAGTTCTTCCACTAATTTTAAACAACCCACTGACTAAGGAAAAAATGGTTGAGCGATTCACCCAGGGTCATCCAGTTAGTAAGTATCTGAGGCCAGATTGAAACTCAGAAAGATGAGTCTTCCTGACTTCAGACCCAGCACTCTAATCACTGTAGCATCTAGCTGCTCCTGGCTAGAGAGTAGTATAACAGGCATACATAGCTGCGACATTGTAACCAGTAGTGACATATGCAAAATGCATTATGAAAGATGTCATAAAGCAAAAAAAAAAATGTTTGAAGAAAGGATATTGTGAAGATAAATTACTTTATGCAGTAAAGAAGGAAATACTAGATTGATAGTGTAATTACAAGATCTACATAAAGATGACCTCAAGTCACACACAGATTAAAATCTAGCCCTGACTCTGACAAGATTATGGATATACCGTGATACTGATGAAATATCATTCATGACTGCCACATTGGGTGATGTCATTGTTTGCTAACATTTGCTTCAAAGGGAGGTCAGTTCTGTACAATAAAACATCAAATTCTCCATAATAAACTTCCATCAGTTCACCAGGTCGGCAAAGTAAGGTATCCTAGGTAACCATCTGTATTATATGAGCATTACCAGTTTTCCAATGATACAGTTTTGATATCAACAGTATCTTCACCTAACAGTGTAACTAGAAAACAGGTACTGAATGACACTTGTTAATTATGCTTACGGTACCTCTAATGATTAGAAATATAAAGTTTTCTTCTCAGTGAAGAACCACAGAATTACATTTCATAGCTGAAGGAACTTCAACAGCCTAATCTATAACCCCCCGCAACACAAGAAGTGTTTGTTCTACAATATACCTGAGAATTAGACATCTATTCTTTGCTTGAAGAGTTTTAGTGACTGGTAGGGTTAAGTTAGGGTTATGACAGACTCATGGCCACCTTTTGGAAGGTTGTAACTGTTAGGAAGTTTTCCCCATATATTAAGCACACGTTTTACTCCTTGCATCCTCCACCCCTTACTCCGAGGTTTTCCTCTAAGATCAAACAAAACAATCTAATTCCTCTCTGACATAGCCATCTTTCAATACCTGAAGGTAATTATAATATCCTTTCACACTCTTGTTTTCTCCATACAACGTATCTTCATATTCTCAAAACTTTCAGATATGTATGCCATGAGTTTAATGCTCCCGGTCATACTGGTTGCTCTCCTCTGTATGACATCAAACTTATCAGTGCCTTTCCAAAATTACTGCAATATATTAGACATGGCCTGATCAAGACAGAATACAAAGGGACTCACTTAATGATTTCTAGAAACCTCGCCCTTCTGTGCAACTTCATGATCACGTGAGCCTTTTCGAATTATTCACAATACTGAGCTGACAGTACACCAAAATATGACATTTTCCCCCATTTTCCCCCTTAATCATGCTTGCCATATTTTATACTCACAAGTTTGATTTTTGAGTCCAAATATAAAACTTGAAATTAACAAAAATATTCTAACACCCAATTTACCCAATTAGATCTGTGAACTTGTGTGTGTGCACACATGTGTACATATGTGTGTGTGCATTTATATGTGTTTCCTTCATTAACTCACAGGTCACAGTCCTTCCATGCTTGCTAATCCTGCAGTATTCTTGTCTGTGGCTTCCCATGAGTTCACAACAAGGGTTACTTGCATTATTTATTAGGGGATTTCTTACTTTCTCCAAACATCAATGTAATATAGGCTCTTCATAAGTTATCATCTGATCTTGACCCATCTTTCTAGTTTAATTTATGCCAAACATATCAAATTTTGTATGACCATTTTTCTCCAGGAGAATGCTCACTTGCTGCTCATTGGATGAGGGATACATAATTTAGAGCAGAAGAAAAAAGCTAAGTTAAAAAATAATTAGCAATCATGCTGCTCCATTGTGATGATTTTGTGCCTATGTTTTATGGGTATATGCTAGAATTTTCTCACAAATCTTCAAAATCACTGCCCTTTAGCTTTGTCTTCTTCATGAAAATTAAAATGTTTGCCTTTATTCAATCTTTTCCCACTTTTCCCTGTTCCCTGTGATCGCTGAGTGTTTCAGTCATTCCTTCTGCCTCTTTTTTCGAGACTGAGGAGTTGGCTTATCTGCATCAGGTGAATTGAACTCAGCCAAAGCAGCTAGATACTCTATTAACATCTATTTCCTTACTTATCTGGGTTATCATTTCTCTACCAGTAACTTGCTTTATCCTTTCCAGTCTTGGAGTAGCTATATACTAGAAGCTATCTTTTTATTAAAGCCCTGGCCATTTACACATCATTTGTCTCTTTCCAGTTAATTGACCCACCTAGTTATTAATTCAAAATAATTGTGAGTTTACTTCTTTACTGTCCCTCTGTCTCCCTCTCTACTTCTACGTGCACATAATATATATGTATATACATATATATGTATGTATGTATATATCCCAATGTTATTTGTATACATTTATATGGTAGTAGCCAATCTAGAATTCACAACCCTTTCGAGGTCATCATATCTACCCACAGAACAAACAAGAGTTCACTCACTACCATTCCCAGGAAGTGCTTATTTTTCTTCAGCCTCTAGATACTTGAAGGTCCCTATTGATAAAGAATTCAGTACTTCCAATGGCAGTATATTCCTCTTTCAGATATTTCAAGTTATTAGAGAAATTCTCCTTTTACTAAACATATAGTAATCTACCTCCTTATAATTTCCAGTCAGTGGAACTGACTTCTCAAAATTCTCTTCTTTGTGAGCCATGAAAATAAGTTTAACTGCTCTTCCACCTATCAACCCTTCAAATACTTGAGTAAAGAATTCTTGTCCTTCCTGACTGTTTTTCCATCAATTAGAATGATCTAAAGATTTCATTTTATAGTCCCAGATATATTATTGATCAGTCATATTACATATCCATCTACCTAGCAGCAGTACAAAAATGTCTATAGAACACTCATATGTGTATTCAAGGAGAGAGTGATGAAAATGCATGTATAAAATACATTAGAAAGTGTGAGCTACATTGCTGGTCCTATAGATATCTACAGCCAATTTGAAGAGATGAGATGAATCTATAGGAAAGAATCAGTGGCAAATTGTATAATTTCAGTGAGTTGGAGTCAGGAAGACTTCAGTTTGTTATCATCTGCATTACTACAGGCAAATGATTTAATCTCAGTCTGCCTCTGTTTCATAATTTATAAAATGGGGAAAATAATAACTCCCAGGTTTTCTGTATAGATTAAATGAGCAATATTTTTGAAGCACTTTGCAAAACCTTAAGGTGCTCTATAAAAGCTAACTCTTATTACTTCCTACAGTGAGTTCATCAGGACAGAGAGAGCCAATAGCTATCATGGAGCTACTTAACTCTCACCTGTAGATGAAAAATATACCCTTTGAAAAATCATTATTGACACCTTAGCTCTAGAACAAGCTGCTGTGAAAATCCATTGATCACAATGAAAAGAGGTGACCTTTTTGGCTGAAAGAGAAAATTATTATCAAGTTAGTAGCCCAATATTTCTCACAGCAAGGGTCAGGCTTGTGCCTTTATTCTCCTACGATTACTATTGCTAAAACTAGACCATATTTCTCCTTTTCTCAAAGGTTTAGTGAAAATTTTTACCACATTTTTTCCCTCCTGTAACAGATTTTCAGGATACTTAAGAGAAAATATCATTTTTTCTATTAGCAATTTACCTATAAAATGTTATTAATTTAATATAAAAAATTAATTCAATTGAAAATTTGTATTCACCTGATTTTTTTCTGGATTAAAAACATTTTGTTTTCCACTCCTTTACTTTTTCTCCTTTAAAATTTCAGATATTCAATAAAAAGAAAATAATTTTGGTTTAAAATTTATCTTGGATGAGTACATACACCTGTCCACACTGTCTTTCTGTTTTTATGATTTTGTTTTGTTTGAACTCCTTAGGGATTAACTAACATTCATCTGATATTCTCAAGAATGAATGTTTTCAGAGGGATGCTTATTTTTGCTGATGTATGTGTGAAAGTAGATGGAGGCAACCATCTGTATGTTACCAACTCAACATCTGAGAAATTAATAGTGTCAGCCTTGAAAAAAATACAAAATTTTGAAACTTATCTTTCACTTAATTATAGACATGTAGAGCTGGAAGAACTTCCAGTCACAACAACATATAAAGCAAAAATGATTATCAAAGGCTATATGGTCAAAATCCTTCATTTTCCATATAATGAAACTAAGTCCCAGGAAGGTTGTTACTTAAGCCATGTCACTTTGACAGAAATAATAGTGATATCTTCTGGGATCTATGGCCATAAGGGTACATATAATACTTTATAAACCTTAAAGTAGTATGATGCATGTATGTATGCATGCATTCATCTAGGTAGTTATGTATGTATAATCTTCATCTTCATAGCAACACTGTGAGGCAAATGTGGTTATTATCATCTTTTACAGGTAATCAAAATGAAGTTGAGAAAATGACTTTCTAAACCTACGTAGCTAGAAAGTACCTGTGGTAAAATTTGAATGCAGATTTTCCAAACATTTCTTACAGCATTCTATCCCCTATGCCACCTAGTTCCCTCTAAGTAATAATCAGAATAAATATTTTAAGTCAGGTCTTCTAAAAAAGGTAATATTTTGTATAATGTGCTAATCCAACACTGAAGGAGCCCCACTAAAACAGAAATCATCATACTGTCCATTCTTGAAGACATCCAATGAGGAAGAAGCTCAGACTTCTAATCAACTTGGAATAGCTTATTTGTATTATACTGGGGATCATACTGGGCCTGTACTGGCCCTGAAGTCGGGACACTTATATTGCTGAGTTCAAATTTGACCTGAGACACTTACTAGGTATGTGATGCTGGGTAAGTCACTTCACCGTATTTGTCTCAGTTTTCTCATCTGTAAAATGAGCCAGAGAAGGAAATGGCAAACCATTCCAGCATCCTTGCCAAAAATGTCCCAAGTGGGATCACAAAGAGTCCTACACAACTGAGCAATAAAACAATGGGGATCAAGTTAATTTTTTCTATAATCAGTTTTCAAGTAATTGAAATACAACAAGGATTTAGACTAGATGTTTTCATCTAAGAGAATCTTACATTCACTAGGAACCATGTTGTTCCATAACACATATATTTCTCTCAGATCTAAAACAAAGCAAAGCAACAACAAAACAATCCTTGAAAATTATTTGCTTCCATATATTATCCTGATAGCTGAAGGAATTGA
Source organism: Bettongia penicillata ogilbyi (assembly GCA_023548195.1). Taxonomy (NCBI): domain Eukaryota; kingdom Metazoa; phylum Chordata; class Mammalia; order Diprotodontia; family Potoroidae; genus Bettongia; species Bettongia penicillata. The sequence continues at coordinate 17,284,669 of JAJHZJ010000120.1, forward strand.
AACTTAGATGACTATACCCCCAAATAGTGAACTGTTATGCTAAATGTCTTCTTTTCTTCTCTAGAATGACAAAGTTCTGTCCCTAGTCTAACAGAATAATTTCTGTGGTTTAATTTTGCTTTTATTTTTTTTTTAATTCCCAACATTTTTTTCTCTTTTCTACTTTCTTTTCTACTTTCTTCCCAGGGGTGTGGAGCCGGAGAAGTGAGGTGTAATAAAAATAAAGCCCATGTAACAAATATGCGTAGTAAAGTAAAACAGCTTTCCATATTTGCCATGCATCTGTCTTATTCTGTCACTTATCTGTTTGGAGGTCAATAGCATTCTTCATCATTAATCCTGTGGGATTATGGTTGATCATTGCTTTGAATATAGTTATTAAATCTCTCAAAATTGTTCAGTTTTTAACAATTTTTTTATCTCATTAATTTTTCTTCTGATTCTGTTCACTCTACTCAATTTCAGTTTGTACAATTCTTCCTAGGTTCTTTCATAATTTTTCATAGCATATCACTTCAATATATTCATGAACACATATATATATATGCATATATATACATAGATATATATCTATGCATATGTGTATCAAATTTTGATTTATACTTAGCACTTGCAGTTCAATCAGTATATTTTTTCTTAATACTTGCTATTCAACTGTATTTTAAAGTGATCTCTCCTTTATTTTATTAATTTTTTTTTAGTTTTCAACATTCACTTACATGATTTTGAGTTCCAAATTTTCTCCCTCTCTCTCCTATTACCTCTTCCCCCAATCTGCCCTCCCTTCTATCACACCATTCCCTTTCCTTACCCCTTCACCTCTACTTTCTTATAGGGCAAGGTAGACTTCTCCACCCTATTGCCTATATGTTTTATTTTCCAGGTGCGTGTAAAAACAATTTTTAACATTTATTTTTAAAACATTGAGTTCCAGGTTGTCTCTCTTCCTATCCACTCCCATTGAGAAGGCAAGCAATTAAATATAGGTCATACATTTGTAGTCATGCAAAGCACTTCCATAATGGTCATGTTGTCAAAGACTTACTATATTTTTCTTCTGACCTACCCTGCCCCACATTGATTCTATTCTCTCTTTTGGCCCTGTCCCTCCTCAAAAGTGTTTATTTTTAACTACTCCCTCCTCACTTCTATCATCTCCCCACTACATGCTTATCCCCTTCCCCACTACTTTCCTGTAGTGTAAGATTTTCATACCAAAAGGAGTGTGATGCTATTCCTTCCTTAAGCCAAAAGTGACGAGAGTAAAGTTCACTCTTTCCCTCTTGCCTCCCCCCTTATTTCCACTGAAAAAGTTTTTTTCTTGGCTTTTTTATATGAGAGAGAATTTATCCCATCCAATTTCCTCCTTTCTCCTTCTCTGAATATAATCCTTTCTCACCCATTAATTTGATTTTTTAGATATCATTCCTTCATCTTCAAATCACCCTGTTGCCTCTGTTTCCATGTGTAAACTCTTCAGCCAACATAATACTGAGAAAAGTCCCAAGAGTTACAAATATATCTTTCCATACAGGAATGGAAACAGTTCACCTTTAGTAAGTCATTCAAGATTGGTCTTTCCTGTTTATCTTTTCATGTTTCTCTTGATTCTTGCATTTGAAAGTCAAATTTTCTATTCATCTCTTGGCTTTTCAACAAGAATGCTTGAAAGTCCTCTATTTCACTGAATGATCATTTTCCCCCCTGCAGGCTTATATTCAGTTTTGCTGGGTAGGTAATTCCTGGTTTTAATTCTAGCTCATTTGACCTCTGGCATATCATATTCCAAGACCTCAGATCCCTTAATGTAGATGCTGTTAGATCTTGTGTTATCCTGATTGTATTTCCACTGTACTCAAATAGTTTCTATCTGGCTGCTTGCAATATTTTTTCCTTGACCTAAGAATTCTGGAATTTGGCTACAAGATACCTATGAGTTTTCCTTTTGGGATCCTTTTCAGGAGGCTATTAATGAATTCATCCAACATTTATTTTACCCTCTGATTCTGGAATATCAAGGAAGTGTTCCTTGATAATTTTTTGAAAAATGATATCTAGGCTCTTATTTTGATCATGGTTTCCCAAATAGTACCATACTTTTTAAATTTTCTCTCCTGAATCTATCTTCTGTGTCAGTTGTTTTTCCAATGAGATATTTCACATTATCTGCTATTTTTTCCATTCCTTTGGTTTTGTTTTACAATTTCTTGATTTTTCATAAAGTCATTAGCTTCATTGTGCTCCATTCTAATCTTTAAGGTGTTATTTTCTTCAGTGAGCTTTAGGACCTCCTTTTCCACCTGGCCAATTCTGGTTTTTAAGGCATTCTTCTCCTCATTGACTTTTTGGATCTCTTTTGCCATTTGAGTTAATCTCTTTTTAAGGTGTTATTTTCTTCAGCATTTTTGGGTCCCCTTTAGAAATAATTGACTCATTTTTTATGATTTTCTTGCATCATTCTCATTTCTCTTCCCAATTTTTCCTCTACTTCTCTTCCTTGATTTTTAAAATCCTTTTTGAGCTCTTCCATGGCCTGAGACCAATTCATATTTTTCTTGGAGTCTTTGGATGTGGAGTTTTGACTTTGTCGTCTCCTTCTGCTTGCATGTTTTGATCTTCCTTTTCACCAAAGTAAGATTCTATAGTCTGATCTTTTTTTTCCTCTTTTTGCACACATACCCTGCCAGCTACTTGACTTTTGAGCTCTTTCTCAAGGTAGTTCTCCGATTCCAGTGGAGGTAGGGAGTAATGCTGTCAGCCGTTTGATCTCTCCACAATTTCTGGGCCTAGAGAGAAAGAGCTGTTAATTCTGTGGCTGCCACAAGTTCCTTCACCCCCTCTACCACCCTGGGGCTAGGACATGAACCCATTCTCCTCTCTCCACAGATCTGACCTTCCAATTTGACTTTGGTGTTTTGGGGTTGTGACATCATGACATTCTGTTGCCACTGTTCCAAAATTAGCACCTACTCTGCCTTCAAATGATTCCAATTTGCTACTGTCTCCAGTCCTTTTACCACTTCTTGAGGCTATACTCATTCACATACCATCCATATTCTTAATGGTTTTTGTTGGCTTGCTTGTTTTATTTTTATTTTTGCTCCACAACACAAAGGTCGTAAGTATCTGATGGTTTATTTGATATTAAAAAAAAGTTCTGACTCCAAATCCAGCACTAAAAGTCAACACTGGTAGATTAAAACAAAGAATTCATAAGGTATCTGAACTATCAAGGTCCACTCATGATTTTTCCCTAAATGAACCTTATATTTATAGAAAATGGTAAGAACATAATGAATTTTGATTAATTCAGATTTTCTAGATGTTCCATGAATAGACAATCAATTTTAAAAAATAATAAAAGTAGATATGATGCCCAAATTATACAAAATAATAGTGTATTTATGATTCAAAAGGCCTGTCGGAATTTTTCAGGGCCTCACTGTGATCATGATGACATCATTTATACAGTATGTTAAATGATGTTAAATAATAACTTGTTAGTTTTGAAAAAATAATTTCTGGTCTTTTGTTCACCTCGTTCTATTCATTTCATTCAATAGATGATTATTATGGACTTAATATGCGGAGCATGAAGCTGAGCTTTGTGGAGATAATAATTTTAAATGAAAGAAGATTCCTGTCTTCATACATGGTCATAATGTGGTATAGTGGGAAGATCTCAGGCTTTACAGTCAAGGTCTTAGATCTGAGTCTTGCCTTTACAAATGTGATGAAGTTATAGTCTCTTCAAGCTTCATTTTCTTAATGTGTAAAATGATGGCTTTAGACTAGTTCAGAATCTTTGACTAGTGAAGTCTGTGTTTGAGCTGTTAAATTGGCCCTTGGTTCCTCTTTCTAAGGCTAAGATAGTCATGAATATGGCAGAGTTGGTTACAGCCAAACAACTAGTTGGGAGCAAGGTACAATGGATAGATTACTGGGAAGATCACTCAGCAATACTGGAGTTCCAGCTTGGTCACAGAAACTCTAGCATTGGGGCCATGATTAAATCACTTAACTTTCTTAACTTTAGTTTCCTTATTTGTAAAATGAAGATAATACCAAGGTTAATATCTCAGCTGTAGTGAAGATCAGAAGCATTTGCAAACCTTAGAACACTCTCTGCATTTAAGGTGTTGCCATTATTTTTTTATTCACCACAATCTATCTAGATTTTATGGAATCTAGGCACTTGAGCTGTTGAGAAAACAGTACTTAGATATCTGGCAGACAAAATCCACCAAATATTCCTGTCACTTTTAATTTTTATACATATATGTAAATCCAGTCTGAATATCCTTCTAAATTTTTTATTATTTTTTTCCACCAGCAATTTTCCCCATTCTCTTTGTTTTCCTCTTATTTCATTGCATTTATAGAGCTGTTGAAATATGCATGACCCTTGGTGCATCAGGGTAATTTGTGATGGCATCTGGGCTCTCCTATGCCCAAATTGTTGGGTTGTCACCTTTTGTAGAGTCAGCAGATAGCAATATAAAATTCTGGGTCAGAATCTGCCAAGCGCAATTCCTCCCATGCTGTAAGCTTAAAATACTATTAATTCTAAATGAAAAGTCAACCTATGATAATTTACAGAACTGCAGTGAGTGCCATTGTTACTGAGGAGAAATTTGCCTTCCCTGTTATTGAATTCTTCAAAGCTATAGTTCTTATTAAATCACACAATGAATTATTGAGTACCTATAATCCTTTCAGCAGGTATGTACAGAGCAGCTACTGAGTGAAAAACTTGATTTTAGATGGTAAGAGGGCACCACAGAAATATAAGACTTTCTCCCTGTCCTCTAGCAAATTACTCTTTCTGGTAAGAGAAAGCATAAAGATATGGAGCAAGTCAAATAAAAATAGAAAGTAGTATACTGTGTGGTGAAAAGAACATGACTTAGGAGTCAAAAATACTCATTTCTAGGACTGATTCTTTCACAAACTATAAACAAGCTGACGTTTTCCCTTTCTGAGTTTTGGTATTCTCATCTGCAGAATTACCAAGGTTGGAATACAAAGACACAAGACAGACAAATTTTGCTGCTCCCCTCATATTGATTATGGGGAAAAAATATAGAACCAGTACTACATTAAAGAGACAACTTTAGATGAGAGGTAGTTTATTTATGGGAGAAAGCAATTTAATCTGAGAAGTTAGAGGAAATAAGTGAAAAAATATTTCACAATAAAGATTAGTTTAGTGAAAGTGGAACAGGTGTTCCAAAGTATGTATTTGGTGGAGTGTAGAACAATCGGGAAATAGCAAATCACTGCAGCATCTTTGCCAAGAAAACTCCAGGGACAGTATAACAATGTGACAGATTTTGGGAGATTGTGGAGGATGGGGTCTGGTGTTCTATGATCCATAAGGTCATGAAAGGTCAAACATGACATAACAAGCAGAGTCAGTAAACAAGGATTTATACTGACAATACAAAGAAAGGGAAAAGAAAGAAACAAATAAAAGCATTCTCTGCCTTCAGGAAGCTTAAAATCTAAAGGGGCATGGGAAGAAAATACATACAAACAAGGTACATACCCACATACATGCACACTATATGTATGAATTGGAGATAATTTCAGAGGGAAGACACAAGTATTAATGATGTTGATGAAAGTCTTCTTATAGAACTTGTGATTTTAACTGACTCTTGAAGCAAGCTAGGGAAATCAGAAGTTAAGGGTAAGAAGAGAAAGAATTCCAAATATTAAAGAAAGCTAGTGAAAATGTCTATAATCAAGAGATGCAGTGACTTATGAATAGAAAAACAAGGAAGCCAATGCTACCAGATTCCAGAGTACCTTATGAAGGAGTAATGTGTAAGGAGATTAGAAAAATAAGAGAAGAGAGCAGGTAGAAGAGATTTTATGAAGGCAGAGTTGACAGGACTTGGCAAGAAACAGAATATAGCGTGAAGGAGACAATATAAAATTGAAGATGATCCCTAGGATATTAGTCTGTGTAACTGGGTGAGTGCTGGTACTCTTAGCAATATAAAAGTAATTAATAAGGAGAAAAGATTTAAAAGGTATGACAATAATAAGTTCAATTTTGCACATGCTGATTTTAAGCATGCCTGTAAGATATCTACTTGATGTACAGTTGGAATTTTGAGATGAGAGACTAGATATGAGGAAAGAAGGGTAATTAACAGTGTTAAAGGCTGTAGAGAAGTTAAGAAGGATAAAGATTAAGAAAAGGAACTGGATTTGATGGTTAAGAGATCACTGGTAATTTAGGAAAAACTCAGTTTCAGTTTTAACAAGGTTGGATGGCAGATGACAAAGAGAAGAGAAAAGACTGAGAAGAAAGGAAATACAAAGATGTTTCTTTAGCTCTGGCACCAGGACCCTGCAGCTGTTTTAATCTTCTTACTCCTTCAGATTGTATAAAGGGTGTCATCTCTGTGTTTATCTGAAGTAGGGTAGAACAGTAGGTTGTGAGAAATGAGTCAATTGAAAATCATGGAAGTTAGGGTGTTTGAAGGGAGAATTTGTGTATCTACATCTATCTATATAGGTAGAGATAGATGATAGAGCGATAGCTTGATAGATCAATAGATAGATCGATAGATAGGGAATGAGGTTCCCTGGTATGAGGGTAGGAGCTGAGAAGAAAAGATTTTGAACCAGGGACTACACACTGAGGAAGGAAGGAGGGTATCCTAGAGGTCAGGAGATAACTTTCAGAATCTTCATTACATGATAAATATGAATTGAAAAGAGTTCAAAGGATGACAGGGTAAGAAGATGGTGGTTACGGTAGAGTTTGGAACTGAGGATGGAAGACAAGATGCGTTCTTAGTCTGCAACCATGACCAGGGAATCTGAGGTATGAGAAAAAGTGCAACTATTGCTGGAAAAGGTGACCAGAAATATCTTGGCATCAAGAGGAAATGAGTTCTCCATGACCACAAGAAGAAGGGAACAAGAAATAGACAGAACTGAGCCTGAGCTGGTAGTGGTGAGTGAGCAGTGTGCCAGATCCTTCTCATGCTCTGGCATTTCTTCACAGAGAGACTCACTGATCATTGAGTTGGCCTACAAGGAGAATTATCTCAGGGGATCAGACAATAGTGTGTATGTTGAAAGGGGGAAGTTCATTTACAAGATGGCTGATGGTTTATAACATTGCAAGAGCTCTGGACTCAAAGAAATGAATTCAATTTCAAAGGTTTCTTAATAATTATTCTCTACTATCTCTATCATTTTCATTTGGCACTACTCTGTCTTTTAAGGAATATCAGAATCTGGTTCATTTTAACTCTTTCTTAGGAGTATCCAAATCTACATAAATTTGGTTCCTAAAGCAAGAGACATGAAAAATGTATTCTAATATTCACATAAAGAAGAGATGAGACTCATACATGAGTCCATTTACCAATTTCATACTTGTATATCAAATCCTCATGGTCATTGCGATATAATTTCTTCTTATCTCATATCTGGGTTCCTATACCTGTTTGCCTCTTTTTTCTGCTTTCAGCTTCCATTTTAGCTCTGTAATTCCCATTTTCCCTCACATACTATTATTCAAAACCATCTCTGCCATCTCCCATCCTTTAGTGTCTAGTTCATCTCAGACATTTCCTCATTGTCTTTTGCCATTGGTTTCCATTTACTATAACTGTCTCTTTGTTATGGCAACATGCCCCTAAAGTCCTTCCTTCCTTCCTTCCTTCCTTCCTTCCTTCCTTCCTTCCTTCCTTCCTTCCTTCCTTCCTTCCTTCCTTCCTTCCTTCCTAACTTCCTTCCTAACTTCCTTCCTTCCTTCCTTCCTTGCTTCCTTCCTTCTTTCCTTCCTTCCTTCCTTCCTTCCTTCCTTCCTTCCTTCCTTCCTAACTTCCTTCCTAACTTCCTTCCTTCCTTCCTTCCTTCCTTCCTTCCTTCCTTCCTTCCTTCCTTCCTTCCTTCCTTCCTTCTTTCCTTCCTTCCTTCCTTCCTTCCTTCCTTCCTTCCTTCCTTCCTTCCTTCCTTCCTTCCTTCCTTCCTTCCTTCCTTCCTTCTTTTTTTCCTTCCTTCCCCTTGTTCTTAGTGACTCCTATTCCTTATTGTTCAAAAGCATCTGGCACATGACATTATAAGAAGGTGGATCTTTTCAAAGAGGGTTCTTCTTTCAGTCAATGTAGCCAAGGAATGAATGGCTATCTAAATGAAAGACCTCTTAGAACTTTCCTCACACAATCATTACAATGGTATCATCTATGGCAAGTTCAATGAGAAAAACTAAGTGATTCTTACAAATGGAGCACAGAAACAGAAATAGTGAGTGACATACGCTGAATAAGATCTGTTATTAACACAAAGGAAGGAAGGACTTCTGAAGGAAGACACTTTGTATCCAGAGAAAGAATTGGTAAATATTCGTTTGTATAGAATGATTAGAAATGTGTCTGTGTGTGATGATAGTTATATCTAGTGCGAGGATGGGGGAGGGAAGGAAAAAGAAAAAGAAAAAAAAGAAGAAATTTGCATAACAACTTTATGATATATTTAAAAGGAATAGAAAGTTGTATATTATAGATTTGCATTCTTATATGCAATCATCTTTTTATTACACTACAATATGGCAGTACTTGTTTTATTCCATAAATTAAAAAGGCAATAAATTTTTTAGAAACCATTAACTTGGTGACCTTTATAATATATTTTTGTACTTTGTCTTTTAATAATTCAGTCCTGAATAATAAAAGGTATATTTTGATCACACTCTACGAGTGCAGCTAGTTTACTGGATAGAGCACTAGAGTCAGGAAGAGGAGAGTTCAGATGTGACCTTAGAGACATATGTGACTTTGGACAGATAAGCTCTCTTTACCTTGGTTTCTTCAATGATAAAATGAGGATAATAACAGCATCTCCCTCTAGGTTTGTTGCGATGATCACATGGCACAACAGTTGTACACATAATCAAATACGGTCATATACATAATGCATATGTACACCATCAGATGTATATCTGCACACAATGAATACAAATGCAGACATGTACAAATGATTAAAATGGTTTGATTTCTATATATTGTGTGTGAGTGTGTTTGTCCTTCGTTGCCAAAGAAGACCATGCCATCAGAGAAAAAAATGACACGACTTGCACTTGACTTTGTTTTGAGTGAGAGAGGGCTGTGCAGGTCACCAGCCTCACTTCTCCTCCAGAGCCGTCTGAATGCAGTGACCAGATGTTCATCAGGATGACTGGAGATGGCCCAGGATGAGGCAGTTGGGGTTAAGTGACTTGCCCAAGGTCACACAGTTACTGAGTGTCAAGTGTCTGAGGTGAGATTTAAACTTAGGTCCTCCTGACTCTTGCACTGGTGCTTTATCCACTGCACCACCTAGCTGCCACTCTATATATTGATATATGTATTTATGTATTGCATATGTATGCTTATGAATGTATATGCATGTGTATATATATATATATATATATACATATATATATATATATATATATATATATGATTGCTTTGTTTCCCTTTATTTCTTGAGATAATAGATTGGGAGAAGACTTGGCCTTATTAATACTTTGATGTATGTAGCTGTCAATGAAAAATTTATCTATAGTTGCAACTTATACTCTTAGAAAGTAGTCAGAGGACTGAGATGTTAAGAGACTTATCCAGGGTCATATAGCCAGTACCTACCAGAGAAAGACCTTGAACTAGGACTTCCTTGGTTGAAAGTCAACTCACTCTCCACTACACTGTGATGCTTCTCAGTAAAGACCAAGAAATAAAGCAAAAAAAAAGGAAGAACTAAAGCTTTGATGCATTAAGTGCAAGGCCCTGTACTCAACACTTAGGATTCAATATAACAAACAAAAGGAATAACAAGAGACTAAATAATGATTGGGAATTTAAGTCAAATTCCCGAGCGCAAAATATTTTAAAATGATTTAAGAACATTCACAGTAAATCATTCTTGGATGTTCACAGAATAGTCATTTCTTTCCTTTCTCTTTCTAAATGAATTTGTTTATTTTTCATCTGGATTCATGATTTGATAAGTGTTCGGGGAGCTCCAATCAAAGACAGAAGCTCACATTGTGCAATGGAAAGCTTTAGGCAGATGTTTGGGGCACTGGAAAGTGGCTCACTGGCTGCTACAGTGCAGGCATTAGTACATGTCAGAGTGCAGCCTGAGTCCAGCTCTTCCTAACAACAAAGCCAAGCTTCCAGTTACATTATATATGCTATGCTGACTCTCATGGATTTATTATCTCATTTCTATAAATTTTTATGGTAAACAAATTTATTATACTATTTCCTATAACTTTCTGCAATATACATTTCTATAACATATGTGAAGACAACTAGGTGGCAGAGTAGATAGAGTACTGACCGTGGAATCATTTGCACCTGCATTCAAATCTGGTCTCAGATATGTACTAGCTATATGACCCTAGGCATGCCACTTAACCTGGAAACCTCAGTTCCTTATCTGTAAAATGAGCTGGAGAGGAAAAATAACATATGTGTAGTAGGACATTATTTTTCATATGGTATTTGAGAATCAGTGCAGCACAGTAGCCCAAGAGGGCTAGCCTTGATTATACACACACACACACACACATATGTGTGTATAAAAATATACACACATATATGTGTATGTGTATATATGTGTGCCTATATATGTGTGTATGTATATATATATATATATGTATGTACATACATATATATAAATGTACTTCTGACAAACCATTTATCTGTATATGCGTGTGCACATGCATGTGTGTGTGTGTGTGTGTGTGTATTATTTAACCTCTCAATGTCCAAGGCAATTCTCCAAAATAGTAAAAATCACAACTGAGTTTCTAGTCATCATCTGTGGAAGAATTTTTGCCCTAAGAAACTCCTCCCACTGAAATAATCACAAATCTATATCAAATTAATAATTTAAAAAGCACGTACTCGTGTTAGACTACAATTAAGAAGGTATTCAGCCTATAAAGCTCCCTGAGGGATATTCTCTGTGAAATGAATACTAATGGAACTGGGTTGACCTCTCATATTTATTGAAGACCTCCATTCTCCCCACAGTTTAACCCTAATACAGATTTTGCCTTTTCATGAAATTCATTACAGAAAATGTTTGCTCAGCTATGGAGGCTGTTCCAAAGTAGCAAATGCACCCCACAGCTATGTTTTTGATCTCTGAAAAATGTGTGGGAAGCACTTTCCCAGGAGAGATTAAAATGTTATCTGTGGAATTTAATTTTCACTGCTCTCTTTATTGTATATGTCAGTTTCCTAATTTTAGGAGCAGTTACTGAGGGGGATGAGGGTGGGACTGAATCTGTATACCTCAGTGACAAATGATGAAGTGACTGAGCCTGGAGGGGAGAGCATCAGACTTTTATTGTGAGAATCTAGATTCCAAGTCACTGTTCAGGTGGGATCTACCTGGTACAGTGGATATAGTGCTGGACTTGGAGTCAGAATAAATTTGAGTTCAATTCTGGCCTGAAGATACTTACTAGTTGTGCGACCTAAGTATATAAATCACTTAACCTTTGTCTGACTCAGCTTCCACATCTGTAAGATAGGGATAATAACAATACCTACACTCTAGGGATTTTGTAAGAATAAAGAAAGGTAGTATTTGTAAAGTGCTCTGTAAATTTTGAAGTACTATATAAATGTGACTATTATTATAATTTTCTTTGAAAAGAGAGAATTGATTTGCAAATCAATTTTCTGTTTGGGTTTTAAAAAAACTTTTTAAGGGGGCATTAGTCAGCCTTAGTTTTCATTTTGTGTCATTGAAAATCCCATTGACCTACTTCATTTTAATGATTTCATCACTCAGATTACTGTCAAGACAGTTATGTAATTGGAAATGTTGATCAGGGAGCCTAAGGCGCCTCAGTTTCCTCATTCATAAAAATGAGATAATTAGACAACTGATATCTAACATCACTTACAGCTCTGTCGTTCTAAAAGTCATTTCCTTTTCACTATTCTAGGACCTCTAGTAGACAGGGAAAATAGCAAAAGAAGGAGTTTTCTAGTTAAAAGGGATTTGGGGGCAGCAGAACCACAGTGCCTGAGCAAGAGCAAAACATTGAGTGAGACAAATTGGAATTCTCCTTGTCCAGATCAATAAATCATTGTTTACTTGCTTCTAAGCTTCTGATGCCTAAATCCTGGATTTTACTTTCTGCTGTCTCCTCTGGACTTGGTCCTGACCCTTACTTTGACCTGACTTTTTCTTTGGATGCTGGATTTTAGTGCTTCTGGATCATTCATCTCAAAGTTAGATAACTCCAGCTGCTTAAGACACTATTATTACTCCTGGGCTATCATCATCACCATCATCATCATCATCTTCTTCTTCATCACCATCATCATCATCATCACCTTCTTTATTTTTAACAACATGTATACATTTACGCATCTATAAATTTTCATACTCCTTCCTTACTTTAGTTTCATCAAGCCCCTCTATTTAAGATGAAGCTCAGGAACTATTTTTTCCTCTTTCTTTTTTTTAATTTATGGAATAAAGTTAATATTTTCATAAAATAGTATAATTTAAAGGTCACTGTACATGAAACTGCAAATGTTTTGTGCACAACTTGCTATTTCTTTTAAATGTATAAGAAAGTTGTACTGCAAATTTCTTTTTTTCTTCCCTTTCCTCACTCTAGAGATGGTTACCATTAGACACAAAGAACTATAGGGTTATGTGTCTATGTGTATCTATATGTAAATATACATATATACACATATGTATATGTATGATGATAATATTCAATATAAATTTTAGACTTTAATAAGGGCCAAAGTTTGAACTAGGAAGAGCCTGGACCTAATAGTCTAGTTTGTTTAACTTAGAGAATGCCTTTTGATGTCAAGCAAGCAAATGGGACTTCCTTACCAGACCCTTCTTCTGGCATCTTAGTGATAAGGCCTGGCTTTGCCAATTCTGTTAAGCTACCACAGCTTCAAAAGGCCTGTTTAGGATAGGAAGCCTGGTGGGATTCTCTTATTGTGTGTCACAAAGACATATGTTTACACAGCCTGGAATCGCAAGGCCCAACAGACACTACATTGTTAATTGTATTGTCTTACTAAATTTATTTGTTCAACTAAGAGAGTTCCTTTCTCAAGGCAAAACATATATAAGCCAGAAGATTTCTATACTGGGTAGCCAGAACATTTTCCTGGCTCCATAATGCATTATGTTACCATCTTCTTTTATATGGAATTGTTTAATTAGTTAAATCATAAAATGTATGCATTTAGCCTGTTGCCTTTTCTCTAACCAAGTTTTCAGGTCAACAATGAGCATACATTACATATATGTGTGTGTAAATATAGGCACATTATATAAATATTTGGGTAAAATTATTCCATACATACTTCTATTTATCAATTCTTCAGTCTTCTCACCAGCGATATGTCTCAACTACTTAAACATTCTACATGAAACTTCTCCCCAGTTTGAAAAACCAAGAAGACTCTCCTTATCACAATATGTTGGATGATGGAGAAAAAGAACTTAAAAAACAATTTTTGAACCATCCTCATTCCATCTTCCCCAATTCTTGATAGAATGAATTACAGGGAAGAATTACTTTTGATGAGGGGGGAAGGTAAGTCACAAAGAAGATGGAGTGCTGAACTTGAAATCAGGAAGAATCATCTTCCTGAGTTCAAATCTTGCCTCAGATACTTACTATCTGGGTAAGTGTATCAGCAAGGACCCTGACATACATAGGAGGGCCTGCTGTACAGTTTCTTACATCTATTTTTCTGGAAGGAAAACTACTTTTGAGGGATGAAAAATCACTTTAATCAAGCATATAAATAAATAAATGAATGAATAAAAGAATATATATGTGTGTGTGTGTGTGTATATATCCATATGTGTGTGTATATATTATACATATATATATATATATATATATATATATATATATATGTATAATTTACTTAGTTTAGGGGAAAAAGTTAGCACCCTGAACTTCAGAGAAAATACAAACAAATAATAATCAACCGACAGGGCTTCCAACTCTCTGACAGTAAGCAATACATACATCACAGATCAACAAACAGATTCAATTGTCTGATCATATGTACATTGATACCAGGGAGAGAAGCATTAACATCTGGGTTTTCAAAGCCAGGGGGCTCCTCAGCAGCTGCACAGTGTCCCATCTGGCCAAACAAATACTTCCAATGAGTGAGCACCAAAATAAAACTTCACCTCACAGTACTTATACACTTTTTAGAGTCAGAAGGCACCACAACCCTTGAGAATGAGTGCCTCATTTGAAAATTACCAAAAATTAATCAAGCTTCCCTTAATGTGTAGGCCAATTAATGGGTGGGGAAGCTCTTTAACTCTCATAATTGCTGTTACAAATTGCTTAACCCCTTTGTCTCAGTTTCCTCATTTGTAAAATGAACCAGAAAAGGAAATAGAAAGTCATCCGATATCTTTGCCAAGAAAACCCCAAATGGGGTCACAAAGACTAAACACAACTGAAATGACTGAACAAAAACAACAACTTTTACTGAGATATCAATGAGGTATAGCACAAATCAATTCAATTTCATGAATTACTGACCCTGATCCATTAAAAACTTCTCATGATACAACATATCTGATAATAGAAAATTGTTATAGGAACTCTGAGTTCTAAAGACCTTACTTTGAGAAACAATGATTTATACAAAGTCAAAATATTTAGATATTCCATTAAAGATATCCAAGTCCTCAAATCAGTATCATCTCTTAAATCTGTGTAGCTATAAGAATGGTCATCTGTGAGTCTTTTTTTTCTTTTATTACAGCAGAATTATTGTCTTGCTATTACTCATGATAGCATCAGGTACCTTGAAATCCTGAAACAATACATTTTTCTCTCTATTGGTATAACATATTGGCATTTTAAGACAATTATTGAAGTAGATTTTGTGAAAAACATTGTTTTATGTGGGGCATGAGTGGATCAAATTGAAGAAAAGGATAAAGGTTATTAAGTGAAAGAGGGGGAATCAAAAAAGTCAGAATAGAGTACTGAAAAAAAAATGCTGGATATGAAGTCAGAGGAACTTGATTGGAAGCCTAGTTTTTTTCCTCTGCTAGGAAAACACTTGGAGAAATTATTTAACCTTCCTTGGCCTCAGTTTCCTCATTTGTCAAATGAGGTAGTTGGACTAGATGACTTTTAAAGTCCTCTCTGGCTCTAAATCTATAAGCCTCTCCTCACCTTCAACTGTTTTCTACACATCGTTTGACATACAAAAATTTCTAGATAGATATTCATATTGTTCAGACGTTTCAATTGTGTCCAATTCTTCATGAGTCCATTGGGGGTTTTCTTAGCACAGATACTGGAGTGATTTGCCATTTCCTTCCCCAGGAAGGGGAATATAATCATTTTATAGATTATGAAACTAAGGAAAAAGGGCTAAATGCCTTGCCCAGGGAAACATAGCTAGTCAAGTATCTGAGGTCAGATTTGAACTCAGGAAGATTTCACCATGAATACTCTATGCACTATGTCATGTAGCTGCCTTGGATGTGAATACATTAAGGCAACTGAATGGATTTTCTGATAGAGGGGAAAGAATGTAGGAGGCAGAAAAATGGTGGTGGGGAAGCCAAGGGCATTGAACACATATTGTTCACAAAGAGAAGGTGAAGAGGAAGGAGAAATGCTGTTGTTGAATTTAAGTTTATGTGAAGAGAATGGGGGTTGATGGAGGATGCACAGTGTCAAGAGATGAAGACAAATGGAGCCGACAGAGGATGCTGAAACACTCCCTTGATAAATTAGTTAACTTGGACGGAAGGAGTTAGGCCACAGTGTGATTATTTGACATTGGAAATTCTTCACTTCCTGGACCTTTCCTGCCTTTCCAAATTTCTTGCCTTCTATTTTCCTTTGTGAACTCTAAGATGAAACATACAAACCTCTTGAACATAACACTGTATCATCCATTGTCATGTAAAGGCCTGCCTGTTTCCAATGCCTTGAATGTTCTCTCTCTACCTCCCATTCTTAGAATCCTTGGTTTCCTTTAACAATCTTCTCAAGCAGCACCTCCTACAGGAGACCTTTCTTGGTCCCAGAAACTGCTAGTGTTCTCCTTTCTATAGCACTTTCCATGTGCTTTATTTTTATCTTATATATTCTCAGATAGATAAATAGATCGAATCATATGTAGTATATGGATATAATATGTACATATATACAGTATCTATTTGTATTACTATTATATATATTCTGACATATATGCAAATACACACACATACATAATTATGAGTGTAAGCGCATATATACAATTATCTCCATTGGAATGTAAGCTCCTTGAGGACAGAAAATGTTATTATCTTTTCTGTTATTTGTCACAGAACTTAGCACTTAATAAATGCTTACAGATTGATGGATTGATAGATAGTCAGGCAGTTAAATGATTCTGATGGATGGATGACCCACATGTGACCACTCTGGTTGCTTTAATCAAGTGTCACTTCTGCAGAATGTGTTAGACTCTAAGCTGTTCTCGGCCCTATCTTTGTTCATTTGTTACCAAGTTATGATCGTGTCACTAGAATAATTATAAAAATATTTTATACCATAAACCCATAAACAATATTTAAGTATATACTTGACGAAAGACTTTTTGTCTATGTATATAGAAGCTTCATAAGCATCATGTATAGCATGTAGAATAAGAATTATCCCTATTTTATAGAAAAGGAAACTGAGGCTCACAAGTTTAAGTGATCTACTGATAATAACATATTAAGTGACAGAAATAGAATCTGGGTCTCCTTGACTTTTAGTCACATGTCTTTTTGATTGCCTCAAGCTACTTATGTGAAAAAGAGGATTGAGCATTGGGTCTAGCATAGGAAGACCTAAGTTCAAATACAGACTCACATACTTAGCAGTTGTACGACTCATACGTCACTTTTTGATTACTGTCTCTTTGGTTTTTTCAACTTTAAAATGAAGATAATAATAATGTCTCTTTTATTATAAGGATCAAGCCAGGAAATAGTTGTAATAATTTAGAACAGTGCCTGGAATATGATAGTGCAAAATAAATGCTCATTTCTTTCTCTTCTTCCTCCCTTCCTTCATGTCTTTCAGGGCTATTGCCCTACTGTCTTGTAGGAATCATACAACATATTTAGGCTGATCATATTTTGAGCTTTTGGGAATCTAATTCAACCTCCTCTTTATACAGAGGAAGGAACTCAGTCCCAGGACATGATGCGGTGATCCAAGGTCATACAGAAATTAAGTCTCAGGGGCAGGACTTAGCCCTGCTATTTTTAGTTATTGTGATTCCGGATCCGGGACTACTGCCACTCCACAAGGTTACCTCAGAATCCACTCCCACAGCATGTTTGTCTCACCAAAAGATAGATAATCATGTCAGTGTTTTCTCTGTTCATAATCAAGGAAGCATTAATATTTTATTACCTCCTCTTGTCATTTCCAGAAAGTTACCAGTGCTCAGGAGAATCAGGATTTGTGCTTCAATTGTCTTTCTTCCAGTCACAGAAATGTAGGGGCAGGGAGACAAGGAACAGGAGCAGCCATTCAAGCATTGTTCAATTCTATTTCAGAATGTCACAGTTCAGATGCATTTTTAGAAAAGCCTTGTAGTATGGAGCAAGTCTTTTCCAAGAACTGACAGAATTTCATCTGCAAATTGGATTTCTAATCTACAAATAAAGTCAGTTTATACAATACACTACACCTTCAGAGAGCTGAAATTAGGTTTTCCACGTATCATTTATATTTTTTTATTATCTCAACTGAACCTCAGAATAACTGTGAGGTACTAACTACATCCATTATCAGATGAGGAAACTGAGATTCAGATGCTAACTGACATGCCCAAAGTTACATACATAGGTATTAGAGGTGTAGTTCACATCTTTGCTTGCTTGATTGTATATGGAAAACACTGGCAAACCTTAAAGAACTAGACATGTCAGTTGTTATTAATTTTTGTCTTTTTCATAAAGTTCAGACAGAAGTTATCCAGGGAATACTTACTATCCTTCTACTGTTTTCCATAATATAAATGTCCTATAGATTATTATACAGGTGATTTAAAATTACTGGTTTACTTTTGAGTATTGAGATGAAAATCCATCTTCTGTAAACTCAATGAAAGCACTTTTAAAATAACTCTAGTAGTCCAGGAAAGACAGATGACTACTATACCTCATTTTTTTCAAAAGAATTTTTTTATTTCTTTGGCTAGGTTTCTATATGTAGAAAGATATTCATTCCACACAACTAGGTGATTATGTATATTTGTTATGGCAATATTTGACTAAAACAAGGTCTTTAAATTTTTATGAATCATTAACATGCACATGGGTTGTAGGTAGGAGTTCTGTGATAATATTCTAGAGTGTAGTCTATTTATTGCTTACCCAAGGATATTTTACAGGGTATTTGAAGGGCATTTGTCTTCCTTATCTTATGTAAGATAATCAGCTTGTTACATGCAATTCTAGTTATCGGGTCATATGTAACCTAGATTCTAGTAGGTGTTAAGGGTTTGCAGGCTACTGTGAAATGTTGCACAGTTTCTATTTCCTTGTGTAATGGGAAACTGGACAATAAGCTCAGCCTTTATGAAGATGCACAACATACTTTGGTACATTTTTTAAGCAGATCTGAGAATGCTCATAGAGTCTATAACTGATTCCAGTCTATTAACTATATATTAAGGTTGGAGCTTTTTGAATGACTGTGTAACCAAAATTGGAGTACATTTACAAAGGCTCTAGTTGGCCATGGTCAGTCTCTTGGCATGAACTCCTTCAAGACATATTGGCATTAGAGAAAGAAGATGAGCTCCTGAAGGGTTCTGGATTGGAGAGAAGCCTTGGGTACTGTCTCATCTGAAATCAGTATAAGGCCAAGAGCATATATCCCGGTTAGTACTTCTGACTATGATGTGTTCACTCTTTCTTGTTTCTGGGTGAATGAAATAGGAGATAGACATAAACTTGTAAGCTTTCAAATGTCAGTAGAGCAAGCCAGCAGGAACTTCAAAAGTAGAACTCATGTCAGGTTTGGAGGTCAGTCATCAGTAAGGAATAGTCATTAGAATTCAGTCCAGCAATAGTCAAGATATAGACTCATAAAGTAACAATGGGGGGGCGGAGCCAAGATGGCGGAGTAGAAGGACGCACATTCACGAGCTCCGAGCCAACAACCCATGGAATTGAGGTAAAAGGAGAGCCCCATAAATTCTGAATCTCTGCAGGGGGTGCACAAACATAGGGGAAGAGATTTCCGTTCCACTGAACCCTGGAGAGCCGTCCCCGGGGTCCATCGCAGCCAGGAAAGCGGACCCCACCCCCCACCCCTGGCCGCGACCCAGAGAAGCTGGCCTGAGCAGACTTCAGAGAGGAAAGCTCCGGGAGAATCTCCGGCAGCCGGGAAAGTCCCTCTGCCCACAGAAGCTAAAGGTCAGTTAAAAAGAAGCCTGCGCTAGGGGAGGGGAGCGGGCCCCCTCGGGAGGAAGCGGCGGCGGCAGAGACGGGGGCAGGAAGCGGCGGAGGCAGAGGCGTGGGTGGGCGGCTGAGGCGGCAACGGCCCGGGACTCAGGAATCCCCCAGCAGCAGGTAGGATCTTCAATACTGAAGGTCTTTCCAACCTGAGGGAGCCGAGCAGGGGAGACGGCCCTGCCCCCACCCTGCTCTACTGCTGAACGCCTCTGAATAAAACCCCCAAGGGAGCTGAGCACAGCAGGCGGGGTCCCCCACCCCGCCCCCATCGGCTCTGTTCCTGAAAGTCTCTTCAGAAAGCCCCTGAGGGCCCAAGCTAGGAAGCGGCCCTGCCCCCACCCTGCGCCAGAACTAAAGCTTGCCGCGGGAAAGCGCATTTGAATCTCAGAGGTCAAGTACTAGCTGGGCGGATCCAGGCGGAGGTGGAAAGGAATCTCAGAAGTCAAGTAACTGGCTGGGAAAATGCCTAGAAAGGGAAAGAAAAATAAGACTTTAGAGAGTTTTTTCCAACAAATGCAAATGATCCCGACCTTCGGATCTGATGGGGAGGACGAGGACGTATTTTTCCCATCAGGGAAAGATGTGGAGGGCGGGGCCTCAGTACCCCAGACACCCCAGGGGGGTGTTGGGTGGGCTCAGGCCTTGGAAGAGCTTAAAAAGGATTTTGAAAAGCAAGTTAGACAGGTGGAGGAAAGACTGGGAAGAGAAATGACAAAGATGCAAGAAGAGTATGAAAAAAAGGTCAATATCTTGGTAAAGGAGTCCCAAAAAAATGCTGAGGAAATTAACACCTTGAAAAATAGGCTCACTCAATTGGCAAAAGAGGTTCAAAAAGCCAATGAGGAGAAGAATGCATTCAAAAGCAGAATGAGCCAAATGGAAAAAGAGGCTCAAAAGCTCACTGAATTTAATAGTTCTCTCAAAATTAGAATGGAACAGATGGAGTCTAATGACTTTATGAGAAACCAAGAAATCACCAAACAAAACCAAAAGAACGATAAAATGGAAGAGAATGTGAAATATCTCATGGGAAAAACAACTGACCTGGAAAACAGATCAAGGAGAGACAACTTAAAAATTATGGGACTACCTGAAAGCCATGATCAAAAAAAGAGCCTAGACATCGTCTTGCATGAAATTATCAAGGAAAATTGCCCTGACATTCTAGGACCAGAGGGCAAAATAAGTATTGAAAGAATCCATCGATCACCACCTGAAAGAGATCCAAAAAGAGAAACTCCTAGGAACATTGTGGCCAAATTCCAGAACTCCCAGCTCAAGGAAAAAATCTTGCAAGCAGCCAGAAACAAACAATTCCAGTACTGTGGAAATACAATCAGGATAACCCAAGATCTAGCAGCTTCTACATTAAGGGATCGAAGGGCGTGGAATAGGATATTCCAAAAGGCAAAGGAACTAGGACTGAAACCAAGAATCACCTACCCAGCTAAACTGAGTATAATACCTCAAGGGAAAATATGGTCTTTCAATGAAACAGAGGACTTTCAATCATTCTTAATGAAAAGACCAGAGCTGAAAAGAAAATTTGACTTGCAAACACAAGAATGAGAGGAAGCATGCAAAAGTAAACAGCAAGGAGAAGTATTAAGGGACTTACCAGAAATGAACTGTTTGCATTCATACAGGGAAGGACAATATTTCTAACTCTTAAAACTTTTCAGTATCTGGGTGGTTGGTGGGATCACACATACACATGTACACGCATGCACACACATACACACATGCATTCACATGCAGAGACAGAGAGCACAGATTGAACTGAATAGGATGGGACCATACCTTAAAAGAAATTAAGGAAAATGGTGAGAGAGAAATGTAGTGAGAGGAAAGAGGGGGAAATGGAAGGGGGTAACTATATGTCATTTAAGAGGCAAGTAGGAGATGTTTTTAGTGGAGGGAAAAAGAGGAGAGCTGAGGGGAAAAAAACAAACAAACAAACAAACAAACAAACAAAAGTTTACCCTCATCACATTTGACTTAAAGAAGGAGTGAAATGCACACTCATTTTGGTATGAAAACCTATCTTACAGTATAAGAAAGCGGGGGAGAAGGAGATATTGGGGGGGGGATGATGGAAGGGAGGGCAAAGGGAGGAGGGAGTAATTGAAAGTCAACACTTGGGGAGGGACAGGATCAAAGGACAGAAGAGAAACAATGAGGGGCAGGTTAAGAGGGATGACAATTCAGTTAGTCTTACACAACACGACTATCAGGAAGGTCACTTGCAAAGCTACACAGATATGGCCTATAATGAATTGCCTGCCGTACCAAAGGGAATGGATGGGGAGGGAGGGATGGGGAGAATTTGGAACTCAAAGTTTCAGGAACAATTGTTTAGTATTGTTGTTGCAACTAGGAAAGAAGACATACAGTTAATGAGGAATAGAAAGTCATCTGGCCCTACAGGAGAAAAGAGAAGATAGAGACAAGGGAAGGGAGGGATGACAGAAGAGAGGACAGATTGAAGATAGGGAAAATTAGATTGCTTGGGGTATTGGGGTGGGGGGAGGGGAGAAAAGGGGAGAAAATTTGGAACCCAAAAATTTGTGAAAATGAAAGTAAAAAGCTAAATAAATAAATTAATAAAAAAAAAAAAAGAAAAAAAAATAAAGTAACAATGGTTACACTGGATTTGGAACTAAACTTAGTGCGACCAATGCTAACTAGTTAGAAAGTGCATTCAATATGAGCCTACTCTCCCTAGGAACCGAGATGTTATAGGACAGAGTGTGCTCCCAGACGCCAGAGGAGGGACAAAGTTTCCTATTCATGCTAGATGTTCAAAATCAATACCGCTTTTAAGTAACTATTTTGTGTTAGTTGCTTAAATGGAACTGCAGCACTATTCATTGGCGGTTAACAGTACGAAAGGGAAAAGAACAGAATGGGGCTGATAGACATAGATAGACACAGAGAAAGATAACCTCATGGGAGCACCTCTGGAACCGAGGGAGAGATACAATCAGACTCATTCTAAACCAGTGAATCCAAAGTGATTGTTATGCTTTATGGTAAACATTGAAAAACAAATCCAAGATCCTTAGGAAAAACCCTTTCATAATTTTTATAGCAAATACCTTCTTATGAATTGCCATCACAAAACCTTCCACTTCTATAAACCTGAAAAATTCATTCATTTGGTCAACATGTCATTATTAATATTGTTAATAGTGTTCATGTGAACATAGTCCGCTGAGAGTTCTTGAAATCTGTTTTTGGACCTTAACTGATTCATAAACTTCATCCAGAAGTAAACCATTTATAATTATATTGGACAAATCCAATGGTATCTATCTATTTTCAGCTTTCATTATTGGTTAATGAAGTGATATCTGTATAAATGTATTTATCTTCACCAGCAATCATCTCCTTTGTGATTATAAATTGGCTAATATATTCATACCTGTTTTAGAGTGATGAGCCTTATGTTTTAATAAAATTGTATAAACATTGGTTAGGATAGTTAACATGTCAGTAACTGTCTTTATTTTATTTTGTTTTGGTCTTTTGATTCTATAAGTCTGTAGTAAGACTGCCACTGTACAGGTTTATACATTGCTTTAAATACCTTCTTCCCATTGAATTTTGATTTCAGGAAGTCAGTAATTCTCAAAACATACATGCTCATAGCTTTCTCCTTTATAAATATTATGATTATGTGGTGTACTTATAAAATATACAGTTTATTAAAACAATTTAAAATCACTTTATGAATTACTTCAGTATTTGAATTCAAATTGAAATCTATACTCAAGTTTAAAAGCTGTAGTTTCTAATTTTCTTTGGTACACATCAATAATCACATATTGATTGAATTCAGATTTTATTCTGATATCTTTGAAGACAGATTTCATGCAATAAACATGTTTTTAAATATGCTTTTTTGATGTAGCTGTATATATCAATGTTCCTTGTGCGTAGAATAATTAATACAATATTTCCGTATGGCTTCCTCTTAATGTTAGAAACCATGTTTCAGAATCACAGAATTTTAAACTTAGAAAGAGCCTCAAGGGTCCTCTAATTCAACCCATACACAAAAGGAATCTCTAATATAATACAGATGACAAGAGATCATCTAGACACTTTTTAAATTTAAGGAGGATGTATTCACTACTTCTCAAAACAGGTTATTCCTCTTTGGCACTGCTCACAGTGTTAGAATGCTGAACTTCCACTGGTTACTCCTGATTCTCTCCTTTGGTGTCATATAGAACAAGTGTAATCCCTCCCTATATGACTGCCTGTCAAACACTTCAAAAGTTCTCTACTATATCCCTTATGAGTCTTCTCTTCTAGTCTACATCAACAACTTCCTTCGAGAAATCTTTGTGTGATAGAAATTCAACTGGCTTCATTATCCTGGTTGCCCTCCTCTAGACACTTGAGTGTTAATCAGTGTTCTTCTTAAAAAGTTGTGCCCAAAACAAAATTCAATGCTCCAAATAATGACACAGTACAACAGAATTATGACTTCCCTCTTCATGAAAGCTATGCCACTCAATGAATTACATTTCCTGAATTCCAATTCCCAGTGTTGACATAACAGTCCGGTAGTGCACTAAAATTCATTAATTTTATTCAGAACAATCACTTTCTAATCACATCATTCCCATTTTATACTAGGGCATTTTTATACACAAATATAAGATTTTTATAATTGTCCATGTTACACTTCATTTTATAATGTGTTGCCAAAGGATCTAGTCTGTCAAGATTTTTCTTTTTGCTCTATCCTGAAACTATCATAAAATGTGTCAGGTATCCTTCACAACTTTGAGTCATCTTAGAGAAATGTAGCTAGGTAACATAGTGAATAGAGAGCAGGGCCTAAAGTCAGCATAGAACAAAATTCAAATCTGGCCTCAGACACTTACTGGCTACGTGAACCTAGGTAAGTCACTTAACATCTTTCCTTATCTACGAAATTGGAATAATAATAGTACCTACATCCAAGGATTATTATATATCAAAAATGAGATAACATTTTTAAGTACTTTGAAACTTTAAAATGTTATATAAATGCTAGCTCTTGTTATCTGCAAATTAGATGATCATACCATTCATGCCTTCATATGTAGTTAGAAAAATTAATAAACAGCACAAGACCAGGTACAGATCCCTGTGGGTGGCTGATGGAGAATACTTTTAATGTTATTGAATCATTAATAATCATCCTTGAGTCTGGGCTTCTAATGAATTCTCAATCCATCTAATTTCCTCTACCTAGTTCACATAACTCCATCTTCTCCATGAAAATATGCTATGCATCATACATAATATAAAACTATAAAGTATAGGATGTCATATAGTGGTTTTAAAGTTATATAGTGATGGATTTAAAGCTAGGAAGAAACATAATTATCTCCCAGAAGACGCCAGGCTCTATTTCAATTATTTTTGACATTATTATGTTTGTAATATGCTTTAAATAGACAACAGTTTTTCATATGACAGTCAGTGATTAAACATTTTCACAATATTTGGACTTTTCTTCATTATCATCATCATCACCATCACCATCATTGTTGCTGTAACTTTAAATAAATATGACCTTTCTGGAGTGACAAGATTGTACTATAATTTAATGCTACATTTGTTCTGTGATCTTAATTATGTGCACATTTCATCTAATGGTATATATTATGATTTACACATCTGCCTACCCCATGGAATTTTCATCCATGTCATCTCATGAAGTCTCACAAGGAGTACAGCCAGTATGCTGGGGGCCTTCCTTGAATTGTTCTAACATTTCCTTAGTGTTTATGAGACATGAAGACTGTCCACAAAATAGCCCTGACTCTCAGTATATGCGCAGTCATTCACTTTTCTCTAGCTATACATTTCTCTCATAACAGCAATTAAACTTCTCAATAAAAAATTAAATAATGAAACGCCAAAAGAGAGCACGTGGAATCAGAAGTGAACATGACTTCATGGATAACGTATGAAAAAAATATTGAGTAAACTACGCATGACATTTGACTAAGCTATGCCAGAAAGATCAAAAAATTAGGAAATGATTAGGAAATTATAAATAAATATTTATAGTAGCTCTTTTTATGGTGACAAATGAACTGGTGACTAAAGGAGTTCCCATAAGTTGAGTAATGACTGAATACATTGTGTTATATGAATATTATAAAATAACTTTGTTTTTAAGAAATGAAGAAATAACACAAAAGGTAAAGGGAATGGAATAAGCATTCATGTAGGAACTTCTTTGTGCCAAGCACTATGATAACAACTTTTTACAAATATTTATTTCATCCTCACAAAAGCTCTGATAGATAAAATACTATAATTATCCTTATTTTACAGAAGAGGAAACTGAAAAAAAAATAGACTTGAAAAGTGTCAAGCAGCTAATAAATATCTGAGGACTTGAAAAGGGTCAAGCAGCTAATAAATATCTGAGGACAGATTTGAGTTCAGGCATTCCTGTCTCCAGGAATGTTACTGTGCTGTAAGAATGAGAACACAAATAATTTCTAAGACTTATAATAATTTATATAAACTGGTGCAGACAGGTAACACTGTTATCATAAAAATGAATAATTTTGAAGATGATAAATTTATAAAATCAAGAATATATAAAGTAGAATCAGGAGGATAATTTACATAACATCATTGCAAAAGCAAACAGTTCTGAAAACGTAAAGAGCTACAGTGATCATCCCAGAGGGAGAAGGAAGAAAGAAACCATTATTTGGTCACTGAGAGGTGAAGAAATTGAGTAACTATATCTGTATATGTGTGTATATATGTGTGAATGTATGTATATATGTATATACACATATAGCAATGTGGAGATTTATTTGCTTGACCACATGTGTGGCAAAGATTTTTTTTTTTATTTCTCCCTTTTTATTTTTATTGCAGTGGGAAGTAAAGGAAGAAAAACAGATATCTGTTTTTTAATTTAAAAAAATTAAAAAGTACACAAAATAAAAGAAAACTGACAAGGAAGTAAAGAAAAGATTTATCATTTTCTGCATGATGTGTTGTATTTGCTATGTAGGTTTTCTTGAAATGGAAATTTATTGCTATATACTTTGAATCCTCTATTACCTTTTTCTGTGCACATGATATTTTTTCTTTTTTTGTATTTGTTTCAATATTTAAGTTTATATAAATTTTCTTTTTCTTTTCTCTGTTGTATATTTGTTTTTGTATTTAAATCTAAAATAAAAATGGAAAAAGTAAGACAAATTAGAAAGGTGGGGGTTGCTTAGTTGTGGAAGGTCACGTACTTTCTGATGATGTCATCACATAGTTTCATTTGTTTTAATATTTACCAAGACAGCTCTTGGAGAATGGAAGTAATCTGAAATGCTTGTAAGACCAAAATACATCAACAAAACCTGAGAGATAGATATATCTAGGTTTGGATTTTAACTCTGACCCACTTAAATTTGTGATGCTGGCTTATCTATTTTACTTCTTAGTTAATCATCATTGGCAAAATATAGATAATAATAACCCGAATAATCACCTCACAAGGTCATTGGGAAGAAAAACAATGTTATCTATTTAAAGAGTTATATAAATATTACCTAAATTTTGTATGAATTCCATACCTGTGACTCAGAGATAACATTCTGTAGCTAAGTATAT
This sequence comes from Bettongia penicillata ogilbyi, assembly GCA_023548195.1. Lineage (NCBI taxonomy): Eukaryota > Metazoa > Chordata > Mammalia > Diprotodontia > Potoroidae > Bettongia > Bettongia penicillata. The sequence continues at coordinate 17,311,822 of JAJHZJ010000120.1, forward strand.
TTTAACTTGTAGATGGCATAGACTGATGGTTGGTTTCCTCAAACCAATAGGTCCTTATTTCCAAAAACATGCCTATCGATGTTCCAGTTTGACTATCATTCTTAGAAACTTTAGATTGCCTCGGTACCTGAGGGATATGGAAAAATTGAGTGCCTTGAGCAATAGCATTAAGCAGTAAAGGAGAAAACTCTACGTTCAGCCCTCCTTCTTATTTGAATTAATGTGCCCCTCAGGCCAAAGCAGAATCTGTGAGTTACAATAAACAATGTCTTCTTCACTTGAAATATTTACTTCAGTGAGTACCTGAGAGACCAATACCCTTTCAGTGAATACTAGTGAAGAGTGAGAGGAGGCATAGTACATGTACATACTACATAGTTCATAGTATATATACAATGGTATATAGATCATGTACAAGGAATCCATTATATGTGATTTTATCATCCCAAGCATAATCCAGTAAAACTGTATAAACAAACACACCTCTATGGGGTACTGGAGTTATTGCAAATGAGAGTCAGTGACCTGCAGAATAGGGTGAGTTTATGTTGCAAAATATTGACTAAAATGGATTTGATTTCTATTTCACTGTGGGAAATGTGTGTGTGTGTACACACACACACACACACACACACACACACAAACACACACACGGAATATGTTATGTATATATTTTAGCCTTTTGAAGAGAAAGGATGTTACATTTTTCTTTATCTCCTAGCATAGTGCCTAGGTCATTATAAGTATATAGTGAATTAAATTGAAAAAAATAAGAGCTGTCCAAACTTTTTCGTGATACTTACAAAAATAAATTAGAAATCTTTTGGCTTGTTTTGCTATAGCAAAGGTACTATTATGGTAGGTAATTTTTTTTTTCTAAGAAATGTTTATTAAGCTTCTTGCTGTCTTAGACAGAAGCTTCTTCAAAACCATCTAATCAACATTCTATCCAAGCTCTGTATAAAACCATAATAGACACCTCAAGAGTACAAAATAGATGATGCTAAAGAACAGCAGGATTGGGATTATAAAATAGAACATGTTTCTGCTTTGTACTGCAATCTGTCACCAGCCTTATGGGCAAAGAACACTTGAGATGATATGTTACCAAACACCATTGAATGATTGCACAGCTAAAGAAATAACACTGTGTTTATAGGGTGAATAAGGAGCCAGAATATTGAAAAACAAACGGGCTAACCAGTCACAGAGGAAACGATTCAAATTCAATTTGGCCTTCTATTAAAAAAGGATATTGCCTCTACACTGCTTTCTGTGCTTGGAATTAGATAGTGAATTTATACATGAGTCATACAATATAGTGATAGATTAATCCAACTTTCCAAGCATATTTGAGTAAAAGATGTAGGTTTAGGTCAGCCCATGCATACACTGTTACTGGGGGAGTGGTAGATGAAAGGTGAAGATTATAGTAGATCATGGGTCTATTTTTCATTTATTTCCCCAGTTAGCAGTTTCATTCCTTGAAGCCCTATAGTGCAATGGAAAGAGCTCCGAACTTAAAAACATGAGACTCTAGTTAAATCTTGGCTTTGTCATCTGGGTACTCCTTAGGAGAGTCATATAACCTTGTTGGGCCTCAGTTTTCTAATAATATGAGGAAATTGGACCATATAGTTTCTTAAGGGTGTTTTTTTTTCCTGCTGTCTCTTTATGATCCTATCATCCAAAACTTGGGGTAGACACAGGTTGTTTGAATATTTTCTTGGGCACATAAGGGTAGGCCCTGGTTCATGTCCCCAAATTCCATTTCATCATTTTAAAAAGAGTCAAGAAAATCATTGTAATTGGAAGGTTCCAAAGACTCTGTCTTTCAAAGATTCTGGGAAGGAGGCCAGATTGAGTTGAAAGTCATTGAGGGACCTATGAAAAGGCATTCTACCCTCTAAGACTGAAAAAAGTGGGCTGTTGTACACCAGGGAGCCACATGGGTGCAATTCTTATAGAAGAACATTATGAAAACTTTATTTTGTTAAATTGTCGTTCAAGACAATGAAAGGAAATTGAGTCACAACACAATTTTAACTTATACAAATTTTCTGTGAATATGTATGTGTGTGTATATGTGTATACACATGTAAATATGTATGTATACACACATGTATGCATGGATACATACGTGTGTATGTTTGTGTGTGTATATACTTAATAGTCTAATCCAAATAATGAGAGAAACAAAGACCTTATTTCTACTTGGGGTTCTAATTAAATAGCAGCCTCTCCAAAAACCCATAAATAGAACAGTTAACTTGTTTTTGTTTGTGTGTTTTAATTTACTGTAGAAAACTCTTTGTCTCTAAACATGTATTGCAAAGATTTATTCTAAATTGATCATTTCACTCATTTCTCTCCATTTATAAAATAATATTAACCATGATGATGTCAGCAATCTCTTCAGTTTGGAAGCATTGTAAGTATCAAGAGGTAGCTGATGCGAAACAAAGACTGAATTTCATAGGTTTCAGCGTTGGAACCAACTTGGAGATCATCTAGTCCAACTCTCTTATTTTAAAGATGAAAATGAACTAGGGAAAGTATTATAAGCAGCATGTTAGAGTGCAAGGTTATATTTGGATATGTATGTATTTGAACGTCAACTCTGTTACTTTCTAGCTACATAACAATTCCTGTTAGTTTCCATTTCCCCAACTATAAAATTCTAAGTTTAGAATACAAACTTTCTAGCATCCTTTCCATGTTAAGTATTTTGACTTGCCTAATTTCATGTTTTCAAACCCAAATCTTCTGATACAACCCTCTTTCCGTCTTCCTTGCTCACTCCTCCCTCTGTCTCTGCCTATGTCTGTCTTTCACACATTTGCAAAATACTTAAAGAAGGTCCAATTAAACACTTTAATGAGTATTTATTTAGCAATACTTATGCTAGGCACTGTGCTAGTGATATAAAGATAAAAATGAAATCAATCAATGACTGAACAGGAATTTATTAAGTACCAACAATGTCATTGGCAACTTGATGGGCTCTAGGGATGTAAATACAATGGAAAAAAAAAAAAACAAACTACTCTTTAAGTGATTATATTCTAAAAGGGAGGGTCCACAGGTCACCTTGGTATCTACACTGCCACATATGCACAGATCTTTTGTAACTAAAATAAATTTAATAACAATAAGCTTTCCTTATTTTGTCCTTGAAAAGTAGTGATAGATTCTTTAGCCTTATTTTTAGTTATGCACAGTTCATGAATTTTAAACAAATGTTAGGAAAAATTTCATAACTTGTTTTTAATTCATTCCTGAAGAAACTTCTTTTGGGGAAATGCTTTTTTTGAAATCTGGAATCCCCTGTATATCCCTTATGGAAACTTTCCTGTCCATCTGTGCTTATCACATGTTGGCCATGGTCCACAGAGTTCCCAACACTGAAGCCCATGTTGCTTATAATGCCAACAATGTTGGCATCATTTCCTCTGGTCCTGGAATCATTCACATAACTGGATCTCCCACAGCTGTAGAGGTTTCTCTTACAGCTTATAGACTTCTGTTGAACTCCATATTCCTAGACAGAGCTTCTCATCTTTTTTAATTTTTCATCTCTGTGATATATAAACTCAATGACTATCAAAGACACCACAGCGTATTAGATAGAAACTGGTCTCCAGATCAGAAAACATGAGTTCAGATCTCATCTCTGTCACATGATCGTCATCAATAACAATAGCTCACATTTGATATTCCCTAAGACTTTAAATTGCAAATAAAGTGTTGTTGGTAGATGAAATATAAAACATCTATGTGGTACAGCAGAAGGAGAATTGGTATTGGAGTCAGGAAGAACTGATTTTGTATCTGTCTTCAGATATTTAATAGTTGTGTGACTTTGAGCAAGTCACTTAATTTCTATCTGCCTCAATTTTCTCAACTGTAAAATGGGGATAATGATAGCACCTTACAGGGTTATTGTAAGGGTAAAAATAAGTTAACATATTTCAAGTATTTAGCATGATGCCTGATATACAGTAGCAATTTAATAAGTCTTTGTCTGCTTCCTTAGTCCATCATTAGGAATTCACTATACTGATTTAAATAAAAGGAAAAAAAGTCTCAATCTTTTTTAAATGTAGATATTACTTTCAGATTTATGAATGTACTATGAGTCAAGAGAATGTTGAAATGCTTGTCCATTGTGTTCTAATAAACTTTGATACAAGGCTTATTGGAGATATGAATGCATTTGCTTCATTTTCCCCTAGTATTTCATCCTGTTTCATCACTGATATGTGTGCCACCTAATAAATTGTTTGACTGAAATGTATCATTAGCATTTGAGCAAAAAAAAAGAAACTAAGCATCAAAGTCTGTGCTACCTTTACAAAACTGTTTCAACTAAAATTAAGGTATTTTTCTCACAATGATAAAAGTCAAATGGAGTATTAACCATGCAAGCAGAGAATGTGAATTCTATATTATATGGTTAATTATGCATTAAACTAAGAAAGCAAATTTTCCATAAATATAACATTACCTACAAGGAAACTCTGTGGCCTAGACAGTGACTGGAGAGTACTAGTAAAATTCCAGTGTAAATAAAAAAGCTTTCACAGTAAAGTCACTTCTTTCTTCTATGAGATTACCTGCTTTCCATATAATTGGTGGTATGTGGAATTTAATCATCTCCTTAGAATGACTGGAATTATGAAAATCCAGAAAACTGTTGTTAAGAAGATTATCCAAATTTGGTGCCCATCAGTCGAAGCAATAATGAACAAAATGGGGTATGTAAATCTAATGGAATGTTAATACTCCTTGAGAAATTAATCCATTAGGACTTTAAGGAAACAAGGTAAGATAATATAAATTGATGCAGTGAGAAGTAAGCAGAACCAAGATAATAATATATACAATTTATATAATTTATAACCACCAATCTTAATTCCAGGAACGTTATTGGCAGATTTGCTTTTATATTTCTTTTGAGAAATAGAAAGCTATGCAACACTGCATATACTATCTGACTCAGTAGGTGGGTCGCTAGGTTTTGCTTAATTTATTTCTTGTTCAAAAGGGAAGGCTCACTAGGAATGAAAGTTTGAGTATAAGATATATATGGAAATTCCATGGTTATAAAATCAGAAGACATCAATAGTACTTGAACAAGAAAAATGGTTGACTTGTTTTATATCCCTCGGCATTAGATTCGGAATTTAATTTAATTTAGAATTTAAGATTACATTTTAAATTTAGATTATATAAGGAGAAGAATGATAGACATTGTCTAATATGCTCCACAATTACTATATCAGCATGTTGTTTCATAGAGAGATAGATATAGATATTATATAAATAGATATATGTGTATCTACCCATACTTATATGAACATCTACAACTTCTGGTAGCTAACCATCTAATGTGAGAGAAACAACTATGTACATACACTATAACTTTCATTGTACTTATATATGTGTACACACACAGATATAAATACACATACATACACTCATATTTAGATACTTACATATGCATGAAGATAGATATGGTATATGTACATACTTATTCATGTTTTGTCTCCCCCGTTAGATTGTGAGCTCCTATGAGTTATAGATTCTTTATATAATAATTAAATTTGACATTTACATAACACTATGTGCCATACTATGTATTAGGCACTTTACACTTTATCTCATTTGATCCTAACAAAATTATTACCTCCATTTTTCAGAAGAGAAAATTAAGGCAAACAGGTTAAGTAACTTCCAGATCATTGTACATCTAGTAAGTGTCTGAAACCAGAACTGAATTCATGTATTCCTTATTCTGAATGTGTCCCTTTATCTACTGCACCACCTAGCTGCCCCTTGTTGATTTCTTCATGGCCATATCCTTAGTACAGTATCTAGCACACAATAAATGTTTACTAAATGCTTGCTCACTTGCCTTTTAGGTTATAAATTTCAAAGTTTCAAAGAAAGGTTACACAGATTCCATGGATCAAAATTATATGGGAAAAATGAACCAAGGACACTTGGGAAGGTCTCAAAAACGAAATTTTATAGCTCCAAATAAAGACAATTCTAGAGGATGGAAAAAAAATTGTCTAAAGCGTGTAAGGGTTAAGGAATTCATTGTACAATCCGGATTGTTTTAAAAACCATTCTGAAAATATGAAAGGTAGGGTAGATAAATGAGGAACAATACAGGACAATCACATGATCCTGTAAAAGCCATGCCAGAGGTGCTAACATTCAGAATTACTTGAGGATAGCAAAAAATGTTAAAGGTAAAACAAACAAACAACAGTAATAAAAAAAATGCAGCTCTTTAATACAAGCCCCCCAAAAAGCTGTGTTGGAAAGCTGGTTTCCCAAAGCAGTGACAGGTCTATCGCTTTGGGTGCATGGACAGTGATTTCAGACGCTTATTTTTGAAAGTATAACAAAGGTGGCCCATTGAGAGTGAAAACCTTAGGAGAATTAGAAAGCTATCTAGTTTCCCTTTACAAGCAGGTCCAGACTTAATAAATCCTAATGTATTGAAGGAAATGACAGGTAGGAGCACAATCACAGTGGGTGATTCTTGAAAGACCATAGATGAGATTAATAAATTTGATGATTATATTATGAAGAAATCTGGAAATATATTTAAGGAAATAATAATATAAGCTAAGAAAATTAGAATCAGATTAACAGGGTATAATTGACTATGATAATATAAGAGAAAGGAAAAGAGGATGAAAATTGATAAAGAATTTTCATGAAAAATAGTACTAATAACTAAAAGGTCATAATATCATTTATGCCATTCAAGTGTAAATATTTACAGAAATTAATTATACTGATATTCAATATTAAGATTTTAATAAATTATTTAATTAAAATTTTTCGGCATAATTCTATTCCCATAGCATGTTTTTTGTTTCCTTCTTAATTTGTGAACATTTAATTACATATATTGGAATATAATGATCATCTGTATTGCAATGCGAAAGGAACAACTGGTTCAAAGGAGACAAAAAATAAAACGTTTTTTTAAATGAAAGCTCATGTAGGAGATGGGAAAGAGGAGAGAGAGAGAGAGAGAAAGAGAGAGAGTGAAATTTCAAAATATAGATCAATGTACTTGACATATCTATCCTTGAAACATTTCTAGAACATATTATGAAAGAGAGAACTAGTTAGTATTTAACAGGGAAAAGAATTCTAGGAAAAAAAACCACTTCTAACAAAGAGCTAGTATAACTTTATCAGGATTAGACCAACCTCGATTATTCATGCAGAAAAGAAAGAGAAATGAGGACTAAATAATAGGTGGAAGTGGTTAAGCGTCTGAGCCAAGAAGGAGCTCCAAATGTTGTAAAATGTTGATATCTCACAAGTCTGTTGTGAGGACCAACTGAGATAGTCATTAATGAAACCTTACCAACTTGAAAGAACATCATTATTGTAGATCTTTAGTGGACTGTGTTTAGCCTGGAATATGGAATTTTTGGGGGGGTTAGGGACAAAGGTCAAGATGGTTTATACATTTAATTTTCAAATGACACAAAAGTAGTAGGCTTGGCCAAGACATTAGATGACAGAGTAAAAATTCAGGAAAAAAATCAAGTTATATACTTACTCTAATAAGATAAAAGGTAGCAATGACTAAATAAAATCCTACCCTTGGGATTGAAAAAAAATATTTTTAGGAATATGAGATGAAAAAATGTGTCTCAATGGAATTCCCATAGAAAATAATTTGGTAATTTTAGTGAACTGAATGCACAGTTTGAATCAATAGTGTGATACAGAAAGCCCCACCCCCCCCCACGATATATAGGTAACATGCTCTTAATACATAATTAAAAGGCAATATGATTTTTTTAAATAGGCATGGGGGTTGAGGGGCAAGTGACAGCCCCATTATACACAGACATTTGAAGCATTATATTTAACTGGACAAAATATTTTAAGGACATTGATAAATGTTGATAATCTAGAGAGGAGTTGAACTTATGTGTCTCTGCTCAGTTTGGCACCAGAGGCCAGAGCTAAAAACAATGAGTACAAATTTCATAGTGGCAAATTTGAGGCAAATAAAAAGTGAGGGAACATAAGACAAAAACAAGAATACTTCCTAACAAAAGCTGCTTTCCTAACAGAAAGAACATTGCCCTTAATACATTCCTAGCACACAGTAAGTCCTTAATAAAGGTCATCTATTGATTGATTGAATGAACTATTCCAACATAGAATGAATTTTGCTTTGAGAAGTCCTAGCTTCTGGTTTACTGGAAGAATTCAGGGAAAAGTCATACAATCCCCATTTGGGAATATTATAAAAAAGAGCATTAGAGTCAGGTATGGGTTAGACATCAGCTAGGCTATGTGGAAACTGAGAAAGAAGCAGTTTTCATGAGTAGTTTATACATTATAGAATAGTGTTTAGGTTGAAATATCTGTCAGCTTGTTTTTGATCTATAGGAGTTTTTGGTATGAATCTGTTTATGCATATTGGGAATTCATCTTGCAGAGGGTTGAGTATGGCCTTGGGTTGAACCTTGGCTCAAGGAGCATGGATAGGGAAGAGGATGCTCTTGAAGGTGGCTAGTATGATTGAGTGCATTTTTGGATCCAGTGTTTTCTCAGAGTCTTAGAGTCATTTCAGTTTGAGGACTAGTTAAGAGTGAAGGGATTTTATCAGATGAGATATCTCTGAATGAGACAGTTCTGAGTCCAGAATAGTCTCTACACTAGGGAACAAAAAAAAGTGCTTTTATGGTGTGGAAGTGGTGAGGACAAAGAGGAGATTTTGAAAGCAGACCCAGGAGTGAAACTTCAGGGTGTGCATATGAGTAAGTACATGATATTGAAGATCTCATCATTTGCAGTAAAGTTTTAGGTCAGCTTAGCTTGACAAAAGTCCCTATGAAGGCCCTGATGGAATGAGAGATTTTAAAATCTCTGCCTCTTTTCCTCATTGTTCCCCTCTTAACAGGTTAGGAGTGCCTTCAGCTACATAGAATCATTGACTTCTTTGCCACCAAAAACTAATTCATGGAGCACTAGGCCTGGAATTAAGAGGACATGAGTTCAAATCCAGCCTTATATACTTATTATCTATATGAACCTTGGCAAGTCACTTAACCTCTGTTTGCCTCAGTTTCCTTGACTGTAAAATGGCGATAACAGCACTATCTCACAAGTGCGTTGTGAAGACTGAATCACCTAATACTTGTAAAGCACACAGCTCTCAGTATTTGTGAGACGCTCTACAACTGTTAGACATTATTGCTATTATGCATTGGATATCAAATAAACACATTTATCCCCACATTGGAATATAGCAGGCATTACACAAAGTCGATGAGCTCTCTCCCTGGGACAATATCTCATTAAGAAACAGAGAGACAGAAAAAGAGAGAAGAAAAGGAGAGAGAGAGAGAGAGAGAGAGAGAGAGAGAGAGAGAGAGAGAGAGAGAAGAGAGAGACAGACAGAGAGAGAGAGAGAGAGAGAGAGGCAGAGACAGAGAGACAGAGAGAGACAGAGACAGAGAGACAGAGACAGAGAGACAGAGGGAGGAGACATAGAGACAGAGAGAGGAGAGAGAGACAGAGAGAGAGATAGACAAAGAGAGAGACAGAGACAGAGACTCACAGAGAGAGAGAGAGAGAGATCTCCCTCCAGGAACCTCTTTCCAAAGTGAACCTGGAATAATGTGTTCTCTTTGAAATACAGAAGCTGGAAGAACTCTTGTCCCCCTTCACTTCCCCTGACCCTCATGAAGGTCTCTACCAAAGAGGAGAGTTTTATGCCAAAGCCCAGGTTGAACCCTTGGTTACAAAATAAATCAACCTCTCAGTTGAAATAGAAAAGTGGCACATACACCATATTGAATTTGCAATATCAGCTGTATAATCCCAAAAGTTCCTGAATATGCTAAGTATAATCCATTGTTTGATCACAGCATTATCAACTGAGAGATGGAAGTGACCCCAGAGGCCATCTCATACAATTCCCTCACCTTATAGTTAAGGAAATTGAGGTCCATGGAGGTTAAATGATTCACCCACAAAACTAAGCACCAGACATAGGATTTGTACCCAGGTTCAGAAGCAGTGATCTTTCCGTTGTTCAAAATTGCTTTATATTATATGCTTGTCACTTATTCAAGATTATTATAAATAGTCAATCATATGGCCTACAGTTGGATCAAATTTGATTAAATTTAATGAACACCTCCAGTACCTGTCAATCACAAAAAGTGTGTTCAATTTACATTTTAGCATTGTTTCCATTCCTAAAACTATTATAAAAATACTAGAAAACAGCCTTAAAATAAACCACAGCAAACATGCCAATAAAATTATTTAAACAGACCATATCATTAATAGTTTCTTTTAATCTTATTACTTATTAAAATCAAATTGAAATTAAATATCTCTTTATTCAGAGACATTTATTTTTTATGGGGAAAATGAATCAAGAAAAGACACATGATTTGATGAGAACTTGACGATTCCTTTAACAATCACATTCTGTAGAACTGCATGTGTCTTCTAATATGCACATTGATTAGCTCTCTATCTCTTAGACTCAAATTAAAACACATGTTTGAACGACTTGCCTTATGATGCCTTGATGTTTTAGCTTTGGTGATGAGGTACAAACAAGCTGTGAAACAGATGCACTGACCCACAGTCTCCAGCTATCACTGTCTTGCTTTCCTCTGAGAAAGGAGACTATTTCTCCTTCCAGATCATTAACACAGTGCCCGATTCATTCCTTTACATCTTTCACAACAGACTATGGGAGCATAATCCTGGACAGGGAGATGTTACTCATGCAAGCCTGAAGATTGAAGGGATGTTTAGAAATGAAAAGACATGCTGAAGACTAATATCTATATCAGAACGATTCCACCGTTTAGAATTGGAAAGTGCCATCTGCCACCAATTATTTCTCTAAGCTCCCCAAAGGAGTGTGATATGGACTGATACATCAAACTCATTGAGCAGGGCGGTTATTGACTACAATAGTCACCTGTGTAGTAGCAAAAGTAAGATTAAATTTGCAATGTCAATAAGCCTGCTAAAATGTGTAGATAAGTCAATCAAAAAGCATGAATTGCTTTTTTCACACACGTATTTTATAAAATAAACCGAACTGCTGACCCAAGAAATGAGAAGACAGAAACAAAGGACATCTCAAATGATGAAAGTCATCACATTTTTTGTCTTTGCATCCCCAGAGGCAAGCATAGCAATTCCCACATAATATACACTTAATAAATATGTGTTGACTTGAATTACATCAATTACTTGAGCAGTTTCCAAACAAATGTCTTAACTTGGTAAAACTAGTTCTCAACTTCAATATCCCAATTTATGTCACTGATGAAACATTGAAATGAAAGTAAATATTGCAGCAAGTACCTTAGCATGCCCAGAATGACCTGCTGTCACAGGTTCTTAGATCTGCTTTTCTAAAAGGAAAGTAACTTTTGAGGGGTCAACAATCTTCTTTAATTACATATACCAACAAAGAAAATACAAGAGAGAAATAAAGACCAATAGACAGGACTTCTAACTGTCATACATCTCATAAGCAATACATACATCTCAGATCAATAGCTAGATACAACTGTCTGACCATTACATACATACATAGTTACCTGAAAAATAAGCACCAGCATCTGGGTTTTCAAAGGGAAGCTGGGAAAAGGCTCCCCAGAGTCTCACCTGGACCATGAACCTTCTTCCAAAAAATATATATGTATGTATATTTAGACAGAGCATATATACATATATGCATGTATGTGTGTATGTATATATATTTATATATACACACACACCTTTCAGAGCTGGAGGGCATCAAGACCCTCCTGACCCAGTGCCTCATTAGAAATTAACAAAAGTGTGGGCCCTCATACAAAACAAGCCTCCTCTACTCAAGTTTCCCTTAATGGGTGCCACCTGAGACCTATTAACGAGTGGGAAAGATCTTTTAAATCTCATTAACATAAATCACATTAACATTACAGTAAGTACTTTAGGTTAATTATTAGAGTGCCTTCTTTGGAGACAATTGGCAGTTGTCTTTTATCATTATTATTATTTTATATAAATAGAGTTGGATGTGCTAAAGATAACTGCTAAATTTTCATTGTGAACATGTATCTCAGAAAGCAAAAATTTTCTAAAATTTCTGCAGTTTCTATAGAAAGCTGCACATCAGTGCTTATTTTGTTGAGTATATTAACTTACAAAGATATTTCTCAATATTCCTGAAACCCCTCATCCCCAGCCTATTTGCAAATATTTACCAGAACATACCCTTATTGCTCTAGAAATATTGCTTCAGCTCACCAGAAGTTCTGTAGAATGCTCAGACAATGAAGTTATCAGGTCAGAGACTTGGCGACTGTAGGATACTACTACTACTACTACTACTACTGCTACTACTACTACTACTACTACTACTATTACTACTACTATTACTACTACTACAACAGATGACATTTTATTCAGTATTTTTAAGATTTGCAAACATTTTACATCTTTTTTTTAATTTGAGCCCCATAATACCTATGCAAATACACCATACTCTTCTTTGGTAGCTCTTTCCAGTACAAGAAGTTTCCTATTCTCAGGTGATCAGGCCATCATATACCTGAGTACATGCCCTTCCACTTGATCAGGCATACACTTTGGCCCACATTTGAGAAGCTTATACCTGAGATAATACTACTTTTTCTTCCCACTCTTCAATTACAATATTATCATTGAAAAGATGAAATGTCATGAAACTGATGAGTGTAAGATTCAAAGCAGCTACTCCACACTTCTAATTCTCTCTGATATCATACTCTCTAGCTCCATCAAAACATGTCTACTTGAGGAATGTAATAAATACTTTCTATTGCTAAGGGAACAGAGGAGTATAATGTAATTGACTTGACTCTTTTTCATGTTTCAACTAAAATTAGGATTCAGTATAAGATGGTACCACTGTGTATATCATTTTCTATGTATGTATGTAGGGTATGTATTTTTATTTATATGGACTGGATGTATGATGTCTTTCATCTGAGGAAATTAAAATGTGGAAATTTCTTCTCTCCTAAAATGGATCAACAGCTCACACTAACTTCTCAGGATTGATTTGATCATTGAGAAGTTAAGTGGTTACAAAGCTTGCACGTATGTATAAAAGGGAATATTGAAAAATCCATATTTTCTAATGGCAAAGATGGTTTTCTACCTCTTGTCAGTATGGCTTCATCAAAAACGTTGCTCCTCACACAACAGATATTAATGAACACTTTAAATATATACTGATTCCTTTTAGGGGCAGTAACCATGGAAAAAGCATAGTTGTTTCAGAGTCACTACCAGATTATTCTACCTGGGCTAGCACTAACATGCTAAACAATCAGCACATCGTTACAGGAAAAAGCAATGGACATCTGATTCCCTTGGTATAGGTAACAAAGTTGTGAAAAAATTCCCTTACCAATATAAGTCAGCATCTTTTTATGCAATTGATAATCTTAGAAAATTGTGTCAAGCATTAAAAGTTTACATGAAAGTTTGCATGTATTGCAGTGCCATAGAGCCAATATGTGCCATACAGCCAATATGTATCAGAGATAGCATTTGAACTCAAATTGTCCTGACTTCTATCCACTCTGCCTTGCTTCCTCTTAAACAGAAAACATGGTGTTGGAATATTAAACAAGCTTAAGTGCTTTTCTCTGGGTGGAGACCCCAGGGACACTGATATTACAGCTAAGATTCCAAAGCTGAGGGCAGAAGGGAAGAGGAAAACAAAGTGGAAAGGAGTTCAACTGGGTTCTACCCCATCCAGTAGCCCCTTATTCAAATAATATTTCTTGGCAAATAGATTCTTAATTATGTTATTTTACTGAAGGACTTGTGGCAAATGTCCTTTTGCCTTCTTTAGTTCCTTCTTTTTGGTTGTTGCCATTTTTTTTTACTAGAAAATATGGCTGGGCGGAGTAGAAAGACTCATGTATGCTAGCTCCGAACCCACAGCCCTTGGATTTCATGTAAGAAGAGCTCCCCACAACTTCTGGATCACTGCAGGGTGTGTAGAAACACAGTGGAAGAGATTTCCGTTCCAGAGAGCCCTGGAGAGCTGTCCCCAGGGTCCATCGCACCCCAGAAAGTGGAGCCCACTCCAGTGCTGCCCTGGCCGGGGCCCCAGAGGAGCTGATCTGAGCAGGCTTCAGGGACGGAACCTCCGGCAGCCGGGAAGGTCCCTCCACCCACAGATGCTACAGGTCAGTGAGAGACACGTCTAGGCTGGCTGAGTGGGTAGCAGGGTGTCTCCATGACTCAGGCCCCCTTGGGAAGAAGCAGCGGAGGCAGAGGCAGCAGTGGCCCAGGACTCACTGAGCAGCAGGCAGGCAGAACTTCAGGTCTCCACATAAACCCCCTGAGAGGGCTGAGCCTGGGAGATGGCCCTGCCCCACCTGCTCCATTACTGAAGGTCTCTGCATAAAGCCCCAGAGGGAACTGAGCCTGGGAGGTGGCCCTGCCCCCACCCCAGCACCAGAACTTAAGCTCATATTGAATAGCAGCCACTCCTGCCGCGGAAAGCCCATTTGAATCACAAACATCAAGCACCAGCTGGGCGGATCTAGGTAGGGGTGGACAGGAATCTCAGAAGTCAAGTAACTGGCTGGGAAAATGCCCAGAAAAGGGAAGAAAAATAAGACTATAAAGAGTTTTTTGAGCAGGTGCGAATGTTCCCACCATTCGGTTCTAATGACGAGGAAATATTCTTGCCATCAGGCAAAGACATGGAGGGTGGGGCCTTGGTACCCCAGACATCCCAGGGGGATGCTGGGTGGGCTCAGGCCATGTAAGAGCTCAAAAAGGATTTTGAAAAGCAAGTTAGACAGGTGGAGGAAAAACTGGGAAGAGAAATGAGAGAGATGCAAGAAAAGTATGAAAAACGGGTCAATACCTTGGTAAAGGAGACCCCCAAAAATGCTGAAGAAAATAACACCTTGAAAAATAGGCTCACTCAATTGGCAAAAGAGGTTCAAAAAGCCAATGAGGAGAAGAATGCTTTCAAAAGCAGAATTAGCCAAATGGAAAAAGAGGTTCAAAAGCTCACTGAAGATAATAGTTCTCCCAAAATTAGAATGGAACAGATGGAGTCTAATGACTTTACAAGAAACCAAGAAATCATCAAACAAAACCAAAAGAATGAAAAAATGGAAGAGAATGTGAAATATTTCATGGGAATAACAACTGACCTGGAAAATAGATCCAGGAGAGACAATTTAAAAATTATGGGACTACCTGAAAGTCATGATCAAAAAAAGAGCCTAGACATCATCTTCCATGAAATTATCGAGGAAAACTGCCCTGACATTCTACAACCAGAGGGCAAAATAAGTATTGAAAGAATCCATCAATCACCATCTGAAAGAGATCCAAAAAGAGAAACTCCTAGGAACATTGTGGCCAAATTCCAGAACTCCCAGGTCAAGGAGAAAATCTTGCAAGCAGCTAGAAAGAAACAATTCCAGTATTGTGGAAATACAATCTGGATAACACAAGATCTAGCAGCTTCTACATTAAGGGATCAAAGGGCATGGAATAGGATATTCCAGAAGTCAAAGGAACTAGGACTCAAACAAAGAATCACCTACCCAGCAAAACTGAGTATAATACTTCAGGGGAAAAACTGGCCTTTCAATGAAACAGAGGACTTTCAAGCATTCTTGATGACAAGACCAGAGCTGAAAAGAAAATTTGACTTTCAAACACAAGAATGAGAAGAAGCATGAAGAAGTAAACAGCAAAGAGAGTCATAAGGGACTTACCAAAAGTGAACTGTTTACATTCCTACATGGAAGGACAATATTTATAACTCTTAAAACTTTTCAGTATCTGGGTAGTTGGTGGGATGACACTACACGCGTGCACACACACACACATACACACATGCACACACATACAGAGACAGAGAGCACAGAGTGAATTGAATAGGATGGGACCATATCTTAAAAGAAATTAAGGTTAATGGTGAGAGAGAAAGGTAGGAGGAGGAAAGAGGGTGAAATGGAATGGGTTAAATTATATGTCATTTAAGAGGCAAGCAGGAGACCTTTTCATGGAGGGAAAAAGAGGAGAGCTGAGAAAAAAAAAACAAGAAGTTTACCCTCATCACATTTGACTAAAGGAAGGAATAAAATGCACACTCATTTTGGTATGAAAACCTATCTTACAGTACAGGAAAGTGGGGGAGAAGGAGATAAGCAAGGGGGGGGATGATGGAAGGGAGGGCAATGGGAGGAGGGAGCAATTTGAAGTCAACACTTGGGGAGGGACAGGATCAAAAGACAGAATAGAAACAATGAGGGGCAGGATAGGATGGAGGGTAATTCAGTTAGTGTTACACAACACGACTATTATGGAAGTCATTTGCAAAACTACACAGATATGGCCTATATTGAATTGCCTGCCTTCCCAAAGGGAATGGGTGGGGAGGTAGGGATGGGGAGAATTTGGAACTCAAGTTTTAGGAATAACTGTTTAGTATTGTTGTTGCTACTAGGAAATAAGACATACAGTTAATGAGGAATAGAAAGTCATCTGGCCCTACAGGACAAAAGAGAAGATGGGGACAAGAAAAGGGAGGGATGACAGAAGAGAGGGCAGATTGGCGATAGGGAAAATTAGATTGCTCGGTGTACTGGGGTTGGGGAAGGGGATAAAAGGGAAGAAATAATTGGAACCCAAAATTTTGTGAAAATGAATGTAAAAAGTTAAATAAATAATAAAAAAAAAAAGAAAATATGGCTACTTTTTCTCTCCCTTTAAGTGGACACCCAGATGAATGAGCACTGGATTTGAAGTTAAGAAGACTCTATTTCAAATTTTTCCTGAGAGACTCACCAGCTTTATAACACTTATCCAAGTCCCTTAACCTCTTACTCTCAATTTTGTACAGTTTAACTGAGTAAAACTGAGTTTTACTCAGTAAAAAGGAGTAATCTGGAGAGGATTATTGTGAAAATCAAATAATATATGTGAAGCACTTTGCAAATCTTAAACTGTTCTATAAACACCAGTATTTATTATTATAATAACATTCATCTGAGGCACTAAGGAATAAGATCTAGCCTATATAATGATAAGATTCTGAAAACTAGTTTGGACAAATGAATTCTCTGAGTGTCCATTCCCTTCAAGATAAATTAATGTAAATATTGATCACAAAATGAGGTGTTCTTCTACCCTTTCTATGATCAAGTACACCAATATATAGAAATAACACACAAAATAGCTTTCTCTTTGGATTGATTTGATGATTCTCAAACAAAGCTGACATTTCTTTTTTTTTTTTAATTTAAATTTATTTGTTTATTTTTACTTTTCAACATTCATTTCCACAAGATTTTGAGTTCCAAATTTTCTCACCATCTTTCCCCTCCTCCCCCACCTCAAATGGCATGCATTCTGATTACTCCTTCCCCAATTCTGCCCTCCCTTTTATCATCCCTCACCTTATCTGCTTCCCCTTTGCTTTCTTTCAGGACAAGATAGATTCCTATACCCCATTGCCTGTATATATCTTATTTCCCAGTCTCATATAAAAACAATTTTTTAACATTTGTTTTTAAAACTTTGAGTTCTAAATTCTCTCCCTTCTTCCCTCTACATCAGCCCCCTTCAACAAAGCTAGCAGTTCAAAGTAGGTTACACATATGTAGTACATAAAGCATCTCGATAATAATGATGTTGCAAAAGATTAGCTGTGTTTCCCTCCATCCTATCCTGCCCCCTAATCATTCTATTTTCTCCTTTGACCCTGTCCTATTTCTAAAGTGCTTGCTTCTGAATACCCCCTCCCCCAATGTGCCCTCTCTTCTATAATTTCCCATTCTTACCACCTTTCTCCCTATTTTCCAGTAGGTAGTTGAATGTTTATATTATTCCCTCCTTAAGTCAAATCTGATGAAGAATAAGGTTCACTCATTCCTTCTCAACTTTCCCCTCTTCCCTTCCATTGTGAAATTGTTTTATTGCCTCTTTTATGTGAGATAGTCTACCATATTCTATCTCTCCCTTTCTCCTCCCAATATATTCCTCCTTCATCTCTTAATTTTATGTTTTAAATATCATCCCTTCATATTCAACTCACGCTGTGCCCTCTGTCTGTCTATCTATCTATCTATCTATCTATCTATCTATCTATCTATCTATCTATCTATCTATCTATCTATCTATCCATCTACCTGTTTTCTCCAACTACACTAAGAAAGGACTCATGAGTTACAAATATCATCTTTCCATGTAGGAATGCAAACAGTTAAACTTCAGTGAGTCCTTTATGATTTCTCTTTCCTGTTTACCTTTACATGATTTTCTTGATTCTTGTATTTGAAAGTCAACTTTTCGTTTTCTTTTTTTCTTTTTCTTTTCTTTTTTTTATGTTTAACATAGTTTATAACAGATAAAGCAATTCCAACTTTTGGTCAGGAGATACTTCTTTTTAAAGCCTTTACAATATGGACCACAAAAGAAAAAGAATTTTAAACATTAACCAACTGCAACACAAATAATATTTATGTTGCTAACTTCACAAGCTCTTGATCTAATTGTCTCCACAATATTACTAAGAATTAAAGGAACTTAACTTATTGTTGTTGGTCTAAAGTCCTATGCCTAATAGCTTAATTTTAGACAACTTCAGATATTCCCCTACCCATTCAATCTATAGTTGAAGAGATCTGGTATTAAGCTTACAAACCTTTTGACTATAGGAAATTGCCACCAATAGTAAGGACATTGCAGGGATACAATATCTCCCCAACTTCATGTTAATTCCAGGCAAGATTAGATTATCCACTTTCATTCAGTCAGACTTAAAGTCTGCCAGGTGTCAATGGGGAAATTGAGTCAGGAGAATCCCACCTCAGCCCATGCTGAATAGCCGCTCTCCCACCCTTCACTTGAGATCACCTAGGCAGTTCATACCAGCATCTCATCAGCTTACTGGCAGCATATGTTGGAGGCTCAGATCACTTTTCTTGCTGCTCATACCTGGAGTTAGACTCAGAAGAACAGTCACTTAATAGTCCCATAGCATCTAAAAATGCAAGTTCCAATAACCAGGTTTCAAATATGATTATAGTTTCACTTTGGCTAAGGAATGTCTTTTGAGGCAAGTCTTAAGTGGCTTACATGTCTTTCTATACATGTTCTAGTTCTTGATTAAATGGCAATCATGAAATCAAATTTACTGTTAACACCTTGACTTTTCCATCAATGCCAAATTTGACCTTTCCTGTCAGTGTGGAACAGAGCTCTCCTCCACTCCATTGTTCTACGGCTTTTGCTGCTCTAGAATTTGTTAAGAGTTCTTCTTCAAAGGTATTTTATGGGCTGTGGGGTAAGAGCTAAGTGTATGTGTATCTTTCTACTCCACCATCTTGGCTCCTCCCTTGAAAGTTAACTTTTCCATTCAGCTCTGGTCTTTTCATCAAGAATGCTTGGAAGTCTTCTATTTCATTGAAGGATCACTTTTTTCCCTTGAAGGATTATTTTTATTTTTGCTGGATAGGTGATTCTTGGTTTTAATCCTAGTTCCTTTGACCTCTGGAATATCATATTCCAATCCCTTTGATCCCTCAATGTAGAAGCTGATAGATCTTGTGTTATCCTGACTATGTTTCCACAATATTTGAATTATTTCTTTCTGACTGATTACAACATTTTCTCCTTGATCCAGGAACTCTGGAATTTGCCTACTATATTCCTAGGAGTTTTTCTTTTAAGATGTTTTTCCAGAGGTGAGAAATAGATCTTTTCAACTCCTATTTTACCCTCTGGTTCTAGAATATCAGGACAATTTTTCTTGATAATTTCCTGAAAGATGATTTCTAGGATCTTTTTTAAATCATAGATTTCAGGTCACCCCATAATTTTTAAGTTATCTCTCATGGATCTATTTTTCCATGTCAGTAGCTTTTCCAATGAGATATTTCACATTGTCTTTTTTTTTTTTTTTTGGTTCTACTTTATAATTTCTTGATATCTCATAAAGTCATATGCTTCCATTTTCTCCATTCTAATTTGAAGGAATCATTTTCCTCAGTGAGATTTTGGACCTCCTTTTCCATTTGACCAATTCTGATTTTTAGTATTCTCCTCATTGGCTTTTTGGATTTCTTTTGCCACTTGGGTTAGTCTAATTTTAAAGGTTTTACTTTCTTCAGCATTTTTTGGGATCTCCTCTAGACTTGGTTTTCATGATTTTCTTGCATCACTTTCATTTCTCTTCACATATTTTTATCTCCTTCTCTTATTTGATTTTCAAAATCCTTTTTGAACTCCTCCATTACCTGCAACTAATTTGTATTCCTCTTGGAGGCTTTTGATGTAGGATCTTTGACTCTGCTGTTCTCCTCTGACTTTATGCCCTGATTTTCCTTGTTACCATAGTCATATTCTATAGTCTGAGATCTTTTATGATGTTTACTCATCTTCCCAGCCAAACATTTGACTTACTAATTCTTTGTCAAGGTAGAACTATGCTTCCAGGGTGAGTGGGTATGGGTGTGGGTGTAATGCCCCAGGCTTCAGGGATATTTTATTAGCCACTAGGTTCCCCACTGTGTATGGGTCCAGATCTCCAGAACCAGCCTCTGCTGCTGCTGCCACTGCCAACAATGGCCACTACTACAATCCTGACCACAACCCTGGGGCTGGG
This sequence comes from Bettongia penicillata ogilbyi, assembly GCA_023548195.1. Classification (NCBI taxonomy): domain Eukaryota; kingdom Metazoa; phylum Chordata; class Mammalia; order Diprotodontia; family Potoroidae; genus Bettongia; species Bettongia penicillata. Next base: position 17,332,538 of record JAJHZJ010000120.1, read on the forward strand.
GCTGGGACCAGACCTAGCTTAGTGAGAGCTCCTCTTTTACCCTATCTCTACAGAGTTTTCCCACTCACCATGTTGGTGTTTGTGGATTGAGAAGTCTGGAAAATGACATAATTTCCAGTGATTTAGTCCCCTGAGGCCTGCTCCATCAGGTCTGTGCTGCTGTGGCCCTTACCTTACTGCACTTCACTCCCTGCCTGGTGCAAAAGACCCTTCCTGCTGACTTTCCAGGTTGTCTTGGGCTGGGATTTTGTTTCACTCTGTCATTTTGCAGGCTCCATAGCTCTAGAATTTCTTTAGAGTCATTATTTATAGATGTTTGGAGTACTTTAGGGGAGAGCTCAGGGAAGTTCCTTGCTTTGCTCTGCCATCTTAGCTCCACCCCAGCTAACTGAAATTTCAAGAAAGAAAGAAGTAAGCATTCTACTCCATTTAATTGGGAGAAATAATAAGCACTTACTAAGTATACTTTGCTTTCTCAACTTCTCTGACTCCTAATTTCTATCACATTTTATATTTACTTAGCAAGTAAATTGTCAACCTTATAGTCTTTTTCAAGTAAAAGAGAATTTTTAAATTGTCACTCCTGTTAAATCCTGTTTTTCTTATGTTAATTTAGCTCTATTTGCAGCCAGACCAGAAACTCTGAGGGTATTCCCCTCCCAGATTGATACTTTTGTCATGGTAAAAACTAGGTCAACTTTTGATTCTTACCTAGATCTTATTCTTTGAATAGGAATAACCTTAGACAAATTGAAACCTAGAAAAGAATTTAATTTAAAAAGGCCAAGATGCATCCTGGGCCATTGCTTATTATCTTGACTCTTGTCTTGCCACTGAATTCTGAAGACTCTGAAGGAGAGAGTGAGGCTAATGACTTTATACAGCTCTGCCTCACTTAAATCCAATTTACCTGATGTCAATGAACTCAATTATTTCCCCTTGATTCTATGCCATATTTTGATAACTTAGTAACTATTAAAGTCCATGTTTACAAGTGGTACAAAGATCATGTTTCCAAAAGATGAAAAGTCAAAACTGAAGGATAATAGAGGAAAGAGTGGACTGCTAAACACAAGAGTGAAGGGAAGCATTGTCTTACCTCCTAGGTAGAAGTTGGGAGTCAATAAAGTCAACTGCCAAATGTTCTGGGATAATATCTGTAATATAAATGTTCCTGTGTTTCTCTGTTCCTCCCCCACCTAACACTGCTTACCCCTAACTCTGGACATATCTCTTGATAGGTATCTCTTGATACTTATTCCATAAACCCAGCAGGGAAAAAATAGGAAAAGAAGTAAAAAAAAGTCACTATGATTCATTCATAATTCATTCTTATTTTTTTTAAAGGAAGAAGCAGTTATGTGAAACATTAGTTTCAGTTGCCAAACAAGATTGACTGTATTTGAATTTCAATCATTCATGCTGTCCTTGCTCCACAATACCTGAAAGTCTATAGTACAATACAGAGAGAGGCCATCCACAATGGCCCATCCAAAGAATTCATGAGAAAGGCCAATTTTTCCTGTGGGAGCAGTATAAGCTTACCTTCCTAATTTCACAATTGCACCTCCCTTTTCCATACAAGCCTGATTACTCTCCAAGATTGCCCTCTCTTTCTTATCTTGTTTTCAGTTTTATAAAGCCTATTATTTTAGAAGGATTCCAATACCAAGTTGAGGATTCCTTATCAGTGGTTTTCTTTTGATTGTCTAATGAACAGCTGCTCTTATTGTACCATTTCCATTTTTATCACTTTTTTAGACACAATGCCCTTGATTTAGATCTTATGCACCTAATCATTCTCTGTTAATTACTGCTCAACTTTCCATTAGTAGGTCCGGAAGTAAAACTCATGTATTCTTAGAAAGCCATATTAGCTCATTAAATCAATGCTGCAAAGGCTTGCCAAACGACCCAGTGCACTAGCAAATGGAATAGGACTCTTCATTGCAGAATTCATCCAGAGAAATTATCAGAACTAGTTTATTTATGGGGGAAAAGTCTTCTTAATTAATTATGTCCCATAGAATGGTTCTTTTTAACATTGCAATAAACACTCTACTAATGATCAAAGCCACATTAGAAGAAAATAATGCCAATACTGTGCATTATTTCTGCTTCCATCACAATTTACTTTCAGGGCTGTATCTATAGTTAGGTATTTCTCAGTGTATCTAGGAAAGCATTTATTCTGGGAGGATAGAGAGGATGGGGGCCCCTCTGCTGCAGGCCTAGGGCTAGGTAGCAGAGTTATATATGGTTCTTAATTTTCTTAGCCCAGGTTGGAAGTGCTATCACAGATTTTAAATGTATGTTATACAATATATTTCAAAGACACAATGTCTTTGAAATATAATAAATATAGGACTCAGTAAAATTATTATGGAATAAGATCATTAATTTGCATTGCCTTTTGAGTACCTTGGCTCATGAACTTGTCATGTGAAGCACTACAAAAAGAAGTACTTCAATCCATAAATTATTTTGTGTGTTGCTCAAAAGTATTCAAATCAAGACAAAAACACCAATAAAACAAAAAAAGCTACATCTCCATGGGAAAACAAAATAATGTACACAGGACATACATTTAAGCATGATCTGTATTAATTTTTTCTCTATGTTCTTAAGTCTAAACAATCAACAAAATGATAAATAAAGCCCTGATTGTAGCCTTTGTCATTTTATGAGGGTAAACTGAAAATTTAACAATATGCTCTTAGTAACTGGTATTAGCTGGTTCCAGCCCACCACTGTATGGTAGAGAAAGTCCAAAATACAACCCAGAGAGGAATGAGACTTGGTCATCCTAAATGCAGGGTTCTGAAAATGTCCATCCAATGAGAGGGAGGAAGGAATTGGGGGAAAGAAGGTACATCCAGTATGTGATTTCATTTCAAGACAGAAGCTTTAGGATGAAGAACTGGAGCATTATAAAGAATGTCCAGAGTACATACTGGAAAGGAATGAGGTCTAATGTCTTCATTATACCACTGATGAGGTCTGAGCACAGAATCATTCAAGTAGGAAACTAACAGGATTTTACAGTGTCAGTCTCTAACTTGAGAATGATGAAACAGCAAGCCAAGAGACAAAGTACCAGTAATCAGATAGCCATTTAATTAATTAGTTTCATTATGAAGAACAGATTTGCAAATCAGGAATTCTCCTGATCAGAATTCTACAATGCTGACTGAGAAAAAAAAAAGGAAGCAATTATATTTTGAGGTAGCTCTAATTTTTAAGACATATTTCCTTACACCAAATCAAAATTTCTTCATCACATCCATCCTTTGTTTCTTGTTTAGTATAACTAGATTTTATTTTAGTACTGGTTCTCCTCTCCCTTCCTCTTCATTTTTATTAAAATTCAAACGGCAAAAAATCAAAGAACAACATTGGTAAATCTATGTTTGAAACTCCAAAGCATAGAAGAAAAATTCCTTAATGAACTGAATAGCCAATAGCTACAAATGAGACACTGTCAGAGATCTTCTTAATGTTGTTACCCTGAGCATCCTTCTCCTCCATTGCCAAAGAAATTTCATGATTATTAACAGATGCCCTCATTTATGAAAGAGCTAAGTCAGCCAGTACACATTCCCTCTCAATGCCTTTAACTCCTTGACAAATCAGATCATGGGGATTAATCATCCTTTTCCCCTCTCCTCTGCCTGCTCTATAATCTGATTTAGAAGTATCACTTTCTTTAGACTATCAGTACTCAATGTGATTGTAGCACAAGCTCTCACTTTCTCTCTGGGCTTGTTTTCCTTCAACCTGCATTCAACTCCAGAAAATTGGGATTTCTCCACAAGGGCTGATTTCAGGTCACTATGTTTGCATTTCTATTATTAACACTTAAGAGTCATTTATTCCTGTAATATCCCTGAGCTCCTGATGTTTATTTCCTATGGATAAGTCAACTAGCATGTCTTCTTTAACTTCTTATCAAAGCATCAACTAAGAGGAAGTCACAGCAAAAGTAACAATTACCTACTATTATTTCACCCACAAAGTTCTTCATGAGCTGATCCCTTTTTAACTGTTCATTCGTCATATTCCTTATTCCTCTCTACACACTCTGGGACTCTGCTACCCTAACCCAACTCTTCATCTTCCAACCTTGTGCCTTTGCATCCTCCATCTTTCCTTCCTGACTGCAATGTTTGCCTTCCTCATCTGTCTTAGTTTCTCTGGCTTGTTTCAAATTTTCTTCTTATTCCAACATCTGAATGAAGTCTTCTAATACCCTCTTTTCTTACAAGTGCCCAGCACTCACCTTGCTAGGAAGCTCTAGATTGAGATTATAGGACTAGTTTTTTTCTCCTTAGGGTGTGGGAGGGTGTTGCATGATTCTTGCTTCTTTGTTTGTTTTATCAAGAATTTATTAATTTCCTACTTTGTGCCAAGTACTGTGCCAATTTCTTCACAAATATCTCATTTGAGCCTTTCAACAATCCTCGCAACAATTCTGGCATGTAGGTAGATAAAGATAAGGTGATTTGCCCAGGATCACACTGCTAATCAGTGTCTGGGGCTATATTTAAACTCAGGGACTCTTGAATGTGTGTGTGTGTGTGTGTGTGTATGTGTGTGTATGGAGATGGAGTATTGAGTTTTGGGGTGTGGAGTGAGAGGAAGTTTCATAAAGGTTCCCCAGAGTACAAATATGAACCAGATATGGAATAAGATTTATCATTTCACCCAGAAAGGTGATGCTAAGTAATAAGGGGTTCAGAATGATTTCATAAAACCGACTTATTTAATACTTAAATGTTTTTAAGACTTTTGCAACTGAGCTGGGAGCAGGTAAAGGGAAGGAAAGGGACAGACCACCAACTCCCTTTAGAGATCTTATAAGGCTCCATCTCAAAGGAAAAAGACACAAATAGAAGGTAACTCCTGTCTCAGAAACCAGTTTGTCTAGTAGGTAAGTTCACTGGTTGTATCTTGAAGGGGTAGGGTAACCTCACCAATCCTCCAAAACTATCCTTAGAGGATATCTACAACTTCTCTCAATTAGAGAGGATAATCCCCTTCAATTTCAAACCCAAGAGGCTTCTACATCTTTATATATCTTGCTGTATCTGTTTATTCATTATCTTCCCCAATAGAATGTCAATATCCAAATGCAGAGATGGTGTTTTTGCTTTTTCTGGTTCGTTGTAAGAATTCATTAAATGCATTTTGATTGATAGATTGATTAAAATGTAATCTATCAACAAGCATTTTTTTTCAGCACCTACTGGAACAACAAATGTTCTAGTTGCTTAGCTAGGCACTGAGATATCAAAACAAAAACAAACTCTCCAAATTCACAGGATATGGTTAATAAATATGTACTGAATTAAACCTATTTTAATGTATTCAGTATCTTTTCTCATTACCATGGCAGTGCACTAATTTATAATAATGGCTAGAGGTGCTTTGGCAAATTAGTGAACAAATTAGAGAGGGGAAAATGCAATAAAAATCAGATACTAGAGTAACAAATGAACTTCACCTCTATTTTTGCTGCCAACTAATTTTTGGCAAGTATTGTTTTAACATTAATTATTTATTATAATTTTTCTATAATGAGTTTAGCAGGTTCAAGAAAACTAGGAAAGTTTCAATTTAGTTCCAGGAAACTTATTTTATTTCTATTGACAATAAAACTTTAATTCACATGGAGTACAGGGAAATTTTAAGTTTTTGTATATTTGATAAGTGAAAAAAATTACATTTTGTTTCTTTTTTTAAAGTCTCATTTCAACATCTTGGTTTTACTAAGGAAAATTCAAAGTTGCTACAGAAAGAAGTATAGTCGGGAAGAGAACTGAAGGCATCCTCCCAATTCTTCCTTGTATTGATCAAGAACCTTACTCCTAAGAGGGAGAAAGAAATATTTGAGGTCAAATACCGATGCAGGTAGATTTAAATGTCATCCTTATTTCTCTCTTAATGAATTTTAGGAATACAAATGTAGCAACAATGATGCTTATGGTGATGACAATCAGGAGGACTGTGATTATTACATAGATGATGATTTCCAAAAATTCTTTGAGAATTCAACAGATTAACCATAGTAAAATCAGAGCATCCCTGTAGACAAAATGGTTCCCAGACATTGCCTGGACAGAACACAGACCCATAAAAATTATAAAGACACTGTTTTACGTAGTTGTCACCATAATGAATGAATATATTTTTGAAATTATATAGAATGAAATACTTTTAAAATATAAACACCTAAAAGAAGAAACCAAATAAAGGGGAACAAGATTAGGTATGTATCATTTCTATTTTGTCTACTCCACCAAACTTCAAACAATACAAAACAATATATTGACTTTTTCCCAAAGTCAGATTTTGAATATGGGATGAAAATAATGCTAATTATAACAACAGTATATTTGTGTATGGACTTCAGATTTACTTAGTGTTTTCCTCATGGTGCCAGATAGATAGAACATATAACATTCCCAAAATTCAACTGAAATAAAAAATGAAGTATAGAGAGTTTGTAATATGCCAAGAATCAAACAATTAGAAAACAGCAAAGATGGGTGGAAGGGTAAAGGAAATCTTATACTTCTTTTTATAAATATTAACTCAGGAACTGTGGCTATAGTGGCAGTAACAGCTTTAGAAGCTCTCAGCCCAAAGTTGGAAAGGGGTGGGCAATTCATGAGTAAAAAGATTACAGCCGATCCTGTGCTGTTTGACCAATAAGCACAGTTACTAAGAGCATATTGTGTCATAGTTGCAGGGAGAAGAGTAGCACTAGCACTTCCAACAGCAAGGGAACAAGGGACCTTCCTGGGTAAAGACCAGAAGACAAACTAGGAGAGCAATTGTCACACATCTCTCTGGATCACATCACTTTATAAGCACTGAAAACTTGAAGATCCTCAGTACTAGCTATGAAAATTGTAGTGCAAAAAAACCTAAACATATAGGAGTGTCTCTCTTCCTCTAAGTGAGCAGTGTCCAACTTTGGCATAAAGTTTAAATTCAAGAAAGCTCTAGAAAAATGAACAATAAAAAAGAGAATTTGATCATTAAAAATTTCTATGATATTGATACAAAATCAGAGGACAGCAATGTGAAAACAGCTACAACCAAAGCCTCAAAGAAAAGTACATATGAGACACAAACCCACAAAGGATTTTTGGACAAGTTAAAGAAAGAGATTAGAGTAAGAGAGGATAAAAACAGAAACAAGAAATGAAAGTGATGCACAAACATTATGAAAAGAGAATTAATCCTAGACAGATAACATTCCAGTTATGGGATTAAGTGGTGATGACAGAAGCAGCAGCAGTGTCAGAAATTCTCAAATCAAAGATGGAGAGGGGACCTGGAAATTTGTCAGGAAGATTTCTGGGTATCTCTCTGCTAGTGTTAGATATTAGGCCAGATACTGTGGCAACTCCATTGCCTATACCCAAAGTCCAAAGGCAGAAAGTAGCACTTTTCATTAAGAGGGAAAGGACACTGTAAAGGACAGCCTCACTTTTAGGTCTAGGGAATTAGGAACCTTAACATTTCCAGTACCAAAGGAGGAGAGACCTGAGGGGCAGTATCACTGCAACCTAAAGGGATTGGGACCCCTTCTTGGGTAAAGCTTAGAGTGCAAAACAAGACAGCAATGATCCCCACCTCTCCTCAGATTACAGCACCTTAGAAGTGTCAAAAATTTCTAAAACCTCAAAACTAATGCTGAAAAAAAAAACTGTGAAAAAGCCTAAAGCTTCAGACAGAAAGCCTCCTTCATAAACACATTGAGAACAAAGCATAGCATTAACATAAAATGTGAAATCATGAAATAGCATAGAAAAATGAGCAAGTAACAAAAAAAAATAATATGACCATAAAAATCCACTATAGTAATGGGGAAGAATAAGATACAAGTTCAGAGGAAGTGAATGAAGCCAAAACAACTACAAGGAAAAGTCTCAAAGAAAAATGTGAATTTACACAAACTCAATCAGAATTTCTGAAAGTATGTGAGTACACAAATTATATATATATATATATGTATATATATATTCATCATATATACATATACATATATATTCCATATATACATATATATATATATTCAAAATCAAATAAGAATGACACAGAAAAAATATGATAAAGAAATGAGAGTAAAGGAAAAAATTATGAAGAGACAATTATTTTCTTTGTTTGGGTGAAGAAGCACACTCCTCCAAAATAGTAAAGAAAATAGCAACTTTAAAAATGATTAATTTTATTTAAATAATTCATATTATATTTTATAATTGATATTATTATAATAGAAAAAGAAGTACAAAAGTTCACTGATGAAAGGAACTCTATAAACAGAATTGGCCAAGTGATAAAAAGAGTTACAAAATCTCATTGAAGAAAACAATTCATTAAAAATTAGAATTGAGAAAGAAGTAATTAATGATGCCATGAGTCATCAAGAAACAGTTGCTGTTATTGTTTCTCCATCATATTTGAAGTAGACTGATGAAATCATGGGATGATGTCTTCATTTGGGCTTGATTTTGATTTAAGTGAGACAGATTTGTACAAAGTGGTCAGCTTCACTCTCTCTTCTTGAGTTGTCAAAGTCCAGTGGCAAGACATAAGTCAAGATGACTGCCAATGGCCTGGGATGCCCTGAATTATCTAGATGTCTGATGCCTGAAAAAAGTCCAAGTGCTCCACTATACCTGCTTCCATACTTCAGTTACTTTCATGGGCTTGGAACAAATCATTCTCAGGTGCCCATTTCTCTAGGAGAATTCTTCACATGCTTGTGGTAGACATTTTCCTAAGTTACCAACAGATCTGACACCTATTATTCTCAACCTGGTTTCGTGTGTCTGCTGAGACAGTTTACTGGGGTGTGACCACTGCACATGTTACAGCCTCTTGGAGTCATACATGAATTGGATGAATCAGGTAGACTGCAACAGTGGATAACAGATCCTAGAAGGGCCAATTCAAAACCAGGGTGAGGGTATTTGTCCTCTTGAATATCCCATAAACACCTAAAGAACAAAAAAAAAAAAATAGAAAATGTGAAATGTCTCATGAGCAACATGGAAATGAATTGGGGACAGATAATCTAAGAGTTGTTGGATTATCTGAAAGTTAGGATTAAAAAAAGAACCTAGACATCATATTTCAAGAGATTATCAATGAAAAGTGTCCTGATACCTTGAACCAGAGAGTAAAATATAAATTGAAATAGTCTACCAATCCTCAAAGAGATCTCAAAACATAAACTCCCAGAAATGTTTTAGTAAAATTCCAGGGCTCTCAAGTCAGAGAGAAAATATTACAAGCAGTCAGAAAGAAACAATTCAAATATCATGGAGACAGATAGGGTCACACAAGATTTAGCAGCTTCCATTTAAAAGGAGCTGACAGATTTGAATATAAAATTCCAGAGGGCAAAGGATCTAGGATTGCAACCACAAATCACCTCCTCACCAAAATTGAGTATAATCTTTCAGGGGAAGCATGGTCATTTAATGAAATTGAGGAGTTGTCAAGCATTCCTGATAAAAAGACCAGAGGTGATTAAAAATGAATATTCAAACACAAGACTTAAGAGAAGTTTTAACAGGTAAACATGAAAGAGAAACCATAAGAGACTCAAGAAAGTTCAACTGTTTACATTCCTATATGGGAGGATGATACATGTAATTCCCAAGAACTTTATTATCGGACTAGTTTGAGTCTACATAAACAGCGGAAATGGGTGTGATTCAATTATGTTGGTATGATTTTTTTTTAATGAAGGGGTGAGAAAGAGGGAAACAGGGAGAAGGGAAAAAAAGGAGAAGAATGGAGGAAATTATCTTATATAAGAGATGCATGAGGAAGAATTTTAATAGTAGAGGGAAAAATGAGGCATGGAGCAAGCAAAGCAAAATTCTCTGTTCTAATAAAGCATCATTAAATTCTCCTTTCAGCAGAATAATAAAAAAAAGTGATGCACAAGTAACTGGTCAGAATTTTTTTCCCTTAGAATAGAAAAATGAATTTTTCCATATAATTTAACTTTCAAAATAATGACACTTTAATTCAATGGAAAAAAAGAAACCTGAAAATTGCATTGGCTTTAAATTCATATGTATAGCATTTGTCCCAAAAGTATTAATGAAGTTTTAATAGCCAATAACTGTACTAAAATTTTTGAAACATACATGCATGTATGTATGTGTACATATATATTCATATATATACATGACCCAAATATTTGCATATGTATGTGTATATAAATACTTATATTCATATACATATAATGTATAATGTGTGTGTTTATGCATATGTACAAAAACATTTTAGTTTTTTTGAATTAAATTGTGGGCCACGTACACAATTTTCTATCCTCATTTTAACCTTTTAAAGTCTTACTTGTTTTCCTCATCTGTAAAATAAGCTAAAAAAGAAAATGGAAACCCACTCCAGTATCTTTGCCAAGAAAATCCCAAATGAGGTCATGAAGACTTCTCCGACATGATTGAAATTACTGAACAACAAATTGTTCCTATGAAAATTTGTTCCTGTTTTTCCACTGTGTTCATCCTTCGTTGCTGAAGAAGATCATGCCATCAGAGAAAATGATGGCATGACTTGCACTTGACTTTGTTTTGAGTGAGAGAGGGCTGTGCAGATCACCAGCCTCACAAAGGAAGAATACAGCATTTTTGCAGCCTTCTTGTCCTTTTTAGATTTGGGATTTATCAATATAACATTTAGTATATATCTAGCTGTTTCCTAATCTCACAATATGATTTAGCATACTGCTTCTAATAAAATAAATACCTAAAAATATATTTTACTCTATTTAGCCAAATCATCATAGGCAACACAAGCCATACTCATATCCAACACTGTCCTTGGAGTTGTTTGCAATTTTAATTCTTCCATGGTTCTTAGGTTCATGAATTGAAGCCATATACAATCATCAAAAAAAATTTTGTCAATGAAAAGATTAGCTTTAACAATGTTCAGTATTGTTGCACTTTTCTAAATGAATTTCAGCTGAATTTCTTACTATTTCATTCTTGGCTCAAGTCATCCCTCTGTTAGTCATTGTCCAAGAGTCATATGTTGATAGAAGTATTTCATGGCCTGCCTTTCTAGCTACTTAATGATTTGCTCTTTTCAAGTCGTATTTAAAAATAAAATAGAATTTCAGAAGAACTAGAGTTGATGATCAGAAGGATTCTTAGAAATCATCCTCTGTCTAACCCTTCATTTTATAGATGAAGAAATTGCTTACTAGAGGAACAATGATGGGAACCTTGGGGAAAGTGTCGATTGATTTTTAGACTTCATTATAAATAAAAAGGAAAGATAACTGGCAAAATATCACAAGAAACATATACATTGAGAGAATAAATTTCAATCTTCAGAGAAAATATAGAGATAATCTAAATAACATAAAGAAAACTTGCCCAAGAGTTAAGGTGTGTTCTCAAGAATAAAATCCTACTGATAAAAATAAAACAAAACAAAACAAAACAAAAAAACCTTATTTCAATGAAGAAGAAAAATTTTTGTCTAAAACTACCTGTGTGAATACAGATAGAACATTTTGATTTAGATTTTTAGAAGTTTCGTGGAAACCCTCTGTAAAGTCATGATTTGATTTCCTGTCATGGTATAGAGTTTGCATTGGGTTCTCAACGGCTGTATCAGTGAGTTGTAAACTCTGCCTAATTCTGCTTTTCTGCAGAGATTTGGGTTACAATCAGTCTAAGATTATAGTCCAAGGATCAACCTAGATGAATATGGAGAGATAAGAATATGATTGACTAGTTGGTGAGCTCTTTGGTCAAAACAACTATGAAACAAACAAAAAGTAAAATAAAATGACTGTGTGATCCGGTGTGATCCTTCCCATTTTTTCAGAAATAATGAAGTAGCAGTTAAGCAGGCAGTAGTTGGTCCTTTAAAGCAGTTCTTCAAGATATTGAGTAAACTCTTTCTTATAAGAGCAGAAGGAAGCATCAAAATCAGTTTCAGTGTTTTGACCTTAGCTATGATAAGGATGCAATGATGTTACTGTCTTTAAAGGACTAAATCTTTTGATAAAACCATAGGAAGGTGTATCACCAAGGCAATATTCACAGCACTGGTGGTGACTATGAATATGCCAGTGTAGTTTTCAATCACAAAATACGAAAGACTCTCCATATAGAAAGCAGAAGAAAAACGTTTATTTAGACAACAGAAAACCAGATCCCAGAACCAGAAAGCAAATTGGCCATGGTTACCAAGAAGTTAATAAATGTGATTATCACAGGGAGCAAAGGTATTCTAAGCCTCTTCCCCTCCACTAGGGAAGTCTCACAAGCAAACACTCCGAGTCTGCACCTTTGAGCCCACACCTCCCTATATGCTTTCCCCTCTGCCTCAACCATGCTCACTCACTTCCTCCTGGTTCTGCTCTACCCTTCCTATTGTACCTGTTCAGTAAACTTCTCCTACCACATGTCACTTAGAATTCCAGGTGATTTAAGTAAATCATATAGGCCTATTAATGAATGAGAAAGATCTTTCCATTTAAATTACTATTTATGCAAAAGGGGAAAACAACTTTATAAGGGCTCAGATGTGAGGTCTTTCTGAATTATTGTGTGTGTCAAACCTGTTTATATTTGACTTATTCTGAATAGAGAGTTTTAAGAGTAACTAACAGTCACCATAGTGGAAGCAACAAAATGTTGACAGTTCAAAGTTTCACAAAGACGGGGGACAGAAGAGTTAGTAAGATTTTGAAATACCCTCAAAATGTATCTTGATCCATCAATAAAATTTAGACAAATCAAAATTGAATTTTCTCCCTTCCCAATCAAAATGCAATTAATTTTCATCTTCTTTACACACATAATTGCTTTTGTTCTCCAATTAGATGGTAATTTCTTCTGTGACAAATGTCTCAGATTTCTTTTATATCTCCCCTTAGGACATTCCAAAACGTTAGAGTTGGAAAGAAAATTAAAGATACTGTAGGGAAATGGGTCCAAGATTTAGAGATATAAGGGATCTCAGGTCCTACTTAATCCAGCCCACCTCATTTCAGAGATGAAGAAACTGAAGTACTGGAAAAACAAGAATTTTGTTCAAAGACTCAGAATTAGTTAGGAGCAAATCTAGGACTAAAATCCATTTCTTCTGATGGGAAATTTCCTCCTTTTCTTACTGTGTTATGCTGCTTCTCATGGAGAAATGGCTTGTCCGAGGTCATATAGGTAGCATTTAGCAGAGATAGGAATCAAAACTAGATCTTTAACAATTAGCACAGTATAAGATACATTTTCATCTCTCAATAAAGAAATAACTGATTGCTGATGAATCCTGAAGTCATGTTCAATATTGTACTGATTTAATTTTCATTTTATTTTTAAAAAAAAGCTCTGAATAACTGCCCCAGTATTTATGCCTTGATTACTTCAGTTGCCTAATTTCAGGACAGGGATATGAGGCTTTTGTCTGTCCACCAAATATTATCCCATTTCATAATTCTTTGAAGAGATATCATTGGTTTTTTATAAGTAACATTTTATGCTCAAGGCATAGAACAGTGCGAGAGAGAGAGAGAGAGAGAGAGAGAGAGAGAGAGAGAGAGAGAGACCCCTCTCTGTAAAATGGCTACTTACCTCCCTGGACTGTTGTGAGGATGAAATTAAATGATATTTATAAAGGATTTACAAAGGATTAAAGTACTATGCAAATATTAGCTATTTAATAAAATTTATCAAGATAGTATCTGCCTTCAGAAGAAATACTGTTTTAAAAAGGGAAAATAACACACAAAGAGAAGCCAAACATAGGTTGTTTTAAGAAAAGGATATTTGAGTTTTAGTGGACTATCATCTCAATGTGGGTGGGCACTGTGAAAGGGCAGCCAAAATTGCTAATGCAGTATGTGTCTATAGTGGAGGAAGCAGAGTTTCCAGAAAGAGTGATAATCCAACTGTAATTTTTTTTCTTGACAGACCTCATCTATACTATTATGTTCAGTTCTAGGTACCATGATTTAATAAGGACTTCACTGAGCTGGAGCATCCAGAGGTAGGCTGTTAATAAGGTTTAACGACTTTGATTTCAAAACTTAAAGGATGTTGGTATGTTGGCAGGTTTAGCCTGGGGAAAGAAGTGACTCATAGGAGACCTAACAGTCTGTTCAAGTATTTAAAGGGATGTCATGTGGAAGGAATAGACTTATTCCAGTTAGCACCTGAGGACAGAACCAGAAACAATGGGTGGAAGTCAGAAAGATATCAATAGGAGTTTTATGCATGTATTTGAGGGAAATGGAGGTGGAAGAAGGGAAAAACAACTTCACCAGAGTATCATCCCAAAATGGAATGGTTTGTTTTGAGAAGTGGTGGATTTTCCCTCCTTGAAGGTCTTCAAACAGGGGTTGGACAACCACTAACAAAGATATACTACAGTGGACCACTAAATTCCAATCTGTTGCTAAAGACATGGAAACAGAGCTCCTAGCATGATCAATCAATCTATTGGAGAGTGCAGTCGTCCTGAATTAACTGGTTCCAAGGCCTTCCTTATGGTTAGGGAGGAAGAAATTGCTTTTATAGTTATTGAGAGAGTACCAAAAATAGAATAAAGTACTACATTTCCATGACTGATTAATTTCAGAAGTGAGTAAATCCTATGGTTGGCTAAGAGAAACGGCCATCAGTCGCCAAAAATTGAAAGATCAATTTTTCCATAGGTTATGAGACACCATCAGCAAGATCTTGAGTCTTCCACAGTTCATCTTAATTAATTAATTAATAAGGGCTTTCCAAGGTCATAAGACCTTCTCAACAATATCTCAGGGACTTCTATAGGTCATATGATCCTAGTATTTGATCAACAGTATCCTAAGGTCCAAAGAAGTTGTGATTTTGAAGCAAAAGTCACTTGGGATTTAGGGGTAGGGATTCACAGGGGTAGAGAGGCAAGTGAACTTTATGGCAAGTACTACACTTGGAGAAATGCACTTTATTTCAAGCACTGTATTGGGGGTACAGGAGTATGGGGAGTTAGTACAGCTTTTAAATCTTTAAAACAGGTCTAACTATCTTAGCTGATAAATGAAATACAATTAACATAATCACCACTCTATGGTGGATGAATTAAATGTGACTCTTATAATACTGTTAACTAACATAAATACCACAAACTAAATCTTATTCCACTAAATTCAATAATACAATCACTGATACCCATCAAATCACAATGAACTGAATAAATGCAGATTAAATTGAGTAGGGATATCAAAATTTTCCTCACGTTGTTTCATATATTAGCTGTCCTAGATGGGCACTTACTAACCTTCCATGTCTTAAATTCTGCGATTCTGTGATTGGTAGGAGAGGTCAGGGCTAAAAGGTATGGACATTGTGTAAAATGAATAATAAGGGCCTCAGGCAGGGCCATTTCAGATCCAGACTTTCCAACATTTACTAGCTGGACAGTAAGTGCTACTCTTTGAAATCAGATTTTGTAGGAGAGAAACATTTCCACGTGTTTTAGAATATACATCTAAGTTAGATATTTCACATCTGCTGGACAATCCGTGAATTTCAAAACATATGCATCTTTTGGGAGAAAATTAATCAAAAGAGAGATGCTTTCAAAGTTGGAAGAAAAAAATCAATACTTTTACAGACAGACTTGGGTAAAACATCATCATTCACTCATTTTTTAAACTGGACCTTGCCATTCAAAAGCAAATTAATCAGGATATCAGATATTCCTACAAAAAGTATCTTTGTTATGGATCAATTGTTTCAGTTGTCTGATTCTTCGTGACCCCATCTGGGGTTTTCTTGGCAAAGATACAGAAGTGATTTGCCATGTTTTTCTCCAGGTTATTATACAGAAGAGGAAACTAAGGCAAACAGGGCTGTTACTTGCCCTGT